>CM056595.1:7688949-8087042 GCA_029721355.1 Tegillarca granosa
AGCACTTTTCATTTCTTTAAATATTTGGTTAAAGTTTAAAATTATTACTCAATTCAAAAGAGTGCATATAAGACAAATGGACCTTCACTTTTGAATAGTAATAAACAACATGACTCATTACTATTATCCAGTCGGTAGTGAACCGACGGTTCATTTTTTCTCCGATTTTCAGAGGTGCCCACGTATCGTATACTACAAGAATTCGTTGTAGATGAAAGATGAAATGCTGAACAAGGTAGTCATCATCTAGCTGTGTCGATCTACAGTAATGTTGATTTCTGCTCATTGAATATGGATTGGTGTGTTTGTGTTTGATCGATAACTAAACTATTATTTTCACCTCAATTAAAATAATTAATGATGTATTATCTTTTTAAAAGATTATTATAATTTCAATAATAATAGAAAATTAGACTGTAAAATAAATACCACATAATTTCATTGCAATTTCGAGTTCTTCTTTCAATATTTGTAAAACATTTGCTACTCCATATTTTCCCTTCAAATGAAAAATAAAGATATATTTACATATAAACTTAAGTTTCATAATTGTTAAACAAAAATAATAAAAAAAAAAAATAAATAACTTTTTAAATAAATCAATTATATAATAGCAATTCCTATTTTGAATAAATAAAAACAATTCGAAAAAGAAACTTGTAGCTAAGATGAATGCATGTAGTGCATGGAGTGCATCAAAGGCAACGAAATTGTAATAGCGTAGAAGCCGTTTATGTGGATATATGGCACATCAAAATTTAACAGGTTTTTGTGTTATATATTTACTATCCCTGAGCGGGTACCGCTGCTGGTGGAGTAAAGTCTCCGAAAGTATCCATAACTCAGTAGGCAGTTCTTTGTGCTGTCAGAAAATATACCATTTAGCAAAATTTTCAGCCGTCATAATATTTTAAATTTGTTTAAAATTAGAGTTTGTTCCCTCATGCAAAGCATTCTTTAAATGGATTTGGATTCATATAATTTTGGAACTTTAGTTTCAGTAATTTGCAATTGTTTGGCTTATGTTTTTTATATCTATCAAACTTTTCGGTCCTAGTGTCACTGATGAGGAATGATTTCCCGAAATGTGCACATATGGCACATTAAAATATAACAGGTATTTGTGTTATATATATATATATATATATATATATATATATATATATATATATATATATATATATATATAAATATATATATATATATATATATATATATATATATATATATATAACAAATATTTCTGGGGTTGCGGGCTATATCGCAGTTTATGGACCGAGCAGGCACCCCGAAAATATTATATGGACCGAAGCGAGCTTTGCTTCGGTCCATATAATATTTTCGGGGTGCCCATAAAATAATTGTTAAATAAACAGTTGTATTGTGAATAAGTCATTAGTTTAACAAATAGCGGTAAAATGCTTTGGCATGAAATGATATTGATGCTTTAGTGTAACACGAGTTAACATTAAACTTAATATTTAAAATTTGCGCTAGTGATATATTTAACGCTTATAAATGAATTCAAGAAAACAACTTGGCTTTCAAAATAAGCAGAGTGGTTTGAAAAATATTGTTCTATAAATATTTACATCAACTGCCAACGCCCAAGCTATTGGTCTGGCTATAAATACCGCTTTAGCTCCAAGCGCTAGAGCTTTGAGTATGTCTGTACCAGACCTGATTCCGCCATCTATGTATACTTCACATCTACCTGCAACAGCTTTAACAACTTCTTCTAATACTTCTATCTAAATGGAATTATAATGTAAATTTAATAAAAGTCTCGTTATTTTACCCCCAATAATACATTCAGTATTAGAGTCATTGGAGCTAAGCAATAATGATGAAGTTATTAATCTATAAAATCCAAGTTGCAAAAACTTGATAAATACAGACTCTAGTATTTTCAGATCGAATGTTGAAGGTTTTGATACATTTTAGAATAAAAAAGCAATACAAACCGTCGCTGGAACGCCATCTAATTGCCGACCTCCATGATTTGACACCATGATGGCATCTGCACCATGTAGCAAGGCTTTTTCAGCATCAACATCTAATTGAAAATTAAAAATAAAGAAGTGAAAAAGACTATTTATAGCACCATGTGCCGGATTTAATGGTTATATATTGTATTTTTCTTTATAAGACAAGCGGTATACTAGTATTCGCAATGCTCTCCGAGAAGTAGTAAATTATCAGTGCGGGGAATATACATGTATTAAATATTGGCAAGCCTACATAAGTTTCTGATGATGATAGAAATACATACCCGTCATTATTCCTTTTACTACAACTGGTAATTTTGTCTGACTTTTTACCCACGAAATATCATCCCAGGTTAGTTTGTCTTCCGATTCCTGAGCCATGAAAGTAACATGATCTATACCTCTCTGCTTTAGAAACATCGTCCCATGAACGAGCTTGTTGTCATAGTTACCAACTCTATATACAAAAAATGTTTGAACTTTGAATTAAAAATAACTATAAAATGGACAAAATAAAAGAAAATAATTAAAGAAGCCTTTAAAAAAAGACTTGTTATAAACCTCGATATTCAGAAAAGAAACCAAGCTTAATTATTAAATGGTATTTAGCGAAACAGTTTTTGAAATAAAAAATATGTTGGATAAACCATCTCATCTATTTAAACCAAATGCCCCTACAGACGCATATTTATGACATTGAAAAATATGCCTTAGTTTTGAAAGCATATTATTGTTTAAGATAGCTTTTTAACGACCTCTTGTTTAATTTAATGTCTAATAAATATGAACAAATGTTTGCATATGCAAACAAACATCCCCACAATTTTTTTAAATTTCAAATGAGTTATTTTTGAAAACAAACTTTGCTAAATTGTTTCCGATAAACACACACACACACACACACATATATATAATGAGCTCGTGTTTTGGACAAGAAATATTCCAATTATAAATAAACTTAGAGTTTAACCTTTAAACGCATTATTAAACAACAAACTACTGAAAGATGGAACTCATATGGCAGGTAGTTTTGTGTAACCTTTTGAAAAGTTTAGCTTCCTCAGTTCCCATACTAGCTACTCTTCTTCCTCCAACAGGAGAATCTATAGTAAACACAACAGCTTTGTAACCCGACTTTTCAGCTCTGTGAAAAAGGTCCGCTGTAATTTTACGTTCTTTTTTTTAGGTAAAATTGCATCCATTTCAAACCACTGGGAACTTCTTTTACTAACTCTTCAATTGATTGATAAGTTACGTCACTCTTGATATAGCAGGTGTTCATATCTCTACATGCTTTATAAAGAAAATACATAACAGATTTAACTTTTAATAAAAAAAAGAAAAGCTAAGAAACTGAATCAAAAGTAGAACCTTAACAAAAAAATGCATGTTTGCATACATAGCGCCTAATGAAGAATTAAAGTCGAAATTTGCTGTACGTGTAATTCTATATAAATTACATTGCTTTTTGCATAATAATATTACACTTCAACTCCACGTTGAATGGGTATTGCTAATGAACCAGGGTATCCAGTCTTAGAGGGCCTTTTGATTCTAAATAACCCAGATCCTTGAAATGCACATTAACATAGAATGCAATCTCCATAAATCATTTTATTATTGTATCCAAAAGGATTAGAGACAATGCTTTGATGACATTTCCGAAAAATATGATTTTCAAAATTATTCTACCTAGGATGTATACACCAAATACTGTTAAACAAAACACAAAATGTATGCTTAAACATTTGAGCTTATCAATTGTTAAATTATGCAATAATTGACTTTTCATAAAGCATCATGCAGATTTCTCAAAATCAAGCAATCAAAATTCACCAAGGCTAGGTGAATATATGTTTATAAGGCCGATAAGTGGGGCTGGGTGAAAATATTTTTGTAAGGTCGATAAGTGGGGCTGGGTGAATATGTTTTTGTAAGACTTATAAATGGGGCTGGGTGAATATATTTTTGTAAGGTCGATAAGTCTTTATGTCTTCCGAGATCAAAGTGAAAATGGTTCAATTATATGACAAAGCCAAAATTGTGGATTTATTATTATCAGATAGGAAGAACAAACTCTGGATTTGATGAGATATTTGAATGATTGTATAAATGAGTTTTAATAATATCATTGTGAAGTTCATTTATGTTTTTTTACTTTTTGAGAGATATATAATATGTTTTACAGAGCAGCAAAAATATTACTCAGTATGTGATGACAATGTTGTTGTTAAAATGTGAAAATTTTTCTTGTTTCATATTTTTTTCGAGTAATTTCCACCCAAAGTATAGTATAAAACTGCATCGTTGCTTAAACACAATATATGAAGAATATTTCACTCTTAGATGGAAAGACCTATTTACTTTTTTTTAGAAAAAAAGAAGTCACGTAATTTCAATATTAATATATAATAGTTGCTTTAAGGAGTGGCTGAATTTAAAATTTAACACAAATAATTAGAAGCACCTATCTTACATACCTGATGTTACTCCCCATTCTCCATCAGGGTGACATGACGCTACACATGCAAAAGGCGAGACACCTATAGGAAAATCAACCTCGCATCCTAGAAGTGTTGTCTTTAGGTTTACATTTGTAATACCTTTCATGAGTTGTTGTCTAAAACGATATCTGAAATATATAACCCTGCTTTATTACTAGAATTGAACAACTTAACAAAATTATACAACTTATTATATAAATAACACAAATACCAGTTAAATTTTGATGTGCCAGATGTGCACATTTCGCAAATTCATTCCTCATCAATGACACTAGGGGCCGGGAAGTCTGATAGATAAAAAAACATAAGCCAAACAGTTTAAAATTATTGAATCTAAAGTTCCAAAATTATGTAAATCCAAATTTGATTTTGATTCTAAATGACATACGTAATTGTTCATTGCTGTTATGCAAGAGTAAATTCAAACATTCAATGAAAACTTGCCATAATTTCTGTAGCAGGACTGTTTGTGTCAAATGGCGATGGTACAGTGGTTAGATAGCTATTACGTAAACATATGCAGCGTAATGAAAGTTTGTAATATTTCGGTCACATAGCAACATTAGTAACGTATTTTAAAGTTCTCTTCTGGATATCATTTAAAATTTGCTATACTTACGTCCAAACTCTAGAGCTCTGTCTAATAAGTGTTTTGCTGTTAGTCATGTTTTTTCAACTGTTGTTTTATGTTTTTTATGCTCTTTATTCATTGAAAAGTACTTAAATATCGATTTTATTGTTTCATTTGATTTTAAAACTTTATATTATTTTTACCTACCTCTTATAGGCAGATTCATTTTCGCGGTAGGTTATTCCATCATTGGCTGCCCCAGTAACATAGTCTGATAAAACCTTTGGCATTATTTTCTTGGCAGCCTCCTCATAATCTTTGACACAACGATAATTTGTTTTGGATTCCATACCCAATAAGACCAGCCCTGGTTTCTGTTGAAATAAATAAAAATTTAAACTGATTACACGTACAAATGTTTTATAAATGTTAGGAAAATTATGACTTAATTTGATTAGAAACATTTGTTTTTTTTTTCATTAAACAAGTCATAATATATAGCTATTCTATTTGTTTATTATTGAACAAGAATTACGTAAATTATTTGGCTTTTTTCTTACATTAAAACCTTAAGTAAATGTCCAGTCAATATACATTGCCATAAAGATGATTCATATATCAAGAACAACAAATACTTACATAAACGAAATAGTTTTACATATAACCTGTCACGCCAGATATTGCTTTTCATGACAAGCGACTTAATACCTCAGCCCTTTCAAGTTTCTTAGTGTTATAAGCTCCACTTTACAATAAAGGCTTTTCAGACAACTAAAATGCAACAAAGACAGATAAGCTTCAGAAAAACGGAGAACAACAAGACTGGATGTACTAAACCAAATGTAAAACCTGACATGTACTACGCTAACACTTAGTTGTAAAGGAGCAAGTAAAATGTACAACCTGAAAAGAAGTAGTCCACTAACACTGGTTGTAAAAAGCAAGTAAAATGTACAACCTGAAAAAAGTAGTCCACTAACACTAGTTGTAAAGAAGCAAGTAAAATGTACAACCTGAAAAGAAGTAGTCCACTAACACTGGTGGTAAAGAAGCAAGTAAAATGTACAACCTGAAAAAAGTAGTCCACTAACACTAGTTGTAAAGGAGCAAGTAAAATGTACAACCTGAAAAGAAGTAGTCAACTAACACTGGTTGTAAAGGAGCAAGTAAAATGTACAACCTGAAAAGAAGTAGTCCACTAACACTAGTTGTAAAGGAGCAAGTAAAATGTACAACCTGAAAAGAAGTAGTCAACTAACACTGGTTGTAAAGGAGCAAGTAAAATGTACAACCTGAAAAAAGTAGTCCACTAACACTAGTTGTAAAGAAGCAAGTAAAATGTACAACCTGAAAAAAGTAGTCAACTAACACTAGTTGTAGAGAAGCGAGTAAAATGTACAACCTGAAAAGAAGTAGTCCACTAACACTAGTTGTAAAGGAGCAAGTAAAATGAACAACCTGAAAAGAAGTAGTCCACTAACACTAGTTGTAAAGGAGCAAGTAAAATGTACAACCTGAAAAGAAGTAGTCCACTAACACTAGTTGTAATCGAGCAAGTAAAATGTACAACCTGAAAAGAAGTAGTCCACTAACACTAGTTGTTAAGGAGCAAGTAAAATGTACAAACTGAAAAAAGTAGTCCACTAACACTAGTTGTAAAAAAGCAAGTAAAATGTACAACCTGAAAAGAAGTAGTCCACTAACACTGGTTGTAAAAAAGCAAGTGAAATGTACAACCTGAAAAGAAGTAGTCCACTAACACTAGTTGTAAAGGAGCAAGTAAAATGTACAACCTGAAAAAAGTAGTCCACTAACACTAGTTGTAAAGGAGCAAGTAAAATGTACAACCTGAAAAGAAGTAGTCCACTAACACTAGTTGTGAAGGAGCAAGTAAAATGTACAACCTGAAAAGAAGTAGTCAACTAACACTGGTTGTAAAGAAACAAGTAAAATGTACAACCTGAAAAAAGTAGTCAACTAACACTAGTTGTAGAGAAGCGAGTAAAATGTACAACCTGAAAAGAAGTAGTCCACTAACACTAGTTGTAAAGGAGCAAGTAAAATGTACAACCTGAAAAAAGTAGTCAGCTAACACTAGTTGTAGAGAAGCGAGTAAAATGTACAACCTGAAAAGAAGTAGTCCACTAACACTAGTTGTAAAGGAGCAAGTAAAATGTACAACCTGAAAAGAAGTAGTCCACTAACACTAGTTGTAAAGGAGCAAGTAAAATGTACAACCTGAAAAGAAGTAGTCCACTAACACTAGTTGTTAAGGAGCAAGTAAAATGTACAAACTGAAAATGTAGTCCACTAACACTAGTTGTAAAAAAGCAAGTAAAATGTACAACCTGAAAAGAAGTAGTCCACTAACACTGGTTGTAAAAAAGCAAGTGAAATGTACAACCTGAAAAGAAGTAGTCCACTAACACTAGCTGTAAAGAAGCAAGTAAAATGTACAACCTGAAAAGAAATAGTCCACTAACACTGGTTGTAAAGAAGCAAGTAAAATGTACAACCTGAAAAGAAGTAGTCAACTAACACTGGTTGTAAAGAAACAAGTAAAATGTACAACCTGAAAAGAAGTAGTCCACTAACACTGGTTGTAAAGAAGCAAGTAAAATGTACAACCTGAAATAAGTATTCCACTAACACTAGTTGTAAGGAGCAAGTAAAATGTACAACCTGAAAAGAAGTAGTCCACTAACACTTGTTGTAAAGGAGCAAGTAAAATGTACAACCTGAAAAAAGTAGTCCACTAACACTAGTTGTAAAGAAGCAAGTAAAATGTACAACCTGAAAAAAGTAGTCCACTAACACTAGTTGTGAAGGAGCAAGTAAAATGTACAACCTGAAAAAAGTAGTCCACTAACACTAGTTGTAAAGGAGCAAGTAAAATGAACAACCTGAAAAGAAGTAGTCCACTAACACTAGTTGAAAAGGAGCAAGTAAAATGTACAACCTGAAAAAAAGTAGTCCACTAACACTAGTTGTAAAGGAGCAAGTAAAATGTACAACCTGAAAAGAAGTAGTCCACTAACACTAGTTGTAAAGGAGCAAGTAAAATGTACAACCTGAAAAGAAGTAGTCCACTAACACTTGTTGTAAAAAAGCAAGTAAAATGTACAACCTGAAAAGAAGTATTCCACTAACACTAGTTGTAAAGGAGCAAGTAAAATGTACAACCTGAAAAGAAGTAGTCCACTAACACTAGTTGTAAAGTAGCAAGTAAAATGTACAACCTGAAAAGAAGTTGTCCACTAACACTAGTTGTAAAGAAGCAAGTTAAATGTACAACCTGAAAAGAAGTAGTCCACTAACACTGGTTGTAAAAAAGCAAGTAAAATGTACAACCTGAAAAGAAGTAGTCCACTAACAATGGTTGTAAAAAAGCAAGTAAAATGTACAACCTGAAAAGAAGTAGTCCACTAACACTGGTTGTAAAAAAGCAAGTAAAATCTACAACCTGAAAAGAAGTAGTCCACTAACACTGGTTGTAAAAAAGCAAGAAAAATGCACAACCTGAAAAGAAGTAGTCAACTAACACTAGTTGTAAAGAAGCAAGTAAAATGTACAACCTGAAAAGAAATAGTCCACTAACACTGGTTGTAAAAAAGCAAGTGAAATGTACAACCTGAAAAGAAGTAGTCCACTAACACTGGTGGTAAAGAAGCAAGTAAAATGTACAACCTGAAAAGAAATAGTCCACTAACACTGGTTGTATAGGACCAAGTAAAATGTACAACCTGACAAGAAGTGCACTAACACTGGTTGTATAGGGCCAATCAAAAGTACAACCTGAAAAGAGGTAGTACATTAACACTGGTTTTATAGGACCAAGTAAAATGTACAACCTGACATGAAGTGCATTAACACTGGTTGTATAGGACCAAGTAAAGGTATAACCTAAAAAGAAGTATTCCACTAACACTGGTTGTAAAAAAGCAAGTAAAATGTACAACTTGAAAAGAAGAAGTCCACTAACACTGGTTGTAAAAAAGCAAGTGAAATGTACAACCTGAAAAGAAGTATTCCACTAACACTGGTTGTAAAGAAGCAAGTAAAATGTACAACCTGAAAAGAAATAGTCCACTAACACTGGTTGTAAAGAAGCAAGTAAAATGTACAACCTGAAAAGAAATAGTCCACTAACACTGGTTGTAAAGAAGCAAGTTAAATGTACAACCTGAAAAGAAGTAGTCCACTAACACTGGTTGTAAAAAAGCAAGAAAAATGTACAACCTGAAAAGAAGAAGTCCACTATCACTGGTTGTAAAAAAGCAAGAAAAATGTACAACCTGAAAAGAAGTAGTCCACTAACACTAGTTGTAAAGAAGCAAGTAAAATGTACAACCTGAAAAGAAGTAGTCCACTAACACTGGTTGTAAAGAAGCAAGTAAAATGTACAACCTGAAAAGAAATAGTCCACTAACACTGGTTGTAAAGAAGCAAGTAAAATGTACAACCTGAAAAGAAGTAGTCCACTAACACTGGTTGTAAAAAAGCAAGTAAAATGTACAACCTGAAAAGAAATAGTCCACTAAAACTGGTTGAAAAAAAGCAAGTAAAATGTACAACCTGAAAAGAAGTAGTCCACTAACACTGGTTGTAAAGAAGGAAGTAAAATGTACAACCTGAAAAGAAGTAGTCCACTAACACTGGTTGTAAAAAAGCAAGTAAAATGTACAACCTGAAAAGAAATAGTCCACTAACACTGGTTGTAAAGAAGCAAGTAAAATGTACAACCTGAAAAGAAGTAGTCCACTAACACTGGTTGTAAAAAAGCAAGTAAAATGTACAACCTGAAAAGAAATAGTCCACTAAAACTGGTTGAAAAAAAGCAAGTAAAATGTACAACCTGAAAAGAAGTAGTCCACTAACACTGGTTGTGTAGGGCCAAGTGAAATGTAAAACCTGACATGAAGTGCACTAACACTGGTTGTATAGGGCCAATTAAAAGTACAACCTGAAAAGAAGTAGTACACTTACACTGGTTGTATAGGGCCAAGTAAAAGGAAAACCTGAAAAGAAGTAGTACACTTACACTGGTTGTATAGGGCCAATTAAAAGTACAACCTGAAAAGAAGTAGTACACTTAAACTGGTTGTATAGGGCCAAGTAAAAGTACAACCTGAAAAGAAGTAGTACACTTACATTGGTTTAAAAGAGCAAGTGAAATGTACAACTTGACAAAAAAGCAGTACATTCACAATGAATGTATGAGAACAGGTGAAATGAACAAATAAATAAGCAAATGAAATGTGAATGTGAACTCAAACTTGAAATGAAAAAAAAAATATTTTGGAATCAACTAAACATTTAAATAAATTAAATAAAATTACTTGAGTATCTCCCTCTTCCTCTCTTTATCTCAATGTTAATTTCAACTATTTCCAAAATTAAGACATGCTAAATTAATAAAAAAGCATTTCCTGAAGTCGTTGAATTTTTAGATACAACTGAAGTTACATTTGTTCATCAATTTTTTTCTCAAGTTCTAAGCATCGTGAGTATTATCCATAAATGTCATTTTACTTTTTTAACAAAATGAATAAGGTATTGTACGAAGTCAAATCAGATGCTAGTCGTGTTCATTAATGGGAAAGTAAAAACTGTAAATAGAGAATGTAACAGCACATATAATTTTGTCATTTATCTCTTTTTGATATAAAATACCACGGTTTTAAAATTGGGGTCAAAAGTTCGACTTAAGTCGTTGACATTTTCTTATTGTATTGATTTATTTTTGTAATGGCCTAAATACTGTATTTATTTTCTTTTTGTTTGTTGGTTTATTTCTTACAGTTTTATATTTTTATTCCTTCATTGTAAGGGTTGTTGCAAAAATATAGATTTTCAAGTCGCACATTGCCTTCTTATTCATTACTTATAGAAAATACTCAAACCACTTACCTCGAATTGTAATTCTTCTTCATACGTAATCTAAAGTAATGACCGATGTAGTTATTTCAGATTTGATAACAACTGGTTGCACGATATGTAGATAATATTTATAGTTACAAGGGTTGTTCGATATGTATTGTATTGTACTACATTGCGGTAAAACTTTGTACGACTTTGTTTTGATGACACGCTTGAATAGCTCTTTGCAAAACGTTTCCAACAATATACACTCGTGTCTTCAGCTCCGCGTAGTTAAGGTATAGCCATTTCAATAGAGCTAGTCTTTGATCACTGTTGTAAAAGGGAAAAGGGTTGTGGAAGAAATTATAGCTGATGTAAAAGTTCCTCAAAGAGGCAGCAAAATCTGGTCGAACCGTGGCTGTAACAGGCAAGGCAAATGTCTCAAAAGTCGGGGAAAAAGTTGAAAGTGATATACGATTCCTGATATTGCCATAGCTATTGGCATATCGCTATTGCGGTTGCATTTCATTTTGACGCGTATTTTGAAAGAAAGAAAGATTTCTGCCAGATGGATCCCGCATATATATATGACAGACCACCAAAAAAGAATACGAGTACATATCTCTAAGCAATGGCTCAAAATGTTTCCCAAATTCAATCAAAGACAATTTGTAAACATTGTTACTGGTAACGAAACAAGGAATCACTATTTCGAACCAGTAAGAAAGATTGGAAACAAATACGGTTAACTAAACGCGGTAGAAGGTCTGTAGTTGCCAAAATAAAGCATAAGCACAAAGAAGGTTCATAAGTTCTTAATAGATATTCTCTTGCAATGGTATAGCCGTACAAATTCCGGTACCGAAGGGAAAAAACGTTACAGGTCGGTATTACCGAGATGTTATACTGAAAAAGCTCAAGAAATATTATCTTAAACGACGCTCTTTTGTCAGGATTTAGGCATGTTCGTCTATTTCATGATAATGCTCCATCGCATACATGTGAAGCAATTTTTTATGTCGGAGAAGGTTACGGTCTTGCAACACCCACCATAGCGATATGCGATGTTTTGCTGTCGTCGACGCTGGTCATGACAAGCGTTTGGCTCTGCAATCAGTCAGTGCCTCAGATGTCTACCTAAATCAACGTACGTATGTCAGAAATGGATTCAGAGATTGAAATTATTTTCCTCAAACCGCGGAAAATATTCTGATGGGGTAGTAATATTCATTTTACTATTTCAATCGTAAGCTTTTGAGATATCGTTTAATACACATTCCATATAGAATAACTCTCGTATCTATGTACCGGTGAAGATGTGTAAATATACCGACAAACTGAATATAAATCTACATCCGGGAAACAAACAGAATCTGAAGACAAAATTTGCTTTTACGTTGGTTTTATACAACATATAGGGTTTATAATCTTTTTAACCGCAATACCCGACAAAATGGAATGATGTGGGGTTTTAAAAGCACTTGCAATAGATCTGTTTGATTTAATTGTCATTCAAAGATTGACTTTTGTGATTTGTGCAGTAGGAACTGTGTAACCCGATTCGTGTTTATATCGTGTTTTCCGTGCACTACCCTTCAACCGTAAATCATAACAAATAACTAATTGGTCTCCATAGAAATCCCTCATGAAATGACATGAAAAAATAGGTTCTGGAACAAGATACTTAACAAAGCTACGGCGTCATTTTAATTACGCCAATTTTTCTGTTTTAAGCTTATGTAGAATCACACATTGGATGTTGTCAGTAAAAGGAAAGTTAACGGTTGTTTGATTATTGTTGTCTGATGTGATAACGTGTGAGCTTTAAAATTCTTGGTTACTATGTATGATCTCTGTGTGTTTTGTATGTCTTAGTCTATGATTAGCAGTAAGGTTTTAAGTTTTGTCTGCATATTGCCAAGTACTTATTTTCAGTTACAACCTTTACTTATTTCATTTGTGTTGGCGCCATTTCGCGTTTTATCTACAAAATTACCAATAGTATAAAAAATCTAGACCTTTTTTCTTGCTACTCGGAAACCTCGGTAACCTAGGTGTCTCACAGTACTTTACACTGCCTAGGTTTGAATCCCGCTCGGGCAGTTACCAATGTGCGAAAGTTTATCAGTTTCCTTTCCGAAGGTCGGAGGTTTTCTCCGGGCACTCTGATTCCCTCAACCATCCCAGAACTGATAACCGCCTCCATATATTTTGACTGGGCCGTAAGTATGGCCCCTGTGAGGGGTTCTAGATAAAATTATCAAATGGTAACACCCAGTATTATATTTCACATTAGCGTTAATACATTCCCGATCTTACAAATCACTACCTTTACAATGTCGTTCTTCTACAGAAGCAAATGTAAAAACATGAATCGGTAATTCAACTCGGTTTTCCATAAATTTAAAATGTGTAGATGTGTAGACAATGTGTAGTTAGAAACACCAATCATATTCAGGGTGATTCAATGTCTGGTATTAAAACGGTGTGTAAATCATTCATTTTTTTTTATTGTTTTATCGTTTTTTTGTTTTTGTTTTATTTTTGTTAGAAAAAAATATATGTAAATGAATCAATTACTACTGCCACTACTACTACTACTACTACTACTACTACTACTGAGAATAATAATAATAATAATAATAATTTTATATATATATATATATATATATATATATATATATATATATATATATATATATATATATATATATATATATATTTAAATTAACGTCTGTCAGTAACATGTAATATGTACTAAAATTATTATTTATTATTCTGCGTTGTAAATCAGTTTTAGAGACTTAAGTGACATTTTCTAGGTCAATATTTATGCACTGAATAGCGAAAAACAAATGTAAATACCTGATGTTAAATTGCGGTTCTAAAATCTACCTGAGCAGCTTACCGCCATCTTTTTATTACATAAACCGTATAAATTTAAAATATTTACGAAAAAGGTTTCTATTTATTTATTTATTTATTTAATTATTTATTTGTTTATATATATTTATTTATAAATTATAATAATAATAATTGATTGTATCTATGTTTACCAGACATCCGAACATCCGACTCACGGAAATGATAATGATTATAATAAAAAATAAAATATCTAATAAACAAGATTTAAAGCTGTTTAGTATTCCTTACTAACATACCATTAACATACGTGTATTTCATATCAAGTGTACAGATGAGGACCCTTACTATAACCTTTATATTAATTTGTGATTTGTTTTACATCACAGGACAACAGATACTACCTAGAAATGATAAATATACCAAAGCTTCATGCCGCCAGAATGAGAAATGTGACGATGATATGGCATTCCTTCACGAACAGTTAAACCAGAAACATTCAATTGTAGAAAAACTACAGAAAAAGGTTAAAAGTTTGGAAGCAAAATTAAAAGGTAAGAAAGTGCAGTAAGGTTAAATGTAAATGAATGAATATGTTTAACTGTGTAGATTATTTCACTTATGACAAATTGTAACCGGCTAAAGGTGATCAGCAAAAAGTTCATAATCTGTCGAGATACTAATCGGAACATCGCTCGGCCTATTCCGTCGTACCTCACAAAAAATCTTGGATGTAGTCGCATGAATACCCACAGAATGAGTAGGATCGGTGATAAGGTTTCCGACAGATGATGACAAGTTCACGTGATATTTAGGCCACTTAGTAGTGAATATATGAAAATTAAATACGTTGCTATATTGAATATACTGTTGAAAATGAAATTTGTCGAACTGTGGTTTTTCACTAAAATAATTTTTTTTATATTTTCTTTGGCCTTTCCATGCTTATATAAGATGGCGACGTCTATGTCCGAGCGTGACTTCATACATATGGCAATGATGAAACTCGACATAGATTTCGATTTGCAGCAAAAACAAATCAATGCCTTGATTACCCTCTATAGTATGAGAGCATTTCTATAATACCCATTGACTGTGACAAGAGTACAGCTATTGCCGTTTTGCAAGTAAGCAAAGGCCCCGCCATTTTGTCAAATAAATTGATTAAAGTAGTTCAAACTGAAGTCCGTATACATCCGAGGTTTTTGTGAGGTATGACGGAAAAGGCCGAGCGATGTTCCGATTGGGCGAGATACATTTACTTGAAGGAAAGACTAACTTTTCTTACAGATGCCGAAATTTTTTTCTGAAGGATAACTAAAAGTAATTGCTTATTTTCATTGTGATTACAATAAATCATCAATAGTTATTTGTTTTATTCAGTAAATAATTTATGTTAATTAGCAGTGATCGCGACTCACAATTTAAATGTACGTTTAAATATAAGCTTGATATTGATATTTATAGGAATATATGTATTTATTCTATTTGTTAAGTCGCTAACAGTCACACACGATGATGTCTACTAACTACATGACTACTATTTTTACTTGTTATTAAATCTGTTAATTGGCCGGGTTGCACGGAGTGAAGATCCGGCTTATAGTATGGTGAATGTCGGATGGGCGGGCGGGCGGGGAAAATAGGGTACCAACTTTGTGAACTCAACTCCTCCTACAGTTTTCAACCAAAAACCTTAAAACTTCACAGAATGTTTGTATATATTATGAAGATGTGCACCTGACTTTATGGAAATATTTCCAGATTTTTTCCCATTTTCCAGACTTTGAAACTTAGTCACTATTTAGCAAGTTTTTGAACTTGGGGGTACCTACTTTGTGAACTCAACTCCTCCTACAGTTTTCAACCAAAAGCCTTGTAACTTCACAGAATGTTTGTATATATATTGAAGATGTGCACCTGACTTTATGGAAAAATTTCCAGATTTTTTTCCCATTTTTCCAGACTTTGAAACTTAGTCACTATTTAGCAAGTTTTTGTACTTGGAGGTACCTACTTTGTGAACTCAACTCCTCCTACAGTTTTCAACCAAAAGCCTTGTCACTTCACAGAATGTTTGTATATATATTGAAGATGTGCACCTGACTTTATGGAAAAATTTCCAGATTTTTTTCCCATTTTTCCAGACTTTGAAACTAAGTCATTATTTAGCAAGTTTTTGTACTTGGGGGTACCTACTTTGTGAACTCAACTCCTCCTAGAGTTTTCAACCAAAAGCCTTGTAACTTCACAGAATGTTTGTATATATATTGAAGATGTGTAATTGACTTTATGGAAATATTTCCAGATTTTTCCCATTTTCCCAGACTTTGAAACTTAGTCACTATTTAGCAAGTTTTTGAACTTGGGGGTACCTACTTTGTGAACTCAACTCCTCCTACAGTTTTCAACCAAAAGCCTTGTAACTTCACAGAATGTTTATATATATATTGAAAATGTGCACCTGACTTTATGGAAAAATTTCCAGATTTTTTTCCCATTTTTCCAGACTTTGAAACTTAGTCACTATTTAGCAAGTTTTTGAACTTGGGGGTACCTACTTTGTGAACTCAATTCATCCTGCAGTTTTCAAGCAAAAGCCTTGTCACTTCACAGAATGTTTGTATATATATTGAAAATGTGCACCTGACTTTATGGAAAAATTTTCTTATTTTTTTCCCATTTTTCCAGACGTTGAAACTTAGTCACTTTTAGGCAAGTTTTTGAACTGGGGGGTACCTACTTTGTGAACTCAACTCCTCCTAGAGTTTTCAACCAAAATCCTTGACACTTCACAGAATGCTTGTATATATAATGAAGATGTGCACTTGAAATATTTCAGGAATTTAATCCCATTTTTCCAGACTTTGAAACTTAGTAACTTTGTACTGTATATATTAAAAGTTTATCAAAGATGTGCACCTGACTTCAAATGATGTAGTGAAACCTTTATCCCATTACATCCTACTGTGACAGGTTTGAAATTTCAAATCTTCAAAAAAATAGGATTATTATACATATATGAAAGAAAACTACAAAAATGTTTATGCTCTAAAAGTCATTGGTTTATTAGCTACTGGATGAAAGTGTGGAAAGCTAGTGCTGTCACCCTATTGCCTATCTGTCCTGTACTGTCCATCTCATCCAGTCCATTCCAATGTAAATTTTCTGGTGCACATTTTCTTAATTTACTGTAGCTTTAGAAAATGTTAAAATGATTAAGATTTTCCTAATACATATACATGTATATACTTGTTACAATACTCTTTCATATATATTGTCATTGTTGAACCTATTTCCGATTTTTTACTTTCTGTGAAGTATAAAAAAACTTGTGCACCTTGCTGTGTGCAATTATTTATAATTCCTTCCACCCATTCAATAGAAATTTAAATAACAACCCGGCCAATTGAGTCTTTGACCCATTTTTTACAGATTGGCTAGTGTATACATTACTGTGACCAATCCATGTAGTATCTTTAATTAAAGAAAATTTTTGTTATGATATGTTTCGCAATTAAAGGAATACAGAACGTCTTATAATGCTATTTAAGGGTATCTTGCTTTGTATTTTTTAGCTCCTAAATATGACGCCGGAACTGCAGTTGGAAGAGTGACTAGCAATATCATTAATGAAGCTTCAGGACTATGTTTCAGCAGACGACATAAAGACATCCTGTATACTCATAACGACTCGGGTGGGGAAAGCAGGATATTTGCCATCGATTCCAAAAGTGGAAGACGACTGGCGACTTTAAACATAGACGGAGCAGAGAGTAAAGATTGGGAAGATATAGCTTGTGGCCCATGTCCCGATGGTGACTACTGTGTTTATATAGGCGACATAGGAGGAAACGTGAAGAGTCCTGGTAATGTCGTGTATAGAATTCATGAACCGGCAGCGATTGAAGATCAGAATATAACTATAGATGCAAAATTACCTTACAGGTACTACTCATAACTTGTTTGATTCTACCTTTAATAATGATTTGTTGGAATTGCTTGTGATTTTCTTATACTGCATACCATTGATTACATCAATTGCTTCCCCATTTAACTTCTACACTTGAAACAAAATGTAGCCATCTTACCTAAGTAGACTATGATATTTTACCAGTACAATGCACCCGCACCATTCCATATACAACTATGTTTTTATGACCATATTTGGCTTTTCAGAGTTTAAAGCATTGGTGTGTTTTATCATACTTAAGAAAAGAAAAGTTCCATCAGTCTATTTGAGCATTGAAAACTTTTGTTTTTTCAGTTGATGATCAACAATAATTTAGATAAAATTTAAACAAGGTTGATGTTTTTACCACATTACCAAAATATCAAATAATGTATGTGGATACCACAACAATAAATTCCAATTGTCAATATTCAGCCATACATATCAAATTTAAAACACAAGTTCGGAACTAGAAAAAACTCATTAAAACTGTCAACAGTACTTAGGTATTTTTATGTTGCGCTTGAACGCACGACCCAATTTCACAATGTAAAATGGTACAATTTATCAATTAATTGTGTGTCTTGCGGGATGTAAATTTCAAGGGATGTAAATCTCAATTGAAATTAGATCCATGAAACAGCGCAGAAAAATCACAAGGTGGATTTGGCACCCATCCCAAATATATTCCAGAAACGTATGTATGCCACATTCAGTGAAAATTGTCCATTTCACATGCTTCGTTTGTTGATCGGAAAAACTGAAAAATCAACTACCTGATTTTTAATCAATATAACACGGAACACTAGCAACTCCTCAAAACTATAATACTTGGTTTAAGTACTATAAAACTCCTTGCTAAACTTTAAACGATCACTTTTGAAACTTACAAGATATTTGCACCGCATCAGGCGTAGATGGTAAGTAAAATTCTCACTGCTTTGCTGTCTAACATTTGAACGATACCGAGTATGAAGCTCGGCACATGATGTTCATGTCTAATCACATGAGTAAATTTCAACCTAACAATTTCCGACATTCCAGAAAAAATCCCTCGTAAATCCCTGTCTACGTTCACATATCCCGGCGCAAATTCAAAACCCACATGTTTGGCCATTGAAAACCACCCCCCCCCCCTGCTACAGTTACCTCCGTTTCAGATTCACAAATTTCACTTCCAACATATAGCAAACAATCTTGCAAGTTTTTGCACTTTTAAATTCCATAAATGAATTGACGCCACACGGGTGTACCTGATTTTCGACCGAAATATAATCTACAAATAACAACACATTTATTGTTGATATTCAAATTTTTATTTATGTTATTTCATATCTAATATTCTCAAATATACATTATGCTAATAAAAAAATCGAGATAATACCATCAAAATACCTGATAACACTATTATTTTTCATAACAAAACCCCTCTTTGATACCCCACACCAAAAATAGTACGGATTAATAATGTGTCGTTCTCGGTCTTAAATCGCCGCTCTTCGTTGCTGTTGCGTCTACTGGACTCCCCCGATGTGCATCTGTTATAGATGGAAATATTTTATTTTTAAAACAAATGAATAATTTTTAAAAATATAATTAACGAAAATATAACAATTGAACTGTTTTAAGATGATGTTCATTGTCAATATCAAAAAAACTTTGTAAGGCAAACTAATCATTACGGGCTCATGCGCATTATTCAGTTTGCTTGCAAAGTTTTTGTCTTCATATTGACAATGAACATCATTTTAAAACCGTTTCATTGTTAAACATATACTTCACTATATTGTTTAATTAATTATTTTAAGCTGGAGTGAAGATAATTGTGAAACATTAATGGTGGATGAAAACGCAGATATTTACCTGGTGTCAAAAGTCGGTCCTGGAAAGTATAGTAAAGTTGTCAAAATTCCAAAGACACTATGGGGATCGTCCGAGGTCGTAAAGATTCCAGAAGGGACAACTCTTCCATTGATTTCAGAAACAGACGATCCTGTTGGTGGTGATATTTCTCCGAATGGAAAACAAATACTGCTGAAGATGTATGGACATATTTGGTACTGGGAATTTGATGACGATGTTATAGATGCCATGACATCACAACCCATTGAGTTACCAAGCAGACACGAGAGGCAAGGTGAAGCTGTTTGTTGGGATGCCTTAGGAGAGGGATATTACACTTTAGCAGAGGGGCTAAATTCTACTCTGTGGTACTTCAAACAGCGGACGGCAATTTATCCGAAAACAGGTGATGTATATAGAATCGTTTCAGGGTGTTAAAAAATGTATATGTTCAAAGTGCCTAGTCTATTTCATATGTTTATGTTTCTTGGTTAAGTAATTGGTTTGGAATCTAGTACCTTCTTATTTGAATAAAATTCATTACAATTAGTTGTTTAACATACGATGCTTAAACTTTGCAGATTTACTGTCGAAAGAACTTGTTAATTTTTTGAAAAGCAATAAAAGATCTGCTCATCATTTAATTTATCTTTGTTTGTTTAATAATTGTAGTTGGTAACCGGCTTGTAATCAAGAAAGAGGTTAGAAACGAATCTGAATTTGAATGTCCAATGAATGAAGGTAAGCATAATAATTAAAAACAAGCATTGTATCCCTGTTACAAGTCTTAAGTTGCATTAGGTTTTTTAAATGTAGACTTGAATGCATAAATAAATAAATAAATAAATAAATAATTAAATATATATATAAAGTTAAGAATATTGTTTTAATTCTTCTTTTAATATATATATATATATATATTTGGTTGTTGTAGCTATTTTTAATCTGACAAAAACAATTTTCTATTTTATTGAAAAACCTTTAACAACTGGCGTGTTTTTTTTAAATTATATTTCAAGTTATGAATATGGGATTTTAAATTTTATTCAAAGAATAACTAGGACGTTTGACTTCCTATTCTTTTTAGGTTCGAATAACGTCAAATATTTCATTGCATTTCCTGGAGCAAACGAGGCAATGCAGTTAGTTTTTTCAAGTTCTGCAAAGGGATGGGCAAAAGTATGGATACCAATGCAGATACGATGTGATAATATAACTTTGGAAGAAGGAACGTCGTTCCTCGACATCGATGACGAAATGGGAACCAACTTCTTGGAAATCGAGGAAAAGGGCATTTACATAGAAACCATACCAACCACTTCGGTATATCTAAAAGTAAACGCTTACAGACCATCTCTTACTCCTGCTCTCGACTATAACCACACTGGAAGGGAATATATTTTCTCCAATCCTCTAATGAGGGTTTTTACTATCGTGGCCACTAGCAATCGAACAAAAGTTAACATTACCTTACATCCCGGCTTTAGAAACATCTTCTATAAAGGCGAACGCATATTGGATGGGAACGAGGTCATAGATGTTGAATTAGACCGATTGGATACATTCTCTGTGGCATCGCCTTATATGGAAATACTAGCAGATGAACCATTGGCCGTGTTTACTGGACCATCAAACAGGCTAAGCCAGATAAATCCCGTTACTCGACTAGACAAAATATTCGTTATACCTAGAATTTTTAATGGCTTGCCATATACAATTTATTCTCCACACGACAATACAGAGATAGAAGCAATTGTTGATGATGGCTTAGTAACGAGTTATAAAATGAACAAGTTTGATGTCGATGGCAATTTTGTTTCAAGCAGTTCACACGCTTTATTTTCAAATAAAGCAATATCTGTTGTTTTTCCCTCAAGTGATGGAACTTTATATTTCCCGGGGATAAATCAGTATCGTTTTAATTATTCATGCCCTTTACTTGGTACCAAGAAAACGCCCAATTATAAAAACACTATCCATATAGTGATGAAATCCAATTCAATGGAAGGATTGACGATCAACGACCAACCACCAGAAAATGCACAAATTCGTGAAATTGCAAATTTTAAGGACTTTAATATCACATTTATTTCTGTTACTACGACTATACGAAGAAATGTCACTGTTAAAAGCGATTATTATGAAATGTTTGTTTTTATATACGAGCACCTAAATGGACAGAGATTTAACTTTATTTGTGTATAATAATGGTGGAGTTGCAGAACTTGTTGGGAACTACTTGTCCTTGCAAGTATGTCCAACGATAACTTTTGGTTAAATTCGGTTAGATATATATATCCTTTCTTTAACTTTTTGAAGCGAATTTACCGTTCAATTTTCTGATCGTTGTATATTACGAAACGAGTTCTTAACACTTCGAGTTAAAGTATGTTTACTATTGCCGAAACACTTGCAGCGATTAGTTGGTATTCATACACCATATTCAAAACTTATGTATATAATTTCCATTCCATTTTATTAGACAGAATTTTCACGATGAAGAATTTCGCGTAAATATAATGCGTACAGTTGCTTTTAAATACTGAATGGGGATTACATTTTTAAGCGCAAGGATTGTTCTATGTGGCCATCTTTGTAAATATGATGAACCAAAGGTCCCAACCTGGCATCGTGTATCTCTTTTTTGTAAAGTCTGGGCAAAATTGAAAAAAAAAAAATAATAAGCGCAGAACAAAACCAATTAAAATATTTTATGTGGAAATATTTATTTAGCTTTAATGTAACGAAGATACTGTGAACAATTCTTGATGCATTAATTGTTATTGGTTATGTTCTATCTTTCTTGCAGTGTGTTGCTCTGGCTAATGTTAAGTAAATAACATTAAGCTTTTTTGATTAGTTTTTACTCGGACTTTTCATTCTCTTGTTTCAAAGAAGCTATAATGTTAAGCTTAAAGTTTTAATTCCCCAAAAACAACTGTTAGAATTTTGATAAACTGTCATGCAGACCAATTAAAGATGAGAAGTCGTATAAGATCTGAGAAGTGTCCATTATGAGCACTCGTTCTTATGTATAGTCTATACACAGTTGGCTAAGAGCCAAGTATGAATGAACACATGCAGATACTATATATATTGCCCATAAAGGGCAAAATGACCAAGCCTTTACTAGTTACCAAGCAATAAGTTTTTTCCGCAAATACAATGTACATGTCTATTATCATAAGTGTTCCACAAGTATGTATCACAAATATACTTTCATAAGTGTTTCACTAGTATATGTCATACGCTTACTTCCCTCAGTGTTCCACTTGCATATATACATCGCACGTTTGTTACTTTCTTAAATGTTGCACAAGTATATGTATTCAATTTGTTACTTTCTTTCAAATCAAAATGATACCTGTATAATGGTAATTTTTTCTTAGAAATTAAAGACAGCAAATTGCAAATTCATTAACCTCAAGAATGACATTAAATAGTCTGGTACAGTCAACAAGGAACACTTACAAAAGAGAAGTCAATATACTCCATATTCATAACATACATGTAGTAAATCCTTGACTATTGTAGCAAAACTAGACTGTATAAGCAATAGTCCTGTGTACATACATGTAGGTTTGAAGACAGATTTGACTGTATAATTAATGTATAAGCTACTAATAAATAAATATTTGAGACCATGTTAGTGTATTTACATTTTATTTAAATGTAAAAGTGTTTGGATTACAATTACCCATTCAACATTTGGAAACAATGAATATCTATGCTGAAGTATACATGTACATAATAAATTTGAAAAATGAACAAAAACAAGCACCATTCAATCTGGATATTGAGAATTTAAATATTTATGGTCCAGGTAATGAAATTTAAGGACTATACGAAATGTTTTACTATTTTTAATTTCTTCATTCATGACAGAAAGGAGAAAATGCTGGTGCAAAACCAGCAATTAATCAAATGAACTACCGAAACATTATACATGTGTGTGTGTGTGTGTGTGTGTGTGTAAAAAATATTAAAGAATTATGAAAATAATTTAAAGGTAGTTTAAATTGATAAACCTGTCATTAGCTAACATAAAACAATATAGAGAGTTAAGCTAAACACATTGTTTGGAAGCTTTATCAAAAACAGATGTGTGAATAATAATATATTAAACTTCAGTTTTAATTACAGGCGTTTTTTTTTTTTTTTCATTTTTTAAAAGGGGTATTTTTTAAAATATGTATTGCTTTAACAGTGTTAACTTAACACTTCAAGTTTTATAGTTGAAATAGTAATTCTCTCTCTCTCTCTCTCTCTCTCTCTCACACACACACACACCCTGTAATCTATCAGACATGAGAACAGAACATTTACTATCAACTTTTTTATCTATCTTAACCTCTCGACCTTTTAGTATAAATCTTTTTTATTGTAATTATTGTTTTCAGTGAATATTTTAAAGATGGTAAACTGAAATTTACGCAAAATGATTATGGCACATAAAAAAACAAAAAAACAAATTCAGCAGTTAATGAGAGCAAAAAGAACCAAAATAGAAAGAAAAAAGAAAAAGAAACAAGTTGTGCCACTGAAGGAAAATCTCAGTTTTCAATATCATGGATATCCATGTGTATATTAGCCTATCTATAGAAAATAACTTATAGAAACTGATAATTTGGTCACAGAAAGAAAGAAGTTATAATAAACTATAGAAAATGAACAAGGTATTTAATTTTAATTATGATCTTTATGATGGTAACAAAATGTCTTATTAATAAACATTATGCTCCGACCAAATAAAAAAAAAAAAAGAAAAAAAAAAAAAAAAAAAAAAAAACCCATCTGATACAAGTCACACTAACAGATGTGGTGTGGTTTTGATATAGATTTTATCTTACTGGGTTCCATACCTATAAATCAACAAAGCTTGGACTCCATGAACATGGTTTTGTTTGGTTTTAAAATTTGTCCATTTTCAAGTAAACAAACAAAAGAAGCCACAAATTCCTATGAATTGCTTAAAATAATGGTAAGTTACATTGAAATTGACAAGAGGTTTTATTTACCCTTATAAATGTAAACTGTTACTGTATTACATAAATACAAGGCATCTATACAAAATAGGTATGTTAAAAATATTCACACAATTGTATCATCTACCTGGTTTAAATAATCAGATAATCAAATCTCTCCCATTATGTTTCTTTCAGTCAATGCAATATATACAGACAACAGGCATACTTATTTATACATTACATCCACACAAACAATATGATTTATATAATGGGATACCAATTGCAGCAAAACATTATAAAATGATGAAGACTTTGATGTCTATCAAGGACTTAAAGCTAAGAAATAATTACAAATTTAATAATAATAATAATAAACAAACGCCTTTTACTGACTATACTATAAATTCATTAGGTGGAGCAAATAAATTCATCTTTTTTTCTTTTATATTGCACAATGCAGGAGAAAAAAACTCAAGGATGCATATTTAAATGAGAATATTAAATTGTATTGTAGTGCAAAATTAATACCATGACAACAAAATTCTTGTATTTTTTTTTTTTACTGAAGTTTTTTTTTTCACAATAAGAAATGGGCAACCAAAAAACTAGCATTATCTAAATGACTTAATTTTGACTTGAAGTCTGACCACATTATTGGATCTCACCTATAGAATTATACAAAGACGTTCTCAATACTGTAAGAGGCATATAGAAAGAGGTTCTTACTACCTTATGGATACTTAAAAAAAAGTATAATGTTGAACTTGACTGTTGTGTCAACATTCTGTAATTTACATGTACATGCAGTGCATTATTAAAACTTGTATACAAATAGTAATATTTCTAAGACTCGTTATAATCATTACAAAGACCTTTCAATAGACACAAGCCTCATACATTTTACTTAAATATTAACAATAATATCAAAATATTAAACAAAACATAGGGAAAACTCTGCAAAAAAGTTTATGATTATTTATCTTTCAAATATAAACCAGCCCAAAAAAGAAATCTTTTACTACAAAAAAAATATTATTCAAATTTTATAAAGGACATAATTTAATAATGGTCTTAAAAATATGAATCGATTCTTGTCTTAACCGAATCCCTAACTGATTCACAACAAGAATTTCATGGATTTAAATGTCTCGCCTGGTTAGTTTTTCTTCGAGTAGAAAATACATTACTTTAACATAAACTTTCACATTTTGACCTGCCGCTGCCGATGACACCGGAAAGGTAACACCTAAGTCTCGCCTTATGGCAATGCCAGGCTCAACTATAAAAACTGAGATAGTTTTACTGTGTTGTGATAACATATGGTAGTCATTTGAATATGACATGCATTTGTTCTAATGACTCAAATCTTCAATAACGATGAGATATAACATCTGTTATATCTAAGTGAATGAAAATCAAGTCTAGGCACAGAAAGTTTACAGTTTAAATTAAGATACGTTTCATTACAAATGAAACATCTAATTTTTCAATAATGATGACATTTATACATACATAGATGTTTCACTTTGTTATAAATAAAATAAACAATAATAATAAATACTGTTCAAATATGAATTCAGCATATAAATTCCAATATTCTAACTACATCTTAGACTAGAATGTCTGAATGTGTAACTATCACTAGTTGTATTTATTAATTGTATGGAAAATAAACACAAACACTAGAGATGATGTGCAATGAACTTCCATTTTGACTTAAAGATTTTAAGGTGTTTGAATAATTTATTTAAAAAGTTATCTTATGAAAAAAAATATTGCATCTAAAGGAGCGATAAATATTATGTAATAATTAATTAATATATTCATTATGTTCACACTGTGTAGCTCTAATAAAATATCAAATCATTATTACCATTTATGCGGTTTATAACTACACATGTGTATGACCAATATTCACAGACCTACCCATAATTCTCAGTTTTGTTTGTTTTTTTGTTTTTTTTTTACAACCTACTACATTTAACAGATTTACAAAAAAGATCTTCATAAAAATTTTTGAGGTTAAAAATACTTCAATCTTTATCCTTACATAAGATCAATTACATCAGATAAAAAATAAATAATCTAAATTAGCACTCTTTTACACCCAATTAAAGAAGCTGCTAAAACATGAGAGTAGCACATATTTAAATAATTATAATTAGTGTCAAAAATGATGTTCTAAAAAATAAATAATAGAATTAAATACAGAATTTTTCTGAAGAACTAAACACCATTTTAAATCAACATTGTTTTGTATACAAAAGATAAAATAATGAAAATGACAACCACAAAGGTTTTTTGTGAGTGTTCTATTCAAGATCTGTATACAGATTCAAATAATGAAAATTATGTACATTAGGTCATACATAACAAAATACTTGTTTCTGGTAAGGAAAAATAATGAAAGCAAATAAATAAATACATGTAAATAAATAAATAAAAAAAAAATAAAATAAAAAATAAGAATTGTCTCGTGTTGTATTTTTTAATAAATTTTATTTTTGGAGCACTCATATTTAAGATCATATGATTTTAGTTGTATAAAATAAATTACAACTTTTGATTGATCAAAATGTTTTTTTTTTCGTCAAATGAGATTTCAAAACAAGGAATGAATCATACTAATAACTCTCTCTTTACACATGCCGTATGTAATATATCCACAAACTTTACATGGATTAACATTTAAAAAACAATAAGGCATCTTGAATCCAATAAACATGTGAAGATCACCAATGGTATTATGGCAGAGTGTTTTTTTTTTTCAAAAATGAAACAGCTAATGAAAAGTGTATCAAGAGAAAAAACAATCAAAAGACAAACAGGAAGTGAAACTGCTTGATGGTAACATGAAACGAAGTAGCAAAAAAAAAAAAATATTATTGTTACATGAAACGAAGTAGCAAAAAAAAAAAAAAAAAAAAAAAAAAAAAAAAAAAATAAATTTACTGATATTGACAAAAACAACCTTATTAGAGTGGTAGACTTGCCAATTACTCCGCCAAAATTCTGGGAATGATCTTTACTTAAACTCATCTCTGTGAAAGTAACGATACTTTTAACTCTGAAACATATAACAAGGTAATTCTATGTGTCATTTGATAAACAATCATTCATTTGTTTAGCTGTTGTATTTTCACTGAATCCAAACAGTACTTATCATTCAAACATAGAAAATTGGATAAACATGATTCTTCTCGTTTCAATGGAAATGCAACAGTTCTGCACAATATGCTTCTGCCTTATTATACCCTGATGGTAATAAAAACTATCTGATACAAATTTTTTGCTGATGAATATCTTTGTGTATTGTAAATCAGGAAATATTTGGATAATTCGTTTTGCATACTTTTGTATTCAAAATTTTGTTGACAGAGAATTTAAATACAAATATATATTGCATTGCAGATTAAATTCAAATATTTTTGATACCATTTTTTTTTAATCTGTTATTCTAGCAAATTTATTTAACAGTTAAACTAATAAATATATTTCCCATTTACAGTATATTGCATTGCAGATTAAATTGAAAAATTT
Organism: Tegillarca granosa; assembly: GCA_029721355.1. Classification (NCBI taxonomy): domain Eukaryota; kingdom Metazoa; phylum Mollusca; class Bivalvia; order Arcoida; family Arcidae; genus Tegillarca; species Tegillarca granosa. The sequence goes on from CM056595.1 coordinate 7,717,038, forward strand.
TTTATACAATTATTTTTGTATCTGATAATTCTAGCAAATTTGTTAAATTGTTAAACTAATACATAAATTTCCCATTTACTGTATGAAACATATTCCACAATACCTAGCTCTTCCTTAGAATTGACATATATATGCATGCTCTATTAATATAAAAATACAAAATTTTCATCAAACATGTATGTTTTTACAGCAAATTCCAGTATGAGAAAAAGTTCTGTTTTGCAAAAAATGCCCCAATGTCATCCATGATAAATTGTCAAGATTTGAACACAACCTATCCCAAAATAAATATAACTGACTTTAGATCACCAATCTGCATCTCCTGTTGCTTTTTGAAATACATAGTCTTTACCATTGAGATTCATTATACCATCTTTCAAATGAAATTTCCACTTTGCCTTGTTTCTATTAATCTGTAAATCAAACAATAAATTTGATACTGTATATGTATATAACTTTTTTAGTAAAAATACCTTTGCATCATCACAAATTTGGCTTTGTTTGCAAGCTTGTGCATGGTCAGTTTATAATTACTTTAACCAAATTTTTGTGTAGCAATTATTGATCCATAGAAAAATAAATTTGTTAAATATTAAGCAATTTGGGGTTACACACACACACACACACACACACACACACACACACACGAGTGGAGCGACTTGAAGAGAAAGATCTTACTTAGTTATTATGTCTTAATGTGTTGCTCTAGAACAAAGGCTCCCTGGTTATCAAATTTAAAGAAGGCTCAATTTTATCTCTTTTGCTAAAGACTCTGCAAATTTGTATAATGTTGACTGAACAAATGCTGCCTTATATGTTTATTTATTGAATAAAACTTATAAACTTATTTCATTTGTATGTCATTCTTAGAAAACCATTTGATGTCTAGCATTATTGGTTCAAATTTCATATTTCAAATGTTTCGACTACATAGGCATTGCATATCTATTACAAGGGACATTTATCAACATTATTCAACTCAAATCCATTTAAATGTTAGGATGATGCTGCCCCTAAGTTGATTTTCCTCTTACCTTATCATATTGACAAACAACAACATTGTCTGTGTCAAATAGTTCTGAAGGGTCTGCATCACTTATATCATCCTCGGAATTTAAAGGTTCCTAAAAATTATAAACAACAAACAAATGTGAAGCTATTACTGAAATGTTAATTAAAACCTAAAAATTTACTAACATACATTTACATTTATCTGTAACACTAAACTGGACACACATACACAGATACAGAAGGATTAGCGATAGGGAGTGGGTACTTGTATGTCCTGATGGCACTTATGTTCATCATAATAATAAAAAAAAAATTGTTTTTTGATTTTTCGAGAGATCACAGCAGTGCTTTGATATAATATGAGATCAAACAATACATGTATGATGTATAAGATACACATCATAACTTATTCACAAGATCTGGAAAAATTATTTGAAAGTGTGATATAAGTATTATAACTTTATTAGTAACACTAGTTGTAAGACTCAATATCCAATTTGTTAAGTTGTATTAGCATGTTTCAAGTTATCTGGAGCAATACAATTTTTATTAGTCTCAAAGACTGACCTTAATAAATGTTCATGAGGTGCACAAGTTTTGAAGAAGTATTAATGAGCCATGCTGTACTATTGCACAAAAATGAAAACCTTTACAGTGCTAGTACACTTGCTTTCAACACTGCAGATAAACAGTTTAGACAACTCATGACTTGGGACCTTAGCCAACCAGTAGTGCTCTACACTACAATGAAAACCTTTCTCTTGTGATCTACAAAGGTCAAAACTACAACACTAAAATGCCTTACTTTGAAGACAAACCGCTGACCTCCAACAATTTTTAATCCCACTATAATCTGCTTGAGAGGGATTTGAATCCAGAAACCAAAAGGAACTATTTGTCACAAGCTGACACTTTACAACATTAAAGACAGAGGACCTTAACTTAATCTTTAAAAACATAAGACATTTTACTTAGTGCTGAAAGTTTTCATGTCTACAACACCGATATAAACCTCGTGATTTAGTTTGACAGAACATTAAACATTTTTCTCTTCATTAGGTACAACTGAAATTACTTGTTCCAATTAAATTATATTCAAAGTAGATAACTAATCCTTAATACCTCTTCCTCGCCCTGTGCATCATCATCTTCATTCTGTTCTTCATCATTTTCATCATTATCATCATCATCAAAGTCGTCATCTTCTGATGAACTTGTGTCATGGGCACCATCAACCTGCTGGATTATACCTTGGGGATTCTAGCGAGGTGAAAATGAAAGTATTATATTTTTTAAACAGTATTACATAGGGGTTATAAGTATTTTCATGACACAACTCCTAGTTTAAACAAAAATATCTGCTGAACTAAATGCATTCACATTTATTTTACAAAATACTTTCTATCGTAACTTTCCAATATTATGGAAAACAGTATTAATGCATGATTATTTAATTCAATTGTTAATATTGGTGATTGAAGCTCTTTGCTTATACATAATATTTCTGAAATAAAAAATTCTTTGTTTTGTCAAGATTTGTTATATAAAAAACAACATCAACTCATTAACACAATATTTACATGCAAGTGTGCAAAAAAAAAAAAAAAGCTTAACTTATAAGTTAATTAAAATTTAAACCAATATTAAACATTATTGTTAAATGCAAAAACAAATATGTTAAGTGGTTAATAAAAACTAAAATTAACATTTTTACAAGACCTCTAGCGATAAAGTGGTGCAAGATGCAAAGCTAAAAAATTATTGCTAGATATATTTAATTGTATTTTTTAAATCAATATGACACACACTGCAATATTAGACAAGTGCGTGACAAAATTGGGAAAATTCAATAAAAAAAATTTTTCTGGTTTTAATTACAGAAACAATTAAATGCATCATCACTTTAGGTTTTATCAAAGGGCAAATTTCAATGCGATTTCACTTCGTGTTTTTAAAAACGTGAATATCCAGTGCATTCTAACTTGGTTTTAATAAAAAAAAAATATATATATATATAGGTAAAAAGGATATGCTCTCATCATTAATACTACATCTCTCCATTTTCAATCTTCGTAGAAAGATTTGTTAAGTATTGTTAAAATTAATTAAAAAAAAGTATGTATTGATGCCAACATCCACAGCAAACACACCTGAAAGGTGACAACTATGACTTGCTTCTGGCAGGATTCAAAACTGAATCCATCATATCAGGTGTACATGTATGATTGGAAACTTTTCAATATGACCCGCAATATCTTGTATATTATCTTATACAAGTATAGTCTTTTGTTATTCTGAAACTGGAGTAGTTAAAATTTTGGTCTAAATAAGGAAAATGACTTCCATAACTAAATCAATATATACAGAAAAAGTTCAGGTACTTTTTGGTTCATGAGTTCTCCACCTTAAACCTACAATGACTTTTAAGTTCTCAATGGATCCTAAGTTCTCCACATCTGTTATGATTTAGACATGACTACCACCCAACAGATTCAATATACACTATTTACAACCAGTTCCAGCATATAGTCTTACTTTATAGTGATGGTGGTGGTTTGGTGGTTGTTGTTGTTGTTGTGGTTGTTGTTGATGGTGTTGGTTAAAATGATGTTGGTGGTGGTAATGTTGATCTTGTTGATTAGGAGGGTGGTGATGAGACGGAGGTGGTGGATACATGCCTCTTTGGTGGTGAGGCTGGTTGTGATGGTGGTGTGGCGGAGGAGGCTGATGCTGCTACAGTAAGCAAATAAAGTTATAAAGCATCAATTATATAATGTTAATTGTGCAAAGATGGTAGTGCTACAAAAATGTTAAAATTTAAAGCTGATAATATAAGAACATTGATTAAATTGTTAAAAAAGAAAATAACACTGAGAAAACTTAATACATGTATCTGAAAAATATTTAAAATCAAGCCTGTCTATATGATCCACCAAAGTAAACCTAAAAAAAAATACTCTAAGAGCAGATGGTTTTGATATACCCGGTATACAGGTAAAAATGTTTACAGTAACCATACAAATATACAATTATAAGTTTTTAAAACTGTTTTTCTTTTCAGCATTATATTTGTTACAAGTTTTGTAATTCATAAATGAATTTATAAGAAAAGAGAATTTAGAAATAGTTCTGCAATAATAATATTTCTCATAGGATCGTTAAATTTTGTCAAGAAATTTTAAAGAAATTTCAGTATATGAAATTAAGTTTTCTAAGTCATTGAAAAGTTTTATTATAATTACATTTAACAAAGTTTACAATATCAAAATATATTTGCAATAAATAAAGCAATTGACACAATGCCAGATACACGTTAATTTAAATTCAATAAAATCTACTGTAATAAGCAGTATACAACAAAAACATTTTACTGAATGAAAACCAAAATTTAGGAAAACCAAAATTTAGGTCACCATATAGAAAATACATGATGATTATTTAAAATAGAAACATACAAAAATTGCATATAATACTGGAATTACCTACTGTCTGGGTCAACTTCACGTCTATAAGTTATTTATAATGATTATTATTAGGCCATGTAAAAAAAATTCTCTGGTTCACAGACACTTTTTTTTAAAAAATGGCAAGGTAGGTGGGTATTTTATTTATTATTTTATTTTACAAACTTATGCACAAGGTAGGCATTTTATTTTATGCAAAATTTTTAATACATTTTATACATATTACCATACTTCTGAATAAAAAGATATTAACCTAAGTTAGAGTGTAAACCATTTTTTGATATTTTCAGTAATGCATCATTATGTAAATGTTTATGAAAAAGATCTATACAGTTTTGAATTCTAAGAATTTTATTTTCATATATGAAAAGTAAAAATAATCATTCAAACAGTAAACAGTGATGTTGTGTTTTAGAACAATACCCAGGAAATGGGCTGGCATTGCTAAAATGGTATACAAAAACAAGCAATTACATGTTCTTTATGACAAAAAACTTGAACATTCACACATACAGTGACATAGTGAGAAGTAGTGTCTTTTAATAGTTCTAAGTCAGTATTTATAAAGCTGTATTAACTCATATTCTTTTTCACATTAATTTTGGTCAATATTAAAAGATTCACAACCATATATTGGTAACCTTCCAATATTTTGAAACAAAAGTGTAAAATGTAAATACTGCATGCATACTTGGCTTAATGCACAACAGATACATCGAATGTAAGTGTTGTATTTTTATGGCAGGGTTATTTTCAGTAGGGAATTCATTTCCTAACATATCGTTCAAAAGTCCATCACAAATTTTTTGTACGGTTAATTTGGACTTCACTGGCACAATTGTCAATGCTACTAATGTTTTCTTGTCAATACTGAAAGTAAAGCTTGCTAAAATCGTCGCTTCATCAGTTTTGTCGGCCAAATTCTCCGGAGCAGGTGCCATGTTTTTTTGTTGTTTTTTTTTACACTAACACGTTCGGAAACGTAAATTGAAGTAATTTACCTTTCCTGAAGAGGAAAACTTACGAGGTGTCCTGAAAACAATCTTTGCTCTTTACAATCTAGATCAATAAAACGTTTTGAAAATTCTACTTTCACTTTTGAAAATCTTAGTCATTGACGCGTTTGATCTTTATACATGTAGTTTATTTTCTGCTCAAAACAGCCAATCGGTGGATATTTTTTTTTTTTACACCACATTAAAATAGAGCAATCGGCGGTGAATTTAAGCCTGTGGCGGTGTCTGAAAACCAGAGAATTTTTTTTACCCGCCCTTACCGGTATAATTATGTTGTAGAAAGTAATTGGTATGTCATATACCACTTTTTTAATTCAATCATAAAAATACATTCAAAAAGTGGTATATGACACCACTTACTTGTGCTTAGTCTTAACATAAAACACAATTACATCAATTTTTACCACAGAAAATCTCTGCACAGAGTAAACTGATGCTGCTTTTGGGAATTTTACCTGTTGAAAATCAGGGGATAAGTGATCCTTTTATACATATGACACATCTGCAAGGACATCACTTCAGGTAAACATAACCAGGTTCAGTCAGTGTAAAATCCCAATAGCAGCAACTTTAATCTTTTTACAGAAAAATTTTGTGCTATTTCAGAATGTAAATATTGATTTTAAGTTACAACTAGACTTAAGTATGTGAACAATATTACAATGATTTTAATCAAAACTCAAGTTTTAAGCTATAACTGGCATTGTGTCAGCTGAATAAAGTGAAATAAAAGAATGCAAATCAAAAGTATGTTAGTGAATTCAAATGTACAAATAAATAACAAACAATTAATATTATAACATTAACAAAATTACAATACATAACAATACATGATGACTATTTCATTGATTTTATTATATACAGTGAAAGTAGTCACCTGACGAACAACATGACTTAATTATGTCATTTACGATGTGTCAGTTCTCTTCAGTTTGAAACATGGCATTTTGTTAAATTTGATACTTAATGCATTATTTAATTTTTTAAAGTGTATGTGTCTTGTGTCTTTGTGACATTTATTGAACAAAATTTTCACTTTTTAAAATTCTAAGGGGCTCCAAGTAATAAAATCGAAAACATTCTAGATCAAATAATGACTTCATTTTATGCATAATTTATGAGAAAATGAAATTTCTAATGTCCAACTGTATATCCCATGCATTTTCTAGCCTCACACTTTCATCCCCATTTAAACAGAAAATATATCTTGAGCATATACATTTTGTTAGTTCTAGTATTATAGAAGCATAACAGTATTGTGGTTATACGTTTTCATGTTTGATTACACATCTTGATGATTATTTTTTAGTAATTAAGAATTCAGAATGCGATATGATACATGTTTTTTTTTAAAGAAATAGACAGTAAACTATTTTCAAAGAAACATACAGAAAACTTTTAATCTGACAGTCCATGCAAACTGAATTTGATTATAAGCAAATTAACAATAAAATTCCTGTTAAATCTAATGTACAGAACCAGAAAATGGTTCAAACCAAATCTATTTTTCTACTCCTTAAGTGCCAATTGTCATATACTTCCCATTGGCTGATATGTGTTGCACAATAAGTTCATATTTTTTCTGTGACATTAATCCAGCATTAATTGCTTTAAAATTTCCAAATTTGAGAATAGGTACACGTGGTATTATAGGTTTATATTACTCTTAAGAAATGAGTTCAATTTGAGGAAAACGGCCCTTATACATAGATGCCACTTCACTATGATGTGACAGGTCGTAACATTTGACTGAGCTGTTTAATAAAATATCAATTTGACCTCAATACTGGGCCTATCAGAAGTCAGAAGTCTTAAGAATGACAGCAATTAAGGAGCTTAGGTAATATACATGTAAATGACCTGATAAGTATTCTAAGATAACAATATATAGATACCAGTATAAGCATTTGTAACATAGGTGAATATAAAACTGCATGCAAAGGACAAACAGACAACATAGATGAAAATGTGAGTGCCAAGAAATGGTGCAGTCTCAACATAAATAAAGGATATAAGGAATGTGACTTTTTACATGTAATAACTTTAGAAACAACATTTACAAAACATTCAATATACACATTGCAAAAACACTTATAACAATACAACAAGGAGAGGTTGATAATTCTCCATTTTTCTAGACAGGTTACCTGCTGTGTGGCCTGCACAACTGTCGGTATATTGGTCTGACTCTGTATCATTGTTGCTTGTTGAGGAATATTTACAGTAGTGGTTACTTGACTAGCAGCCCCCTGGGCTTGTGGTAATGCTTGTATAATGAACTGGCCATTAGCTGTAAAATTACACATGTTAACAATGTACACAATATATATGGTATAGTGAAGATTTGGTCTTGAATCAGAATGCAGTTGAACTTTCTGATAGCCTGTACAAACTGTTGTAATCAACAGTTTTAACCCGAAAAAAAAAAAATTATGTTAAATACTACTACATAGCCACATAAACATATTCATATTATGAATTTTGTGAACTAAAAATTGGCTTATTAACAAAACTATAACTTCTTTCTCTTATGTTTTAAAATATTAATAAATAATAAGATATCTTGGCCACATACTGGCTGTTGGATGGACATTTACTGATAACAAGAATTTAATCATTAGTGCATTGTTTGGAAAATTTTGAGTTTGATTTGTGTAATAATGCAGAGAGAAAATGTTGATTTGTTCATTTTGTTATCTTGGATCACATACAAAAATTATTACAAACCAGTTGCCTGAAGTGTTAGCCCTTGATTAGCAAGAGCTTGTAATTGCTGTTGAAATAATCCTTGTGGTAATGCCATAGTAGCTGTAGCTGCTGGGGCACTCTGTAAAAGAAAATACATATAATAAAATATATGTAACAAATATATCAAAATTGACGAAAAGTCTGAAACATAACCCAACTGCTAAAATGTGATTTAAAAAAAATTAAGTCACCCATATGTCCAAATACATGCATTGTTTAAAATGGCTTAACTTACAAAAATATCATGAAAATTAAATTTCCAATCTAAAACTTAATCAACATTTTTAAGTTATGCTGACACTAGGGTAACAACATAATTTTCTTCTTTCCGCTGCACTCGTCCAAACAATTTTGATGTCCAGAAGCTTCAATAATAATCTCCCTTAGAACTGGACACAGACAACTGACTAGAGAAAAATGCCAAAATATCAATAAAATCAGGTATCTTCACAAGGCAAAAGCATACATACATACTCTTAAATGGGCCTAGATAAAAGAAAATTTGGTATCCCCATTTTAAGAAAACGAGGTCAATACAGGAATAATTAAAATAAAAAATAAAATACAATTCTAAAATACATCTATCTATTTTTAAAATATAATCAAAAACCTTATAATAGTCATATACTTACAATTTCCCCACCTGTAGCTATTTGTACAGGTACGGGGACTGCTTGAGGTACACTAGGAGCAGCAACTAAAATTGGAATAAAAAGAAAACAAAAAGATGAAAGCATTGTTGAAAACAGTTATCAATAAAAAAAATTTTGATTTTGATGGGTCATGATTTTCTCTGAATGTTTATGCAGACTACTAAACACATGGATAAAAGGGAAAGAATTTTTCTTAATCAAGGGAGACGAATCTTATTAGAAACATGATATCAAATATGAAAATTGTTTTTACCACACACAGATTATTACAAGATTTTGGTTACAACTATAAATATTAATACATTTATACATGTATTTTATCAATAATAGTTCAGCTTAATTTTCTGTGTATATATAAATATATCTGCTTTGGAGTAAGGACTTAACATTCCTGAACAAAATGTAAGAAATAAATGTTACAAATACATGTACTATAATTGTACCACGGTTTATGTTCTCATTTTTGACAGCATGAATTTAAAGCTGCATTAAGTTTTTCAATTTTCTGAATTTTTTCTTGGTTTTCTAAAAATATATTTTTTAAAAAATTGATAACTTCTTATCACGACCCGCGAGATTCATTTTCTAAAATTTCATTCTTTTAAGCTGTAAATAAACAGAATCCTGTAACCGGTTGGTCAATGTTTATCAATGATTAAATTATGAGCCGGAAGCATGCGAACAGATATATGGAAACTCAAGTAAATTGAAAGTGAAACCTGACAAATTGTATTAATTGTCCGTCATTAATATCCAGATGTATTCCCAATGGTGTTATGTATCCCTTACTAAGACACAAATGACAAATTCAATGAAGTTCTTTGTTTAATTTATCGTATTTCACCCTTTTGTAAGTTGTGTTTAAATGACCAGGTTTTTCATGATGTAAGCATGTTTTAATATTAGATCCCACATGCTACATCTCGCTGGGAAATTATTGTTATTTCTGTATTTATTCGAGCTTTTATCATTGAACCAAATGTAACATTGTTGAGTAGGAACATCATTAATTAGATCAGCACAGTTTTAATTTTTTTCCTTGGAAAATCTAACTAATGATGTTCCTAATGAACAATGTTACATTTGGTTCAACGATAAAAGCTCGAATAAATGCAGAAATCACAATATTTACCGATCGAGATGCAGCATTTAGGATCTAATATTAGAACATGGTTACGTCATCAAAAACCCGGGTAATTTAAACACAACTTTCAAAACGGTGAAATACGATAAATTAAACACAGAACTTCGTTGAATTTGTCATTTGTGACTTAGTAAGGGATAAAAAACACCATTTCAAATACATCCGGATATAAATGAAGGACAATTAATGTAATCTGGTATGTTTCACTTTCGGTTCTAGGGTTTTTCCGTACATCCGACATGATCCATGCGCATGCTCCAAGCTCATAATTACCATCGTAAAACTCTGACCAACCGGTCAGAGGATTCCGTTTATTTACAGCTAAAAGAAATGAAATTTTAGAAAATGAATGTCACGGATCGTGGTTAGAAGATATCTATTTTAAAAAAAATATATTTTTAGAAAATCAAAAAATTCAGAAAATTGATAACCTTAATGCAGCTTTAATGCAGCTTTAATTTTTTTAGAGCATAACTGCAGCAAAAACAAAAGATCCTACTGTCTGATTCACGTCTACCGTAGCACTAGTTTTTCAAGGTTTTAGAAGAGATTTAAAAATTTTTTGTAGAATGCCACATACCGTTATGATGTATGCATTTTGTCGTAATTAACTGACACCAAACTAAATGCCATCTTAGCTGGAGTATAAAATGCAGAGCTTTTTAAAATCCTTACGGGGATTTAATATGGGAAAAGGCACAAACACTCATTCCGGAAATACATCGCTGTAATAATCATGCGGGTTAGGGTAGAAAATTCTGGAATAGTTCATTCAGCTGTAGGTATGATCGCTGTTGTTAGACCTACAGTTATATTTCCTTTTGATGTCAAGTTGCAGACGATATTACCTGGCCAGCGAAAATGGTAAAGTCGGTCATGCGCAATTCTATTTTCTTAACCCGCATTCGAGCTAACTGCAGCAAAAACAAAAGATCCTAGGAGTTTAATGTGTTTGGCATAGAATTACTTGTAAGTGATGTAATGTAGCAACTTGGTAAGGTAAAAAATCCTTTATTTATCTGATACTCCAACTCCAGTGTTGCTAGTTTCATCATAAACCTTACCCGTCTGTATCCTAGATGTGGACTGTGCTTGGTGTGGTATTACTTGTGCATACTGTAATGTAGCCGGTAAGGCCACGGTTTCCTGTTCCTGCAGGGATGTGAGGTCCAGTGCTTTGGACTGGTGCAACTTCTGTTCCCATAGCTGTTGAAAAATTAAAAAGTCAATAATTTTTGAAACATTTAAAACATTTTTTAAGACAAAAGAATACAAACTTTGTGTGTGTGTAAACTATGATAAAGAAAAAAAGTTCCAATAAATAAAAAATATAACACAGCCAATGCCTGAAATTTAAATATAAAGTTGTTTACATGTTTTTATTCAATTTTTTTCAATTCATGGACAGTGGTGACCTTACCATTATCTGATAAGGAATGGAAAACAATCTCTACTTAACACTGCAGGGCCTCTGTGGCCGAGTGGTCTAAAGCCCACACTTACAGATCACAGTGCCTCTCACCATCTTGGTTCGAATCCCACTCGGGACAGATCCTAGTGTGAGAAAATTTGTCAGTTCGCTTGCCAAAGGTAGGTGGTTTTTTCTACCATTCCAGAACCGACTGTCTCAAAATAAGTGAAAGATTCTTGACTGGGGCGTTACACCATTACTCCACTCCACTCCACTCTACTTAACACTGCAATTCAACAAAAACATATAAATTTAGCAATAAACTTTCTTAAAAATTATCATAAAGAAAAAATAATAAGAGATTCTTGATATAATGAAGATAAATGCCATGTCATGTAAGTATGATGTACCATATAAACTTGTTCATTGCTAAGCAAATGGCATCATGTATTTAACCTACCTGTTTTAGTTCTTGAAGCACTTGTTCATCAACACCTTCATCTAAGAAGGCTTCTCGCACATTGCTTATAACATCATCAACAACTGACTTGTATAGCTTTGGCTAAAACAGAAAATCATATTTCTGATTAACACAGCAGTCTTGATAAAAGTTTTTAAGACTTTAACACACACAGAGAAGAGAGAGAACAATTACAAAGACATTTTTCATTTAAATTTCCGTAAGCTGTGTAGATGAATCTCTAAATACCATACATGTATCAATGCTTCATTCAATGCTAGTCAAAGGCAAGAGATTTAACTCTTCTTGTAAACATGCATCCATAATTTGTAATATGATGTGATGTAAATCTAACAAACCTTCGACACACTCAAACTTTCTCAGATTCAGATTTGTGACAAAAGAAACTTCAATAGCCACAAATACAACATTTGTTGCTCACTGTTGTGAGCTTTGCATGAACTAAATATAGCCGATTATTGTACTATTGCTCATTATCTAGATTGTCTTGCAAAGGTGTTGCATTCATATTAAAAAATAAAGGCAATTTTAAACAGTTTAACTGTTTTATCATGTTATAATACCAATAGATATATAGATAGATTGAAATTCTTTCATTCTGAAAGTTCAACATTTAAAAGTTTAAACAGACTTTTTTCACATAGCACAATGAAGTATTATGTTATATGCTAAACACAATGCTTGTTATGTCATGAAATGCAAATTGAAATCTTGAATTTGAAATGAGTGACTTTACAAAAAGAGCATATTAATTCATATTCAAAACCAAGTGTTCAATGACATTTATAGTCACATAAATGTCACTCTTCTCGAACAAAGGGAAATGACAAATGAAAATACATGTATAATCAATTAAAAATAATACAAAAATTTTAATTAAAATTTAATAACTACATATAACATAAAACTCCAGAAGAAAAAAATGAATGATCAATGAATTTAATTGTAAAATATGATTATTCACTATCTAAGTACGATAGAGATAATTTTATATCATTCAACATTGGGTGTTATTATTTATTTTTCTGAAAACTTACAATTAAAAAGTATTTTAGGTAAAATACTGCACGTTTCAGTGAATGGCAGTAAATACATGTATAAAATATGTATTCCTGCTTATTTTCCCTATTATCCTTGTTATCCAATCAACAAAATTAACATAATGACTAGCTGCTAATCCAAACAAAATTAAAAAGGATGCAGGTAATAGGAGTATTGGTACTTGACCATTTGAATTTATGCAAAATTTGACTAACTTTGTGTTATGTACACACACATTGATTTATTATACAATTTTTTTCCGTTTAGGTCTACCCTTTGTGTGTGTGAATATTATTTAAATTAAAAACAACAAAAACTTAAATTGTTATATATCCATGTTCAAAAAAATAATTTTAGCAATTTATTACTAAGACAAGTGATAACACTGTCTCAAACTGCTTTATCTCTCAAATAGGGCTTGTTAGTTTCCAGAGAACAGATCAAGTTAACTTAATTTTAACTAAAACACATGCACATGGTATATTGAAAAATATAAAGCAGATCAAAACTGGAGCCGTCTAAAGTTTTAAAAATTTCCTTTTCATGTGATTTAGCATACAAGTAGATCAGAAATTTACATGTTACAGGAAAGGGAACAATGTAGGATCACTGAGGATTCAATACCAAACCTTTTGCACTACTGATGTGGTATTGTGTTCCCCCTTCAATTTGTTTGGGTTTGAATCCCACTCAGGACAGATCCTAGTGTGAGGAAGTTTGTCAGTTTGCTTGCCAAAGGCTGTTGGTTTTCTCCGGGCACTCCAGTTTCCTCTACCATCCCAGAAATGACGACCTTGTTATATAAGTGAAAGAGTCTTGACTGGGACGTAAAACTCCATTACTCCACTCCTTCAATTTGTTACTCAACAACTTTCAACCGAATCACTAGGTTCAACTCAGACTAATACACAATCAAGACCTTTTTGATAGTTTGCAAATGTAAAAGAAATAGAAAAATGTGGAGTTGCACTGGAGAATAATCCTGGGACTTCCTACACTATAGGCAAGAGATTCATGGTTGTAATGTTGTTTAATGCCACATTGTGACAAGAGCAAGTTCATTAATCTGAAAAAGATTTATCAAAGAACAAGGTTATGTATCTTTGAGATGTGCAAGTGTGTATTATAGTCACTGTGTACCAGTGCACAATCGGCAGCTACTTGTTCGATGTTAGATCAGTTATGCCAAAGACAAGCACAAAACTTGCCTAGTCACATTTTCCTGACAGTGGGTAGACCAGCTGATACTATCGTCTTCCCAATGCTGACTGGGAAGCAGCGTCATGAATATTGAAGTGTTAATAATGTTATGTATAACACTGCCAAGGTTTGAACCATACACATGATGTTAGTAAGTAACTTAAGTACTTTTATGCATTAATTAACCTATGTGCAGACAAAAAAGCTAAATTCGTCAGAAAAGTCTTCAAAGAATTCCAGATGTGTCTCCTTTGTTTAAAAAGGTAATCTGCAGAATTTTTTTTATGTTTTTCCTTTTAAATTTTCAAAAATTCTACATAATACAAGTTCTCGATAAAAATTGAAATGAACAAAATTTGTCAAGTTTATCATCATTTCATAATTTTTTTTTTAATTTGGTTTTGCTTTCTTGAAGCACAATTAGCAATATATGTACACTAATATGCTTCTAGGCAACAAAGAGATTTAACAATCAACAGGTGGTAGAAAATACTCGACCAAAATCTTAATTTACTGCATAGAAATCACAGATTTCTGCTATTTTGGCCTTTATATACTCATTATATTTATATTATAAATCTGAATTTGCTAATTTGGTGGGTTGAAACAAATAAATAGATTTATCCTATAATTTTGACAAAAATTCAAATTTGAATGCATATATACAAATTGTTTATAATATATTTCATTTTAGGCATATTCGGTACTTACTATACGCAGTTTTTTTAATTATTATTTAGACAACCAGCTGCATACGGTGTCATTTGTAAACACGATATATGTTCATTAGTCAGTGGTAATTATTACACGACAATCGTGATGTGTTGGGTAAGGTTACAGACAACATTTATAATAATTTTCTGTCTAAATTTAGCACTGGCAGACAATCAACAGGATTGATGAATTTTCAGGAGGGTGGAAAAATAAGGATACAGCGATAATCATGTTATTTAAATTATTATCATCACAAAAACTTCTAATAGACAAGCTTAAATTTCGAAAATTAAAAGGCAAAATATCGTAATTATCTACGTGAAAATAGACAGATTTTCAAAATGGATCCCCGACGATTTACGTCTGTCGTTTCAACGACAGAAAAATGTTAATTCTATCACTTCACGACAACTGATTTTTACAAAAATAACACCAAAACACCCTAACTCACCACTGGATTTTGTGACGATGTCATTTGAAAGCAGTTTACAGACTCAGCCTTTCAAATTCCAACAAATTCTCCAGGCTAGTGGGCTTCAGAGAAGCCGGTGAAGTCTGCCACAGTCTTGCTTTTATAGCCGATAATAAAGACCTCTTTACTAGAGGGGGATATGACTATTGACGTCACGGGCACCTTGCCGAGGAATTGAACAATCTCGCGAGGTTTTCCGTGATTATTGATAAAATGTAAACAAAAGCACGTGGTTGGGTAACGCCCACGT
The DNA here is from genome assembly GCA_029721355.1 of Tegillarca granosa. Taxonomy (NCBI): domain Eukaryota; kingdom Metazoa; phylum Mollusca; class Bivalvia; order Arcoida; family Arcidae; genus Tegillarca; species Tegillarca granosa. The sequence continues at coordinate 7,732,643 of CM056595.1, forward strand.
GGTTAAACAGCAAGCTTGTAAGAACCGGAATCTACCAGTAACGTACTTGCACCGGTAGAAACTGGGATATTCTGAATTTTCTGATTAAAATCAAATTAAATTAAAATTGAAACTGGAATATTCTGATTTATACCGAATAAAATCTGATATTAGTTTGAAATTTTAAGAATTTGTAAGGACACCTGACCGAACAATGATAAATACTAGTATTATACCAGCATTACAACAGCCGGGCCCCAATATCAAAGTCACTGAGTGCACACTCAAATCAAATATTCCTCGGGCACTTTTCTCTCATGTATATTTAAAACATTTTAAGTTTTAAGAGATAATGTTTTTTTTTTTTTTTTTTTTTTTTTTTTTTTGTTCAAAAACCTACATCAAATAATCTAAATATTACATTAGGTTCTTAATTTCAACTGTGTAATGTCTTAAAAATTAACATTAAAATATTCCGAGTTGAGTCAGTGAGTTTACACTTAATTCAGTAAATGATGGTGAAACTGGAGCCGGATCAATCATCATGAGACTAATATATAATATTTGTAAGAACATTTAAAAAAAAAAAAAAAAAAAAAAAAAAAGCCCGCAACATCTCTTCTGTTGGCATGCCAGCTATGTAAAAGAGAAATTAGTTACTTTCGCCGGATATTCCTTTCTTTTATTCAGATCTAAGTGTTGGATTTAAATTTGCGCTGTTACCTACAGTTTTTTTTTTTTTTTTTTTTTTTTTTTTTTTTTTTTTTTTAGGTTGGAATCAACGAGTTTCAGAAAAACAGTTACTGGGACGCTTTTATCTGCTATATACATATGTAATGGGATGTTGCTTGAAATCGACACAAAATTCATCATTTGAAACTTCACAAATAACGACTGATAATGCTATTTTTATCAATAATAATTTAAAATTTCAAAAGTAGTTAATACGTAAAGCAAGAGCCACAAGTAAATGGTTTTCGAGTTCCACCCAGGTCATACATAAGACATTAAAATATGAGATACTGCTTTCTCGTCTGACGCATTAGAAGAATAGAGTATCGATTGGTTCACTTGGTACCAGGATAACGAACTGGGTGAGTGGTATGCATGTTTGCGGCATATTGACTCGGTGGGCTAGCATCATACCAAAAATGTGCCCTGACTACGTGTTAGTACATGACAATCCATAATACACTTGCACTTCTAACGCACGCACGAACTTAAATTAATCTATATAGAGATTGATAATCTTGCTGTGTATTCTAAGATTTTTCCCAACTTTCTTCCACACGATGAAGACTTGTCTTTTGATTCGCATTGTTTCCCCAATTAATATATCTGTTTGATGCGCAGATCATAATTTGCCTAAATGGCTATGCTTTTGACTAATTCCAAGTTCACTATATTTACTCAGTTTTTAACAGTAGACTGACACTTGTTGTAATGAACAACACAGAATTGAAGAAAAATGAAGAAAATAATAAAATAGATGTTTTATAAAATTGAAATTTCAAACAATACATCAACTTTTAAACAATTCTAAATGCAAAAATGTACATTATTCCATCATTAGTAAAATAAATAGAACTCTTTTTTCGGTTAAAGTTGAAGGAACTGAATGGATATAAGCGTAATACCGAGTGTAATGCATTCTTGATTAGGCTACCCAAAGATAAAGTATGCAGCTGGTAGACGGAAACTATTAGCTGTTGGAGAATAGTTGCCTTCCAGTGGCTAGTTTCTTGTGTGAGAAAAGTTAGCAACTAGTAGAAATAAACTGTGAAAGAGCAGTTAGCTTCTAGTTGCTAGTTACTTTTAGGATTAAAAACTAGGTACATGTACTAGAAACTAGTTACTTGTTGGAGAAGTAACTGGTTGCAAATATAAATATTTTTCTCTCTCAAGTATCTAAGTACATGTATCTATATTACTAGTTAGTATCTATTACAAGTTGTAAATTTCTTACCGCATTCAAGTTTCAACACACCAAAGATTATACAATGTATTATGTAGTTGGCACAGATTTTGTTGTATTTCATGCTGTAAATAATGTAACTATGTCTTCCTTGAGTTTGTAACAGAAATGTTAGATAGATTGGTACTAGTATGTAGTTTACTAGGCTTGTATATATTTGCTTTTGTAGACACGTTTGTGTCGTGCAGTAGTGAAATGTGCTGATTTTTAATTTCTATTGAAATAATGCATTCAAAATCAGCGTTGTCATGTGCTGATTTTGAATGCATTATTTTAATAGAAATTCAAAGTCAGCATATGACAGTAGCTTTGATTCACGACATGATTGCTACAAACATATACTATCAGCAGCAGTTTTAGTATCACTTGAACAAAAATACCATGGGAAGCCGATTACAACAGTGAGTTGCCTCCCCAAAATTTACCATAGCGTTTGTTAACTATTCGATTATATATGACCATTTAGCCAAAAGCCAGAATTAAAAAAAAACCTTAACAAGTCTTGGGTATGAAGACACTTTACTTGTCTATCACACGCCTATTACAGCCTCGTAATGCTTAGTTGGTCTAATTAAATACAAACTTGGACATTAAGTGAGCGATTTTCGTTTACTACTTTTCATCTTAGTGGACATATTATGCGGTGGTCATCATTTTGCAAACTAAGGTATCGTCATTTTTAATTAACTCGGTACATGTATACAATGCATGTAATAATTTTTTGACTGCTTTCGTTTGTTTTGTCATTAAATTATCTATTGCCAAGTTAAATGCTATTCAGCTTTATTTAAAACAATCATTGCCCTTAGAGATCTTTAATATTAATTTAATTATAACACGCATGGTATTGCCTCTTGTTAAAAAGGTGCTTCATGGCACAGTATAACATTATTTTCTCGCCATTTCAAAGAACCTAAATTTTTCAACAATTTAAGTAGAATCGTCATCAGTTTTTATACAGCCATTAATTAAATTTGTTCATCCGAGATGTTTAAAATCAAACCGTTAGAATGCAACCACAAAATTACAGTTCAATAGCGAGCACATGACAATAGTCAGTGATCGTAATAAGAGTTGAGATGAGTTGAGTAATTGTGTTTAACGTCCAAGTCCAGAATATTTCACTTTTATCGAGACGTCGCCAGCTATAGGCGAAAGTGCAGAAATTTTGCCTGTGTTTGTGCGTGGTGCTGATGGCATTATACAGCAGGGTACTCTATCGTGTCACGCCTACCGTGACACAGGACCTCGTTTAAGTTCCCATCCGAAAGAACTGTGACTTTCATTTCGAGTGCTTAGCGACAGAACAGTCAGTACCCACTTTCAAGTCTTTGGTCAGATCCGGTCGGGGTTAGAACCCAAGCCTCCCACATACGGAGCAAGCACTCTATCAATTGAGCTACCGCAGTGATCTGATTGTAATAAGAGTACACGGTAATAATCAAACGTGATAAACATTATCGTGCCAAATGAAATCATGACCATTGGCCTAAATCCCAACTTGAAACAGTCACATGACAGTATGAAAAAATGGTCATTTATCAGTCATCTGATAGAAAACATAATAAAATTTAATGTAGAATTATATTTTTTATTTACAAACATGAAACCAGCAATAACAAGATAAAACATATTCAAAAGCAACAATAATTTCCAATATTCAAAATATGTTTTTGAAGAATGAACTTTCCTTGAAGTTCACCTATACAGTGTGCTTTTCCTTCAGAAACATATTAATTGTCTCTCATACGTGAAATTAAAAATTACCACATTACCCACTTGTCATACAGTAAAATATCACTAAAATTAAGATCTTTGTTACATGTAGGAACTTTAAGTTTTACACAGTCCACACTTCCGTAACTATTAGCTTCCGGCAGTACAAAAGATTCCCGGACTTTACGCCTCCGTGTGTTGTAGCACTCTATGGGTAGCACGTCACAATCCCTTTGATAACTTTTCCCGCCAAGTATGTAAATATTCTGACCTGTATAATAATAATAATTTATTGAGAAGCTAAAAAACCCCTCTGAAAATTTCTGATTAAAACTAGAACTTGTCTATTTTTAAGTTTGACTGCATCATTGTTCAGAAATTACTTAATATGTTGCTAAAAGATCGAAATAATCAGTTTTTTTTCTTACACGAGACAAATAGTGAAAGTTCTTTAGAAAACATCGTGGCTTAAATAAAACATTGACTCTTAACAGCATGGATATGTATGTTCAACTTGGAATAATCTGGTGTCATGTTAAGCCAAATGTTTCACATTAATGTTAGAATCTTACTAAATTAGCAACAATTCAGAAATGATTATAATATCAGGCTTCAGTTCCCTAAATTTTTCTTTACTTAAATTGTTCTTCCCTAAATCTGGAAAATTCAAAATCTTAATAATTGGCAGTTTATTCTCGAATTTAGAGTGCCATCTTGAAGAACAATTTACTCTAATTCATCCATACATTGTGTGTTTAACTTTGTTATAATTGTCTGTTATTGTACAAAAGAATGCAAAAATTTGCTTAATTGAAAATAAGAATAATCTTAATTATGAACTGTTTAAAAGAGCGACAGAAATAGCTCTTGGACAACACAAATGTTGCTGTCCAAATTATGTCTCGCCATTTTTGACCTTGTAATTGTGGCTTAATTACTTCTTGGTAAACATAGAGATCCACGAGACTCAAATACTAACCAATCATTACGGTGCCAGCATTTGCTCTTGGATTGCAAAGACTAGGATGGTTGTTGTCCCAACAATATGATTTATCACCTTTGACCTTTGTATTGTAACTTGATATTGCGCCTTCGTCTTTTTCAGAGAATGATTCAGAATCGAAGCCTCTTCCTGAGAATATTTAAAAATACATGATAATTATGTAAATAATGAGCATTCAATCACGTTACTTTTTCTGTCTTTCCGCGAAGCTTATAAAGAAAACAATGTAGGACCACAAAAAATATGTTGCAGCAAAATAAATCTTAACTTGCATGTAAAAATAATTTTTTGTTTATAGGTGTCCTCCCTGTAGTGTATGGTAACATAAAGGTTCTCGATTTATTGACTTTTTTCTTTACTAACTACCCAAAATTGGGAGATGTTAAATAACCCAATATGTGTTTGTTTTTGACTCTGAAATTGTTTCATATTCTCGTATCTATTGAAAATAAACATGTGACAAAGTACACCTGATATAAAGACTAAAACACATATAATCGTACCTACCTCCCAAGATATAAACACGTTTTCCAACAGATATCATGTTGTGTTTTTCTCTTTCATGGGGTAACTTAATACCATCAACTGGTTCCTCCCAAGTATTGGTCAAGGGGTCGAATGCCCTACAATATCAAAATTATGTAATAATTAATTATTGTGTTAACTTCCGTGACAAAGGCTTAGCTTTTGGTGTTTTGTTCATTAGTTTATTGGATTCAAAATTGTTCATGCAGTTAAATTCAGAATTCCATCAACAATCTGCTTTTTAAAATTGGGTTATCTCTCTTCGTTCACACTATATTCGACGATGTTGCAGTGTTGGATACCGCAGTTCCAGAACCTTGCCCTACTAGAATGAAACTGCCACGTATAATAAATTAAAAATAAAATTGAAAAAATAAATTTGGAAGCAGCTAGAATAGTTACTGGAGCCACCAAACTAACCAGTATATCATTGCTTTATAAGGAGACTGGTTGGGATACCATGCAGTCAAGACGTAATTATTATTCATCAACTATAAACTTTCTATAAAATGTATCACGGAATAAGTCCAGAATATCTTTGTCGACTGGTACCCAATAACCAACACGAAATGCACCCTTATAACACCAGACAACAATCACATATAGAAACTATTCTTTGTAGAACTAATTACTATTACAATTCATTTCTCCCACCAGTTTTACCTCTTTTGAATGAAATACCAACTGAAATAAGGAACTCGTCTTTTAATGCCTTTTGTAAATATATAGAAACTAAAAAGAAAGTCCCATTGGTTTTACTTAGGCTCAAGATCAGATCAATTCTTCTTACAAAACTTAGACTTGAAGATAGTCCTCTAAAACAACATCTCTTTAGGAAAAATCTTGCAGCAAACCCCTTTTGTTTGTGAGGTCAGATAGAAAGTACACACCACTACCTTTTACAATGTCCACTGTATCATAATATTCGACAAGCTACAATTAATACTTTACCTTACAACATTATTGTTAATCTATTGTTATATGGAGATTTTGAATTAAGTATGGAACAGAATTGTCAAATTGTATCACAAGTGCATAACTTCATCAGCCGATCTAAACGTTTTACGTTTTAATGTTTTTGTCATGATTTTGCCATCATTTTTTTCATCATTTTTTCATCATTTTTTTCATCATTTTCTTTTCTTATGCCCTTTTCTTCTTTTTTTCCCATGTTTTTTGTTCAATATCATTTATTTATTATTTTTGTTGTTCTAAAATAGATACTTATAATCCTTATTATATCATTGGTCACTGATGATTGTAATTATAGATAGGGAGGCTGATTTACATAAGCGAATACTTCTCTTGTTTCAGAATCCCGTATTATTGTGATGTAAAATAATTGTATGTAATGAAGAGACAATAAAATATTGTTTAAACTAAAAGTAAACTGACACGTGCAATGCACGGACTGTTTTAGAATGCACTGTTTTAATAAAATTTAATGCGTGGATTTTAAGTCAGGAGATAATATCGCTTAGATTTGAAGAGTTGTCTCTCTTTAGGCACAGATAATGTGTATTATATGACATAGCTATGTCAAAAATTCTTTTAAAACTATATATCTCCAGCATTTCTAATTTGCAATCGGAAGAAAGGACTTACATGGAAGTTATAATCGGTATAAAATTTTCAAACACATGATAGCAATACGATATCTCAACTGCAGCAAACATCTGACCATTAAAAGTCCCAGGGGACTGATCAGTATACTTTAGTAAATTATGGGAAAACGTATTAAGAGGATCAATGGATTTTCTTGTACACAAAATCTCAACCGTAGCGTATTAAATACAAACCCAATTTATTGGGCCCAATAAATAGATTAAACTAAACAATGCCATATTCTGACTCATTCATTTCCATATAAATTTGGTTGACATAATTCCCCACTGTTCTAAAGAGAGTTAATTACAAGTCATAAAGTACCAGAAAAAGTTAATTATAATTTACAATTAGTCATCACTAACACGGACTTAGTCGGTGACTTTCGATTTTAGTGAGACTAATTTTACACATTTTTCTTCATAGGTTTGCGTGATGCACATATATATTTGTGTAAAAGCATTGTCAAATTTTAATTTTTTATTTAATTATAATTACAATATTATAAATATCCATTCACCATGCAGAAATTAATTGTCTTTCGTAGACAAATTTTGCGCATTTTCCTCTCTTTTTCATATTTTGTAAGCCAACATGAATATTTGTTGGGTGTTACATTCTATTAATAATTTGCACAGCATTTTAAAGAAAGAAATATTTTCTAATCTTTACACTTAAATGAAACGCGTTCGAGTCTCTTTTGAACTATTCCACATTGTCACTTCAGTTTTTATAAAATAATACGATTTTAAAGTCGCGCATAACAGTATTGTAGAAATTTTATAAAAAAGTTTGAAATTTGCTTAAAACGTTGAAAATAAAAATTTTGGCCGGTAGTTAAAATTGAAAACGAACATAGCGTTTTTAGACAATAAAATTAAAATCTTTATTTCAAAGTAAATATTTATCACAATATCGGCATATACCTGTTGTAGTTTATAAATAAATAAATGAATAAATAAATAAATAAATAAATAAATAAATAAATAAATAAATAAATCGACGGGATACACAAAATTAATTTTATTTTCATGAGAAAGACAAAACATTCGTTTGCAAAAAAGAAAAAAAAAAGGACGAAAAGAAAAAAGAACCATTGTCATAATGCATTTTTTTTTACTTTATCGTGGAATACATTTAAAAATGCATTATACTGTCATGTGCTACTTTTTATTTTTTAAGAAATAAAAATAAAATATAAAATATACAATAAATATAATCTTTTACTCGTCTTGAAGATTTTTTAAATACGAACACATCAACTGCAGACAAGACAGGTGCAATGTCAAAAGTAAGTTAAACGTTTTAGTTCTGGGATCGAGTTGGTCAAAAATTGATTAGTAAAATCAACTTTTCTTGAATGTTACTTTTTAAATATTATGGACTTGTCGTGTACAGAATTTTTTTTTAAACAACCAATTAAAATTTCGACACATGACAAGAAAGAAAAATATAGTCAAAAGAAATATTCAAAATTCTGTAAAGGAAAAACTGAATAACCATTTTTTGTGTTTTGTATTACCAGTGTTTAGAACTTTTCTGTTTAAAATTATCAAAAGTGATCACAATTTCATCAAAATAAAGTATTCTGGTTTTAAACTATTAATTTATCAATGATGAATGGATTTTTATTGATACTTTCAAATTGCGTTAATCATTAATTCCATTAGTTAAGCATTGAACAACTACAGGCTGCAGATGGTCTTAATAACAAAGCATTTTATGCAGATAAGCATATATACGTACATACGATTTTTTAAAAAAATAAACCTAAAAGAAACATTTAAGCTCATAATTTTCTTTTTCTCGAATCACACTACATTGTAATCAAAAATATACAGAATTTTATCGGAAAATAAATTTATCATTTAAAATTAATTTTATTAAAATTTAAAGGTGAACAATTTCTTCCTGTGTGAGAATTGATACGATATAAGATCGTATTTAAGTTAAGTTTAAATTAGAGTATTTAAAATATAGGGGTCACTGGAAAAGATAAAATGATGGACAAATATTTAATTTAAAAATTATCTTATTAATTATATGGTGTAAAGACCTTTTTTATAGAAATTTTCCCACCGAAGTTTTCCTGAGTCAAATTATGAATCATCTCGACCGCGGTTACTGACATTGCCGGGTTGCAAGCAAAAACGAATTCACTCAAGTTCAGTGTAGAGAAAAAAATGACAGCTAACTAAAAACCATTTCACAACTATCCGTGGACACAGAGTTTAACCTTAGTGATTTTTTTTCCTGAATAATGCAGCAACTTCGCTAACGAATCAATTTACTTCCTGATGCTGAATTAATTATTTGATATTTTAGTATAATTTTTTCTTTGTTTTCTAGGCGTTTTACAGTGTGACTCATCTAACTGTCGATATTATTATGGTACCTGTGAGTATGCTGGAATAACGAGAGAAATCCTTTGATCCGGAGTAGAACAATATAATAATAACATTGCCTTTGGATATTAATATTATCCATAAATTACCAATATTTCATTAGAAAAAAAAATCTTGAAGTACTTTCTCCTTATAGTCGTAAAATTACTATTGACCTTTAAATTCATAAAAACTAAGATAAAAAAAATCTCACTAATTTGGTCATATTTGTAAATCAAACATTACAGAACGCTTTTGATTGGAGTGACTTTACAAAACATCATTATTCATACACACTTAAAGACAATTATCAATATTATTGATAATTGCATGCATATGTGGCGCGTAGAAACAATATATGCGTAAACCCCCGTGTGAAAATATTTTTTTAAAACAAACTTTCGATCTTGACTAAGATTCTTTAGAATTTTATCGTGGGAAATTTTAATTTATCCTTCCTTTTAAATCTTGTCCTATGGCTAAAATAACTTTTTTTTAAAAATTATGATTGATTTAAGTGGGTGAGATATTTTAAAATGTATAATAGGTTATATAATTACTCATTCTAAAATGTAAACATTTTTATGTTAGTCGCCGGATTTTAGTTTTTAAGATTTAAAAAAAAATCAATTTTAAAACACATTTAAAAACAATTAACTGATTTCATTAATTATTCACGTTTGTATTTTATACTACTTGTAAAAACGTACACTGAAAAAGTTTTTTTTTTTTTTTAATTTAATTTTTTAAAGAGCTCTCAAAATGTCACTAGTTTTAACGTAAAAACTGATGAAATATGTTTTCTCAATCATGACCAAATATGCTTATATTTTTTCTTACTTGAAATGCTTTTCCCAGATAGATGTTATGAAGTTACAAATCAAGTTTTTCATACGAAACTGTGACAAAATCCGTTTTATTAACATATTAATGACCAAATAAATAAATAAATAAATAAATAAATAAATAAATAAATAAATAAATAAATAAATTTAAAAAACATAAACAAAAAAGAGTGTCAAGCTTTATTAACAAAAGTTGAAAATTCGGATTTAAAAAGAATTTGACAATACAAGAATATAAAAATATATGCCGATTGGGTAGTCCCTAGTTTTATATATATATAATCGCAAAACTTAGCACATGTAACACAAGAAAAAAAAAAAAAAAAAACAAAAAACGCAGATGTAGTTGTATAGGACCAAGTAAATTTTACAAACCGATTGGACAGAGTTTATAAATTACCAAACATTACATCTCTGCTCATCGATTTTGTGTATGCAGACCCAAATTGTTTGATTTTTTAAGATGTGGAGACTTTAATGACCGATGGTTTTAAAGAATGATTAAAACAGCAGTTTGCTTTCTTTTATTTGAAAATAATAAAAAAAAAACATTTAAATAATTTTGGAATCTGCTCTGGCTCTAATGAACGAAACATTAAATGAAAAATTAATAATAATCTCTGAAAGCAATTTTACACGGGAAAATATTTAAATTACAGCGGAATTTCGTTTGCATTTTGTTAAATGCATATGTGTTCGAAAAAAGTATTATCATAAGTTATATGTAGACACTGCCTTGTTTAACGCTTATCTGAGGAAGTTTAATTAGTACAAACATATGTCCTCAACCCACAAGGAGTGCTGAACGTAAAGAAAAACAGACTTCTCATTGACTCCGCCAAAGGAACTGGATTTAACTTATAATCTTATTATTCCACATAGCTTACAACAATCCTAGTTATTGAACCTAAAGCATAGAGAAAGTTTGAATAACATTCTCTTGACCAAAAACATATTTAACAAAATCTTAGGTGCAGCCAACCCACGAAATATTGATGTCCAGATACATTTTTACAAGAAAGTCTGCTAATAAGGAAAAACTGAATATGTAATGCCCTCCAAAAGTTCTAAACTGCACCATTGAATACAACTTTATCATTTGGTTACCTAGTGCTAGACAAAAGTATTCTGTATTATCAGTGATCTCATAACGTTTATCTTGTTTTTCGCATTCGTTCGCTTTCTGTTTCGTGCGATTGCCAAGTCTTTGTTTTAACTTTTTTTTATTTAAATACAATCAAAGTAACAATAGACACTACAAAAATGACCCCTATTTTTCTGAATGAAAAGTAACAAAATCAGAACCACACAGCCACACAGCAACTGACAACAACATGTGGGTTAATCAACAAGAACCTCATGGAGAGCTTATATATAAAATGTGATAAGTTTTGGTGTCATGTTTACTTGGTTCTATGAAAACTCAGAAAAAAATCCATGTTTCAAAATTTTGAACGAAAAACGGGCCTGTTAAATAACTTTTCTATATGTTCAGTCAACGACATTTATAAGAGTTTAAAAGAATTTTTCGTATATGATATACATGTACATTTAAACATTTTTATATATCTAGAAGTAACGCGAAAAATAATGCATTTGAAATTGTTCAATTTTATGAACTTTTATCAAAAGCTATTACGTACGGTTGCGCATGCGTTCAAGGTGTTCGACATGAGCCATGAAAAAGTATATATATATATATATATATATATATATATATATATATATATATATATATATATATATATATATATATATATATATATATATATATATGTGTGTGTGTGTGTGTGTGTGTGTGTGTGTGTGTGTGTGTGTGTGTGAATCATCTGAATTTTGTGATAATCTTGATTTTCATATTATTAATAATTTATTCCAGACATTGAATTCAAGTAATGTTGAAAGTGATAAAAAATTTATAGATGAAATGTTTTTGAATGTAGCTAATATAATACTTAATTCAGCTAAAACTACTTTTGGTACTTTTTCTCCAAAAAAATCTCCAATTATTAAAGTTAAAAATAGAAAGGAGTGGTTTAATAATAAGTGTTTTATAGCTCGTAAAAAATTTAGAAAAACTCAAAGGTTATTTAAAAAGTATAAATCTGATGTATTTAAACAAGAAATGAAGTCTGCAGAAAAACAATATAAGACTATTTTGGATCAGAGTATTAAAGATTATAGAAAAGATTTGCAAAAGAAAATTAAAAAGATGAAAACAAATGATCCAAAACAATATTGGAAATTATTGAATAAATCTGGTAAATCCAAAAAATGTAGTGTGCCAATAAAGGATTTTTATGAATATTTTAAAACACTAAACTCTGAAAATAATGCAGATAATGAGTATAATGTTTTTGACAACCTATTAAGTACATGTGAGTTTTTAAATGGTATTATTACTGATGAAGAAATACTAAATAGTGTGAAAAATCTGAAAAATAACAAATCAGCTGGTGCAGATAAGATATTAAATGAATACATTGTGTCTTCTATTGGTTTTATGTTACCTGTTTATAACAAATTGGTTAACTTAGTATTTGATACAGGCATTGTGCCTGAGACATGGGTTGTTGGTAATATTGTTCCAATATATAAAAATAAGGGTAATGTTTCTGATCCGGGCAATTATAGACCTATTACTTTATTAAGCTGTCTAGGCAAACTTTTTACTTCCATATTATGTACAAGATTATATAAATATGCTGATGAATATGAAATATTATGTGAAAATCAATCTGGTTTTCGAAAGAATTACTCAACAGCAGATAACATTTTTGTTTTATATTATTTACAAGAAATTTTACGCCTAAGTAAAAGAAAACTATTTCGTGCATTTATTTATTTTACTGCAGCATTTGATAAAGTATGGAGAAATGGGTTATGGCAGAAACTGCTGAAGAATAATATAAATGAAAAATGTTATAAATTTATAGTCAATTTGTATACAGAAACCAAGTCTAGAATATGTGTAAATGGTAATTATTCAGATTATTTTAAGTGTAACAATGGTGTAAGACAAGGAGAAAATTTATCTCCCTTTTTATTTGCTTTGTATATGAATGACTTGGAACAGTTTTTAATTTTAAACAATATTACAGGTCTGTTTACTATTGAAAAAGAATTTGAAAATGAAATTAGTGTGTTTATTAAAATATTTTTATTGCTTTATGCAGATGATACATTATTAATGGCAGAAACAAAAGATGATCTCCAGAATCAACTAGACTATTTTGCTCAGTATTGTAAAATGTGGAAACTACATGTAAACTCTTCAAAAACCAAAATTGTTATCTTCTCAAGGGGTAGAGACTTAAAGAATCTTCATTTTTACATTGATGGTAATGAGCTAGAAATTGTAGGAGAGTTTAAATATTTAGGCATTTATTTTAGTAAAACTGGTTCCTTTTTGCGTACTAAAAAATATCTTGTTGAAAGAGGCACAAAGGCAATGTATGAAATTATTAAAAAGTCTAGATTGTTTAACTTATCAATAGAATGTCAACTTGATCTTTTTGATAAAATGGTTATGCCAATTTTGTTGTATGGCTGTGAAATTTGGGGTTTCACTAATACTGTTATTATAGAAAGACTACATTTAAAATATTGTAAATTAATATTACATTTAAAAAAATCAACACCAAATTTTATTGTTTATGGTGAACTTGGAAGATTCCCACTCAGTGTTCATATTAAAACCAGAATTGTCAATTTTTGGGCAGGTTTAATTATAGGAAAACAAACAAAATATTCATATTTGATATATAAGCTGATATATTGTAAATTCCTAAATGGTGTAAACTCTGACTGGATTAGTTACTTGAAGTCAATTTTTGATGAGTGTGGAATGAGTAATATTTGGTATTCTCAGTCATTTAGTAACATAGACTGGATTGTTAAATCTATTAAACAAAAACTGTGTGACCAATTTATTCAGAAATGGAACAGCGATTGTTATAATTCTACTAAAGGTACTTCTTATAGGCTTTTTGTACGTGATGACTTTAAGATGCAATATTTTTTAACTTCAAATTTGTCTGTTAAAAATAAAATTATTTTATCTCAATTTAGATCTAATAACCATAAACTACCTATTGAATCGGGTCGATGGCAGAATATTCCAAAACAAAATAGAACTTGCAATTTGTGTCACAAAGATATTGGTGATGAATTTCATTATTTAATGATATGCGATGTTTTATCTGGTATTAGAAAATTATATGTACCATTATATTATAGGAAAAATCCAAACATTTTAAAGTTTTTTGAACTTTTTTCTAGTAAAAAAACCTCAGTATTGAATAATTTATGCAAATTTATATGTATTATTAATGAGAGAGTCAATCCTCCTGGTTAACATCCTATTTGAACTCATGTATGCTATTATATTTACATATGTGTATTATAACTAATAGATGTTCTCAGTATTGTATTTATTGTACAATTAGAGAAATAAAGAACTTGAACTTGAACTTGTGTGTGTGTGACACCAAAACTTAGAACAACATTTTTTCCGTGTAACTATTGACAAACTTTGTATTTATAAAAACTTTTTAAAACAAGTAATAATCTGCTTATTCATTTTTGTTTCCGAGTGAATTGGTACCATATTTATTTCATTAGACAATGCTATATTTCGAACCCGCAAAATATGGTATCAACATATTTTGAATTTCAGTAGAAGCATCTTAAAATTGACAGGAATCAAGGTAGTCGACGGCGGTGTTCCATTGTGTAAGATATACTGACATTGGTTCAAAGTAATATTTGTATCGCTTTATTTATTCACTATTGCTGTACTATGTGTAGAGAACATATAGGCACTAATGACTGCTTATAAGAACAAGTGCCAAATATTACATAAGAACTAACACAACTGCCAGAGTACTGATAGGGTTAAAACCTTATGTATGGTTACGATGTCCCTTATGAATATTGAAAACTTGTATGATTTTTATGAATACAGTAAATGACAATAAAACGCCATCTGTTGCATTATAAATTAAAATGATTCAGAAACTTATGTTGCATGTTAACCGATCAAAGTTTCTCTCCCAAAAATTATTGAACCACAACGTAGAACACAAATATTAAGAAATAAAAGGCTTGTAAAATACTAGCACATATAGCTCAAAGCTCAAAACATTAAACAATGAATAGATAATAATAATAATAATAATAATAATAATAATAATAATAATAATAATAATAATAATACCGGTAGTAATAATAATAATAATAATAATAATAATAATAATAATAATAATAATAATAATAACAACAAAAAACGTCAAACTATTTTGCTTTTAGGTTTTCCTATTAGCGTATTAACGATGCCGTTATATGTTAAACATTTGTATTATTGAAATAATATCATTTTATTAATTTTGTAAATGTTCTCAGCCGTACATTTTCCCTATTTACTTAAACATCTCTGTTAATATAAGTACCTTATTAATATTTGTTTTGATACAACCAATGAATATATTTATGTTTTATTTTATTTTTTATTTTAAACTTTTTCAAGACCATTGTCTTTCAAACTTTGTGTTACATAGCATTTGTCAAATATTTAGTTCAGTAAGTACAAGATGTCTAAATCACACAAAGTAACTCGCATGCATTAAATACATTGTAACTCTGTCTTGAGAAGAAAACAGATGCTTTAAATTTACCATTTTCTGGGAAAATAGTTATTTATATGTATAATTAGCGACAAAGAATCATATACATGTATTGAACAGAAAATATGCCGTGTTTTTAGTAAACTTGTGTACATGGAAGTTTCTGCTCTTTTGTCACATTTTGTACTGCTTACGTAAACCAAACTAATTATATTTTAAAAAACCTTTTTGTCAAATAAAAATTGAAGAAAATCGTTCAATGATGAAATGATCGACCTTTATTCAACACAAAGACCGTAACCAATTTTGTTTTTTTTTTTAAATACTTGATTAATATTTTTCAAAAAAAAAATATCACTTGAAACCCCTTCATCACCATGCATGTCTTGGGTATAGTAGCGCGCATGCACGTGAACATATCAATTTATAATGTTCAATGGACATACTCTAGGCATTAAGATTTTGAAACGAGAAGCTAAAGTTTTACAGATGACTGCATGAGTCAAAGTTCAATAATTTGTAAGTCATTACCACAATGAGCCATACGTATTATAAATACAGAGTATATACAAAAACCCACATCACAGTTAAAATCAGGGCCTGTCGGTCATGCGCAGATTTACTGACTGGTTTTCATTAACTGACTCATACCTTACCCTCTTTCATTCATTCTTAATTCTTTACAGTAATTTAAGATTAAGGGGGGTCTCGGAAAGAGATTAGTCAACTTAACAGTGAATATAAATTATCCAAAGGGATTTAAAAGATAAGTTAAATGTAACTTGGTGTGAAATCTGACGAGGTATTTCTGTTGCGCAGACAGCTGTTATATTGGAAAAATTGCGGAAGTGGAATGTAAAAATAAAAACATAATAATAAAAATAATAATGATAATAATAAATAAATAAATAAATAAATAAATAAATAATACATTATCAAGGAATCATTTCATTTGAAAGTTTTGATTCAAATTACTTTTTTTTTCCTCTGGCCCAGTTGCTGTTTCGCAGACTTTTACTTAAAAGACTTGCACAAATTTCCTCAAGCAAACTATTAGTAAGATGCAATGTACAAACTTCGCTTCCTTTTTCAAATTTAATTCGATTAATTTGAATTGCAAATGTAAAATATACGTCTGAGATATGTCTGGAAATACTAGTTAAGAGTTGAATTTATTATACTTTTGTCATGTGTAATTTTAATTTTTTAATCAAGATTGTCATTTTTGAAATAGTTTTCTATTAATAACAGGTGTAATTTATTTTGTCAATACACGTGAAAGTATGTATAAAAGAATTATGATTTAAACTAAGCTTACGTTGGCATAGGAGAAAATAGTGATAGTATAAATTTTTTAATGTTATTTTATGAAATTGACATATTATTAAGTTTGGAATATTTCATTCAGAAAATTCAGATATTTATAAAATGACAATATTTACAATAATAATAACAATAAAAGAAAGCGTTGTTCGGACCGTACCATCATGATCCAAGTTGTTTAAATTTAAAATAAGTAGTTCAACATTTTAATTGGAGCAGAACATTTGTAACAATCTGTTATAACTTAGTCATGGTGTCATGTGCTTCTGTTGCACAAGAGTTAACACATGACCAGTATCTATTCAGTATCACAACGAACGTTTCGAAAAGCGAGCTCGCAGAGTAAATAGAGAGCATTATATAACGAGATTTTTCAATTTTTAAATTAAAAATTACAGTTATACGAAATTATCTTTCAATCGAATATTTTATCATAGTAATTGATTGAACTATTTATTATTATAGGATGAAATTATTAAAAAAAACTATATGTGTCAATCAATTATCTAAAAAAGAGAAAGTAAACATTTTATTCCGCTTAATTTTTCTTTATTTTTTTGATGTGATTGAGATGCTTTTAGTATGTGAATTGTATTCTGAAATATCCGTCAAAGTAATTACATACGAATCTGCATTTTATGTTCAATTAATTTTTAACTTTCAACTATATATAAAACTTTTTGACAATTTTAGTCGATAAATCGCTGTTGTATTTTGATTGTAACCTTTCAAATACATTATGTATTTTTTGCTCTTGTTTTGTCGCATATGAAATGAGGATTTAAAAATAAAAATATATACTGTATTCATGAAGCGCATAACGATCAATCAAATTGTGATAATGAAATGTATTTTATATACATGTACAATGTATTTGTATTCCAATACTGTAACATTTTAAATGTCAAAGTTACTTTTTTTACTATTAATAATAAAAATTGTCAATGATCGTAAGATGCAAACATCCTTGAGCTACTTGAAAGGATATTCAACCTACAAACTGTGCATTTTTAGTACAAGTGTGTATGTGAGTCACTACAACACACAACACTGAACAAAGGCCGAGCTTACACAGATGTTTCCTCATTGAGGATCCCCAGAAGGCGTGAGGTCCAGATGGGTTTTAGAGGAGCATTCCTTTAAATCCGTGCAACTTGTAGAAAAGGTCTGAAATACCTATATAATATCAAAATACGAAAACAAAGCTACATACCCATAATAAATATGATATATGACCTGTAAGTGGCGTCTGATCTTTATCATAATAAAAAAAGTTCCTTTGGAAGCAAAAAGAAGAGGATGTACGTGCATTTTTCTACATAAAATGTATCCAAATCATTCAATTTATCTCTTATGTCTTTGACAAATTAGCTATAATTGTTTTATATTCATATTAGAATGTATAAGGCATCTTCTGCTTACATTCAATATAAAAGAAAATACATAATAATAATAATAATAATAATAATAATAATAATAATAATAATAATAATAATAATAATAATAATAATAATAACAACAACAACAACAACAACAACAACAACAACAACAATAATAATAATAATAATAATAATAATAATAATAATAATAAATAAAAAATAATAATAATAATAAATAAAAAATAATAAAATGAAATGAAATGAAATGAAAGATTGCATACTAAACATTACTGCATTTGTACCAGTAATGCCGAACACAGCAAAGAATGATCAAAATTTTGGATTTTATGAAATGCACTATTTACCGTGACAATTAATTCTTGATGCACGTAAATTAAATCTCAGCAATTTTAAGTTGCAGTTTACACTGTATGATAAAGTATAATAATATCACCAGCAGCTGCAGGCAGAATATTATGATATTTTTATAAGTTACGATACATTTCATTTACAGCAGGCTGACTCATGTATTGGTCTTCTTGTCTTAAAAGGCATTCTTTGGCGTAGGTAACATCATCAATAACAAACCGGATCATCGGCTAATATCCAAGGTATTGACTTAATTGGATAAAATTAACAATGACGAGCTCATATGGATCAAATTGATATTGCGATAGCTTCATGTTTATAAAATATTTTTTTCATTTTGTAAGCAAACACCGGATCGAATTATAAATGATGGTCTACCTGATGTTTATTATTATTATTATTATTATTATTATTATTATTATTATTATTATTATTATTATTATTATTATTATTATTATGAAAACCTTAAGTTTCACTTAAATAATTTTGCTACAAACTATTGGTTTGTTTGTTATCAATATACGAGTAGAGTAAAGCACCCTTTTCAAACCCTCGATTTAACCGCCTCACCTACTGCCATCAAAATTATGTAGTCTTATAGTCAAGTTTAATATTTTCGGTCACAAAATGCCCAAACTCCATTATAACGACTAAATGTAACTGAACAACAACAAGTGGCGATAAATAGAGATTTGATTGTAAAAGCAAGTCCGGATGTCTCCCTATCTAGAAATGAACCCCTCCCGTTTTTACACGGATGTCTTAGATTGATTAACCGATAACGTTTGTAACTAAGTTAAAGATAAAATCCAAATTAATTTATCAATTCTTATACTAGGGGGTGTCTAGTTTTTGAAGCTGTATATAGCTACATGTAATTAAACGAACAGCTTCAATAAAACCAGACTTGATTCAGACTTTTTCAGTAAAACTGCCAAACTTTTCCATTTTTCGTCTTTAATATCAACAATTATTTCAATTTTTCCAAGTTATGTTTTTACTTGCAATACAAATGACAAGTTGTCCATTATTCAATCATTTAAGTGCATCTAAGATTTCATAATAGTCAACCATCTAGCTGGATATTTCCAAAAACTGGCAATTGTAAACATTACAAATTATAATTTAAGAACTTTTATCCAAAAATAATTTTAAGGAATTTTTTCGATGTACTTTTTACACGTGCATACGGTTATCTGATTTCCTATTAGTTTATTGGAGTTGTCCAGGTGCAAATTTATTCAGGTGGTCCTATATCTAGATATGTATAATATTTAATCTCTAAACAAATTCTTTTCTTTCATTTTAAAAATTACATAATCATATTTTGATTAAAGAAATTGATAACCAAGAATAAGTGCATGTGCACTGATAAGTATTCTAAAATTTCACCTACATTTACAAATACCCACAAACAATCTAGGTCGACTTGACAATCCAGGCATTATTGACAACATAAGTTTTACCGTTAAGTTTCAGAAACGGTTATCTCGATAGATCTATGTATGGGGGTTAAGAGAAGTAACATTTAACACCCGATATTATTTCAATTATATCGAGGCGGTAATTTCTGGAATTTTGAGGAAACCGGAGTCCCCGGAGAAAAGCACCGACCTTCGACAAGCGAACTGAAATGCTTTCTAACACCGAGCGGGATTCGGTCAGAGGCACTGTGATCCTTAAGCGCGCGCTTTTAGACCACCCGGTTATTGACTCAACTTTCAATGCATGGACATGATGCTATTTTGTTGGAAACGAAAACAAAAGTAAAGCTTAACTAATAAGGGCGGATATTTTATCAGTGCGGGGCATTGTTCCATTAACACCAGAGGGCTAATATTTCAATTACAAAGATAAACCTCTCCTTTACTATTTCACGAGTATATTGTTATTATTCAATTTTCTGTATTAATTAGTAGATTAAAAAAATTCTCAAAATAACTTCTAATGATTTGTAAAATATACATTTCATATAAATAGGCTCCATAAAAAGAACCGCAGACGAAATTACAAATCTCAAAAATCTGAGAATCGCTTGTTTAACTGAAGATACATGTAG
Organism: Tegillarca granosa; assembly: GCA_029721355.1. Lineage (NCBI taxonomy): Eukaryota > Metazoa > Mollusca > Bivalvia > Arcoida > Arcidae > Tegillarca > Tegillarca granosa. The sequence goes on from CM056595.1 coordinate 7,753,429, forward strand.
TTGTCTAAATTAAGGTAACTTATGGTCTGGAAACCGTATGAATTAAAGCGGCAATATTCAGTTCGGATATGTCAAAAATGTTTTGAACACAAGTCAGACATGTTTTGCAAAATTTATTTCCCACTTCAGGTACAAAAATGGACCCGAGCGATTGTATTTGAAATTATGATTTAAAGTTTATATAGGTTGATTGATATATGTGCAATGTAAACAAAAGGTAAAATTCGGTCAGACAAACAATAGCAGTGATACGGTACATATTAGTCAGCTAGATCTACTAATTAATAAAATTATTGTTCAATTAATAAAATTATTGTTCAATTAATAAAATTCTGAGCACGAATTTAGTTTGGTATTCTTTAATAATAAATTATGAGTAACAAATGATTATTAGTTCAATAGGTGCATGAGTACATATTAACATCAAAATTAAATATGATTACTAAATGGTATTACTTATTTGAATTTTACTGAAATATGACACAGCAAATATATTGCAAATTACGCATTGTAGTATTAAACCGCAAAAAGAAAAAACTATCGTAGTATACTGTGAATTACGGTACAGAAAGCAGGTACAGTTTAAAGTTCGTTTTAATCTGACGCGTAATAATAATAACCAAATTCAATAATTTTATACAAATGTGTACGAACTTTGAAACAGGAAGTTCGATATAGCAATATTCCGAAAGTAGCATTATGAAGGAAGTTTTATCTTAATTTTCTTTTTCCGATGAGCCACCATTATTCATTTCGCTTTTTCATTATTAACATTGTATGTGTGTCCTTTGGACACACGCGCACTTGCATCGATACAAAGGTAACATTGAAAATTAAACGTTTCGGACCTAGTAAGAAGGAGTGCCCGAATGAGCCTACATTAATTTTGTATTTCATATAAATTTTTGCACATATTTTATGACAAATAATATAAATCTATATCAATCACATAATGCTGGCTTTATTTGAATTTTCTTACTTTTTCTGAACGCTTATTTCCTAATTTATAAATGATTTTCTGGTTGTTTTGTTCTAATTTTAAAATAAAAAATAACTTCGACCCTGATTTAAAAATACTTTCGATTGACGACACATTGTCAATTTACTTCGACCAATAACGAGAGAGCCACTTTAAATATCTAATATATCTATTTCAAATTACTTACAAGCCAAATGCACATATGGTAATATGTTTAGGAACGTTTAGACACCACAAACATGAGCAATTTAAACAGAATTCAATCTATTTTATTTTTCGTCATGGTCTTGTGTTTATGTGAATCAGTTGTTAAGTTTATCTGACATGACTGTAAACGGACATACATGAAGATGTATCTGAACAAATTAGTACACTGTTTGTTTTATACATTCCTCATTCTGATAAACAGGGGTTATTTTTGATTACGGACAAAGGGTTTCTAATGACCAAAACAATGCCAAACATTGCTGTCTGATGGCTAAATCTTTCTATTTATATCACTGATATGAGATGCCAGACGGGTTCGTCATCGTGATCATCGCCATCATTTGCTTCTTGTTTTATTTGGCTTGTGATAATATTTTGACCAGAGGTTTGCCAGGTTCTATAGTCAATAATGTTGTGTTTATATATAAACATGCTCTCATTTGCATAACATTTTTGAAATTCTTAATTGGGGATACAATGAAAAACCAAAAGAAATTGAAATTCATTTTACTCATATTATTTGAATGTTATTTGCCTTATATAAAGTAGATTTATTCAGGCCTTATGAAAAACAGTGGTTAGTATATTGATTATAAACTAGCTGTTCTGTTATTATTAAATGAAGATTTCCTCAGTTAAAAGTTCTTACCCATTCTAAAGCATTTTAAGTTTCGAGAAGTACCGAAATAATGCCTATCATTTTTGTAAGGCTGTATAATATAAATAAATATCAATAATATTATGTAAACGTTTTTTCGAAAACTATATCAAAAATTATAAAACGTTTTCAAGTTGACTTTTCATCATTTTTTAAACTATCTCATAAAACAATAAAATCAAAATAAAATAAAATTTAAAAAAATAATAAAAACAATACAGTTTTGTCATATGTCACTTTTCTGATGTACATAAATTAAATTTGTAATTACAAAAATTCAGAAAGTGATATTTGGCAGTTTTTCTCATATTAAATCACCACACACACACACACACACACACACACACACACACACACACACGTGTGTGTGTGTGTGTTTAAATTGCAGATATCATCCCAATATGCATAAAATCAGTCAGTAATTGCCCGTATTTGTAAGTTTCATCAATCGGTCTATATTGTTATTCATACATGTATATATTTGAAATATATATTGAAAAATTGATGCATGTTCCTGCATTTTTAATGAAATTAGCAACTTGCATATCAGGTGGCAGAATCATTCAGGTGTATCTTTAATCTAAAATTAAGTACATTACAACTAACCTCAACTTTTAGGCTTTATATAGAAACTCAAAATAATTACATTACCCAGGGGAGTTAGGACACATCTAGAAGGCAATTAAAGGTTCCAATAATGCTAAAGTAAATCACATACAACGCGTGCTAAATTTTGAATTTAGCACACGTCAACGTCGTTTTATTTTTCAGTCTTGAAGGTAAACCGTTATACATGTACGTCATAAGAATCATCAACTCGAAAGATGTGCGAAGTAGAAATGTTAAATGCTGTTTCTACAAATCTCGGAGGAAATGATGATGATTTTGATGGTAATAAACAACACGTGAAAATAGATTCTGGAACATTTATCGATATTAGGCGTAAATTTTGATGACTAAATTAGTGAAAGGACAACTAGTGAATAGTAATTTGCTGATAGATCGATAATTATAATAATGACTTTAACAATAGTGCTGTAGTCTTTAGGGAGGTGTTAATATCCAAAGTTGTGATTTTATATCTGTAATTGAGGCGCTAATCAACTTCATAATCAGCCCCATATCAAGCATCAACATCTTTCTTTGAATAACTATGTATATATTCCCTTGGCAAATTTATTTTATCACCTGATGAAAAAAGGCAATGAGAAAAGTCATTTAATGATTTTTTGTCCATAAAAATATAATTTAAATTTAATGTAGAAAATAGAATCGTTGTTAAGTGTTTTAATTCAAAAAACATAAAGATAAAATTTAAGCGTATCCTGAAGGTAGTACAAGTAATTATGTTTTGGACGTAGTCAACAAAGAATTCTTAAGATGATATATCGGTATTTAAAATATCAACTTTTGATAAAAAATGCAGTCAGTATCTTATGTCACCAAAATGTAAAAGCTCTTTAATATTATGTTTTTATATTATTACACAATTACCTAGTGTTTAAACTGAATTTAAAAAAAAAAAAGAATTGTCGAGCTTTAACCAAAAGGTTCCTTCAACGAAACTTTTGTGCTGAATTCATCCTTTGGTCGAAGTCATAAAGATACATGGATACGTAGATTTAAGTTTGATGAAACCTGACATGGCAGTGACTAGATTTTTAACTTAAGTATTATTTATACACAACACGCGCCATCACGTGCCTAATTAAAAATAACTTCCGTTTTGCAATTTCTTGTCAATTTTTAATTGGTATTAAAGTGTGTCAATTTAACTAAACACCATTTGTCGCGTGCTGCAAACGTTACATACGCACGTGTTTTATTAACATAAGATTTGATGTATTTTTATTGTATCATTGTCCTTGGAAACATTAAAATACCATTATAATTCTTAACGAGACAATTGACCATTGTCCATTTAAAGTATCGGACATAAGTGTGAGTCATTTTCAATAATTGAGTATGCTCATTTTCAATAAATTACCATGACAATGAAATATGACAATATATGCGGTCAAAGAAAGCTATTAATATTGTTATCGCTTTAATTGAATGATTAATACTGGTCGCTAGGAGAAAACTGGACTTCAAGTTGCACTGGCAATAGGCCTAGTTTGAAACAATACCAAATATTGGTAATAATTTTAGACATATTTATAACGAATACAGTCAAGTTAGATGTTGTTTAGAAACCAACTGGCGCCAAAAATGAGATAAGTGTGTTGCATCTTTATTCAATTGTCTATAGTGCTATGAGTCAAAATATCAGTAGTAAATGTAAAATCAATGAAAACTGTGAAGACTGTTTGTCACAGCTAACAACAGATGGAACCTGCTGTAAAATTAGAAACACTTACTGTGATATCATTCGATAAAAATATTAAAATGAAAAACGCATTATATTACAAATGATGATTCGATTGTCTAAAATCTTTATAAAATCTTCATAATAAGTTAAAACTACTAGCATATTTAATTAAAATCATGTGATAGTTCGCCATCTAAATTTTGGACAATGTTTAGGTAAGCAAAATGCTACGTTTGATCAAGTTAACGCAGCAAAAGTAAGATAGGTGTTTAGGCCTACATAACATCTTGTACATAAAACGACAAAACTGTTGCACGCGCTAAATAAAACAATAATTACACGTATTAGTCATACAGTTAAACATCTGTTGGCTTATATTTTTGAACTATCTATTAATTTATTAATTAATACAGGCTCCAAGCTTTTCGGTGAGGTACGACAAAAGCATTGTCATGTAAATATTTGTCTTTCTTAAAAACCTGTACGTGATAGTATGCTCTTAGTATACCATTGAAACTGTCCAAAATTCAAAAAAAATTTATATATATATATATATATATATATATATATATATATATATATATATATATAATTTAATTTAATTTTAAAAAAATATAATATAAATGAAAGTATAAATGTGACATTTATGCATATTTAGTTATTTACATCTATATATTCTGGCATGTATATCTTCTTAGAATCATGCAGCACGCATGCTCCAATATTCAATATTGCAATCGACAAGGACACAAGGTACGAGGCAGTATATTGACATGTTTTTATGTTATCTAGTAAATCTTGCTGGTGTGTAAATGTTTAATGGTGTATAATAACCACCATGACAAACTAATTATCCACATAAAATCCAACACTACAAAGATAAGAAATATGAGAATAATCAAATATAATTATACCGTTTAACACTTAAATGACCAAGCAAAGTCGTCAATGTTGCAAATATTAGGACCATTATGCTGTAGATTTAATTGAAATATCTGGGTTTTTGTAATTTTAGCTGTTTTTTGTGTCTTATTCGCCAGTAATTAGTCACCAAAGGTCGCCTTTCAGGAAATGTTTGTATGATATAGATAATAGTTTATGAGCAGAGTTTTAGTTCATTTCATTATTTCGAAAATTAACATTTAATTATAAATTGATGTTATCTGATCAATGAATCATAAAAAATGTGAAATTTATTATAGAGGGATATTAAAATGAACATCATCTTGTGTAGAATATGTTTACAAATCGTGCATCAAAGTGTATTATTTCCGTCATAAAGCTTAAATAATTAGTGATATATTTGAGCCGTTTAATCGTTTTTATTTAAAAAAGATTATCACCTTAACTATAAGGACAGTATCTGATTTACTTTCAAAGCGAATAATTAAGTTTAATAATAAGCCTATTTTATTATTCTTTATTTCTAACGAAATGGTTTCTTTAAAATCACAAAAAAGCTGGAAAACGCTTTAGGAATCTTTCAGACTTAAAATATCTTATCTGGAAAACGCTTCAAGAGTCTTTCAGACTTAAAACGTATGATCTGCAAAACGTGAACTGCAAAGACAAAATTAAATGGCCATCAGAATGATGTCTCAAAATCTCAACAAATACAAAAATGCATACAAATGATGTCATAGTAACAATTTATTAAACACTTTAAACTGAGCTTAAATTTACTCATTTCTTTCCATTTTTTCTCTTTAATGCATGTGTAGGTTGCTAAATGTCAAATTAAGGTATTTGCAGTCACAATGTCTTGCGGAAATAATCACTTGGTATATTATTATACAGGTGCAATTTAGAGAACAATAATAGATGTCATGTCTGGTCCCGAAAATGAAATTGTATTTAATCGAACTTACTTCACACACACACACACACACACACACACACACACACACAGATACATATATATATATATATATATATATATATATATGTGTGTGTGTGTGTGTGTGTGTGTGTGTGTGTGTGTGTGTGTGTGTGTTAATTTTGTTCAAAAACTTGAAAAAAAGATTTTATTCCATAGTACTGCTTTGTCCTTCAAAAGTGCATTAAATAAACAAACAATGCTACATTATTGATCAAAAACTAACAATAAATAAATAAATAAATAAAATTGAATAGAAAACAACTGTAGAAATTTAGCATAATTATATAAAAGTCTCTAAAACAAAACTTAAAACTCGTATATATCGATGAAAACAAATTAATAAACTAAAACGCCGGCTTTAACATGCAATTCTACATCATATTATATTTAATTATTTCCTATTTTCATGATAATATCTTCATTTTATTTACAAATCTATGATCCAAAACTCACAAGTTGATGAATCATCCGGCAAACAACTTGTTTAGTTTATTCGTTTAGTTTATTCAGTTTATTACTCTCAGCCACTCCAACAGTGGAACATGAGGGCATATAATATACAATAGTTTTGTGTTACCAAGCATTGTATTATCCACGATGTCTCCAGTCAAATATGGCCAATTATGTTTTGCTTAAATCATATTTTCAAAATATTTCTGACCCCTTTTAAGTTAATTATCAATTTTTTTAGATTTTATCAGGATATCCGCCATATTGTCTCTCATGACTTTGACGATAAAAACAAAATATTTTTATTCCTTTTGTTTTATGACCAAAGTTTTGAGATGCAATCGACACTTCCGCCATCTTGTCGCTTATGTCTCTGACAATAAAAATTATTTATTGATTCACAATTTTTTTGTTTATCTTAAAGACCTTTAAATTGCAAAATATTTTAGATAATCTTAAACAAACAAAACAATAGATTTTCAATAGAGATTTCTGAAGCATAAAATACTGAGTCATTTAAAGATAAAATTTTATCTTACAAATTCTTAAACAAGTAAGTAATGGGAAGAATTTTAAAACATTAAAATAGTTAACACATATATATCTGACAAGCCTTTGATATATTGGCAAAACTATCGCAGGATTTCTAAATGAGAAGCAACAAAATCAGACAGATTTGAAAAAAGTCACAGAACGTGTTCCTTAATATGTTAAATATGTTGAATATGTTAATTTTGTTGTGACATAAGTATTCTTGGTTACTCTTTCTGTTACCAATAGCATGCTAGGCTGAAAATTTTTAAGCATGTTTTCATTTACCTGTATTATTGTGAACTATACTGATTGACTGATATCATTGTTCAACTAATTAAGTTTAAAAATGTTTAAAGTACCGAAAAGTATTTGCACTTAGCTAAATACATAACGTTCTTCATTATACACCAATTACGTCACAATAGCCATAAATAGTGCTCTATCAATTATTGGTGATTTTTCAAGGTGAAGAATTCTTATGTCAATTCATAAATATGTTAATTATACACTAATTAACATAATCAATAATTTTAACACTTGATAACCTTCTTCGTTGTTTGCCTGTTGTTTATCAAAAAAAATTACCTTATGTTTGTCTACCTTTATGTAACTGAGTACGTCATAATTTACAGCATAAAACGTATTGTAGGAATACTGACTGTATTGTTTGTGCTGGAAAGGTCGCTATGGCAACCAGAAACACACCTATGGATACTACTTTTTAAGTAGGAAATTTAATCAGCAGTTTTTGGTATAATGCTTTCATTCTTTAGTTTTTTTGTTGTTAATGTATATATTATTTATTATTTTCATTTATTTATTTATTTATGTAATTTTTGTTTTTTCTTTTGTTAATTAGTGGTGAATTCTTATTAGACGATTATCTAGATTCATGAAGAGTAAGTTACCAGATTTGTATTATAAATTTACCAATGTCAAAAGCTATATAAAGTTTCAAAGAACAAGCATCACATGAGAATATATCTGGTACTCAATCTATGACACCATAGTCTTATTGACAATCATGAAAGTAGTTTCTTTCCGGTCAGTACGTTATTAACAAGGTCATTTGTTAAGCCAAACAGCTAACGTAAAGACCGTTTACATTTCAACTATTGCTTTGGCTTTTGTTACATATATTTGTTATATTGGTATGTTTTGCTTTCGGAAGCGTTGTTCGCGTGTATTCCTGATATCTTAGGCTGTCAACAGTATCATATACCACTTTTTGGATTCATTTTTATGATTAAATCAAAAAGTGGTATATGACAACAGTATCTATTCAAATGTTTACAAATTATTGGATTAGATTTTACAAATATAGGTCGCTCAGTTTCAGCAATATATATACATGTATATATATATATATATATATATATATATATATATATATATATATATATATATATATATATATATATATATATATATATATTACGTTTCTATTTCAAACTGGGCATGTACACTGTAAATATAAGTACATGTATTTATGTCATAGATCAACTCTGGTTGAAACCTACTGTGCATAAACCGTCACAGGTTTTGGCCTACTATCAGTACCTTTACAGAATGTTATAGATATTAGGAATCCTAAAGATATATCATACATTGACCTTTCTTGAAATAAAAAGATAGAAAAAAATTATATTTGAGAATCCTTATATATGTTAAATATACTATATACAATTTCAACCATAAGAGTTGGTGAGTTTCTTTCTATTTTGACCTTTCAATATAGAGTCTTCATGAACATCTTCATGTCAGTTATATTTTCTCTGAAGTATATATTGCAAGACAGTATACATTCCCTTTATAAGATTATTTTCAAAATTCACTTACCAAAACACGTCTGAACATTGATGTTTGAGGTTACTGATTCCTCCGGACACGTAAAGAATCCCGCCATTTTCACAACTGGCATGGTCAGCTCTCTTGACGAGGTAAAGAGGCTACTGATGTCCATTTATCTGTAAACGGATCGTAACATTCACAAGAATCTGTCACTGAACCACCTTGTACTTCTCCGCCTAAAAAACAAGGAATAACAAATATTAGACGAAATCTGGCAAACATAGATAAAACATTAAATACAATATAAAACAACAGATGACTTTTCTAGCAATATTTATATAATTACCAGTTTGTTGCTTAAATCATGAAAAACATTGAAAAGCCAAGTTTATAAAAGAAAGAAACTTACTTACAACATTAATTTGCAAGTAAAGGCAAGGGTATAAAATGAAACATAAAACAAGCTTGAGAACAATGCTGTTTGCTCAGAACTGTCATGTGCTACTTTTGAATTTTTATAAAACAATACAATTCAAAAGTAGCACATGACAGAACTAACCTAATTGCAAGTAATTGGTCCACTGTACTTAGTGCATGATTTCAAATCTATGACCCGGCATACGCAGAATTTAGACAACAAACCAAATTGTATATGACAATTTAGAGTTAAACATTTCTTGGTGAAAATTTAATATAGAGAGATTTAACTACTGGAAACCGAAATAATGCTCCTTATGTTGTTGAATCGGAACGTCAAAAAATAAACCAGCATAGAAAAAAAGGCGTTGTCAATAAATATTACAAAAAAAAAAAAAAAAAAAAAAAAAAAAAAAACCTTACGCAAAATGCATTTACATTGACTTAAAATCAGTATTTTATAAGCTATCAGCATCTTCATGGTCACAGTGGTCTAAAAATTATATAGCTAAATAGTAAGAAATTCTATTTTCCACGTGTTATAAAATTTGCACAAGTAAAGATTAAAGCTCATTTGACAAACTTTATTTGCATATGCAATAAATTATCACGAATTTATTAGATTTTATTCAAGATACAAAATGTTACTCTGTAAATACAGTAAATAGGACTTTTACCAGATTTAGATTATGCGATACAATATATTACCAATGAAATAAATTGATACAATTATTTTCAAGATGTGAAGTTTGTGACGGAAACCCATTAATGTTGATATAAAAGAAATAAAGAATAATGTTACTGAAACTGATTATTAGACGATTTAGATGTCACTTCTATAAATGCTTAAATAGTAGATTTCAAGAAGAGATATTAGCGTGAGACAGTTTAGCGATTGGTGTCAGAATGAGACGCACGTCTTGTAAAGGAATGATTATTTCTCTATTTAATTAGCTAACATCTGTAATTCAATATTTCAAAATGACTCAGTTTTTACCCAATATTGCTAGCAGAATAACATGCAGTTTAAAATTAAAGTGAAAATGCACTAAAATCTACTCTAGCAAAATGTATTAGCGTTTGACTTTGTATCTAGTGTTTCTTAAGTGTTGGTCATTTGCATTTTTGTTTACTATTATCATGTACCACTACTTTTTGAATGTATTTTTATGATTAAATTCAAAATGGTTTATGACATTATCGCTGTTTTACTTTGCATTGTTTGTTGTCCAATATTTCAGGACTAATATTCCATAAAAAATTGATATTACATAAATCATAATACTTTTTTATTGTTAAAGATATACATGTACTTTATTTATTTTATCTCTTCGTTACTGATTATAACGAAACATATGTGTATAACGAAAGTAACTTTGAAAGCAGATTAACACTCTCATTGATACATTTATACCATTTTGTTGGTAATAGAAGAAGCAGTACGTGGCATATATATAAAGGACACAATTGTTAATCATTATAAGATTGTGTTGAAATCTTAACGGTCGTAAACATTTTTAATCATTAAATGCATTGGTAATATTACAAAATCATTTCAAAAGACAAACCATATCACTTAAATGTTTAATTGCATGTAATCATCTTGGGAATGGTTCCAAAATGTTTTAAATTTCTATCCATCTATTACCAAGCATTGCCTGAGAATTCCAAAACAAAATGATAGTTATCAATTTAAGTATATCGCAGTGATCATTGGATAAAACAAAACTGTATTAGGTTTCTTAGAAATATTTTAGTAACCAATTATTTGTTGTTCTTTTAAGTTTGAGTTAATGATGGGATAATTTCAAAGACATTTTCCAGGAGAACAGGAACCAGCTTGTTAAGAATCGGGTGAATCCAAAAAGCCAGTTAATAGATTAATAAGATGAATCATATAAAAGAATACGGTAATAATTGTAAAAACAAAGATCTGACGATGTAAGGAAGCATAACATTTTAGGTTCATTGGGTTCAATTTCTTGGGTGTACGTAGCATTTAAAACAATCTTCTATTTTACTTGACAGTGCCATATTTAAGGGTTGGATCAACGGCGTCACTATCATACACATTGAGGAAAAAGTAAACGACATATGTTTTATTGAAATGATGTCATTGTTGCAATTTTTCAGCTATTCGCGACCTCAGAAAGGTTATTCATATCTTTTGTGTGCAAGTATCATTATTGTCTGCCGTGTATTAGGTGACACTCAGGCAAGTGCAACGTTTTGGTAAGATGATAGCTCACAGAGAAAGCATGTCGCAGACAAGCATATTATTCTCCCAGTCCATTTTACTGACACTGGGTCAACCGATCGATTACTCTGTCCTCCTTATGTTAAGCGTCACAACATACCACTCTTGAGGCGTATAGGCGTATGTCACTGAGCCACTGAGTTGTACATAGTTTTACAACTATCTTAACAATGAGACCTTTTACTTGTTTTGTTTTGCTAAATGCTCTTTTTAGGATCCATACCTTTGAAAACATCATACAATAAATTTAATTACAAATTGAACACAAACATTCCAATCAAATTACCTGTTATATAAATACAACCGTTGACTACATCAGCTGTGTGACGACAACGAGCATTGGCTATATTTGCTCTGGCGGCCCATTTACTAGTTGCTGGGTCGTATCTCCATGTAGAGGCAATGTACTCTCCGGTTTCCCAATTCTTACCACCAATAATATATAAACAGTCGTCTAAAACTATAGGCTTAAACCCTACCAGGTTAGACAATTTTGGAAATTTGAACAACGTTTGCTTTTGGAAACAGTCTGGTTCCCGACCATGGGTCAATCATGAAATATAGGATCCTTGGACTACCAGTCACTTGATTAAACATGAAAACAAACTCGTATGTTTTAAATCCAGTTTGTAAATCGTCAACACTGTCTGGATAATCCATTTGGATTATTTTATATTATATATTGTAGCTTTACCTGAAATTTAGAAATAAAATAAGTAAACAATAAAGGTATGCATTTGCGGCCTGCAGCTTTTGAAATTGATACGTATTAAAGCAAGAGTCAGATAATTAATTTGGATTCATCTGACACAAAGCATACTATTTACAGACTTTTTAATGCATGGTCCAAATGGAGTTGGAGTGTATATATACCAGGTATATACTACTTGTTACATAAATACTTAAAATTATATCAAACGACGAAGTCTAAAACTTATGTTGAAGAAATGCAATGAGTTTGTGGCGATAAAAAGGGGGAAACAACTACACACACCAAAAACACGGCATGAACATACAAGCAAGTGTGTGTGTGTGTGTGTGTGTGTGTGAGAGAGAGAGAGAGAGAGAGAGAGAGAGAGAGAGAGAGAGAGAGAGAGAGAGAGAGAGAGAGAGAGAGAGTTCTATTGCCAAAAACAAAACAATGCTCATTATATGTTAACATACCAAAGTTTATCGGTGTATTCTTTTCAGCCATGCGTCACCATGGACGGAGTTAATCCCAGTACGCAATACATGCATCAACGAAAATAAATCTATAAATAAATATTAAAAGAGCAGCGATTTCAAAGTGGGATTAAATATAATATACGTAAGCAAGTTTTGCACTTTAGACGGGATTAATAATACAAACTTTTATTAATAAGAAAACGTACTCGTGAATAGATTAAGTAGGATTAATCCGGATAATCAATTAGAAATATTATCGCACCGTTTTGTAAATTACAAAAAATGACGGATGATGAATATGAATTGTGAACACGACTTTACGAGTATTTGCCAAAAACTGCGTCACTATATCTTCTAAAATTAATAAGAATATTATCTAACTATTCTACCGTACCGTAAAAAAAATCATTTTAAACGCAACTTGATATAGAAAGTAGATTAGAAATACTAACTCTCTAAACATTGTAAGAATACATTAAATGCACATTTTGAATTTAAATGAAAGAAAATTGTCAAAATTTAAGATTCGATTAATGAAGGATAGTTTCGATAATAAGAAATTTTATGAATTATGAACATATATTCACGTTGTTTGTTATAGCGTTTATGATTCTAAATGACCTATTAAAATGGTTTGACTTTTTAAAATATTATATCATATACCAAATGAAAATCAAAGTTAAATACTTCATTTCAGTAAATTATTTTGTATAAAGTACACAATTGTGAGATATATGGTCTAATTTTTAACCGTAATCTTATTTGCCTCCCGTAGATTTTTTAAATTCGTTGATTGAATTTTTTATTACTGAATGGATTTAATGTTCTATACTTCGGATGCTCTCTAGCATGAAGGATACAGTTCTTTCGGATTCAAGAAGTACTACCAGAAAGCTCTTTAAATATGCCATTTCTGAAAAAAAAAATCAAGGTGGAATATTTTATCAGCAAGCTATAAAAACACAATATAGAGTTTAACGATTAATAAAGAAACATTTAAAATATAAATAATACGTCGATATTTAACAGAAGGTATGATAAAAACAGGCAATGAACATTTTTTAAAAAAAAATCTAATTTCAAGGTATAGCATGTGCTGAGTGACAAAAAAGAATCCAGTCTTCAATAAGCATTCGACCAAATACAAAGTAGTTAGCTAATAATATATTGCAGAAAAAAAACGACGAGCAAAAACCAAAAAATAGATACAAAATGGATGTAAAAATATGCAGTTTGTCAACTTAATTTAACAAACTAAAAATACTTAGGTCCATTTTTGAAATACGTTTGAATTTAACATCCAAGTACTAACGGAAACAAAATAATTAGAAACGTTTATATTGATAAGTTTCTGCATTATATATACATGTGTATTTGGTGAAAAAGGAATCGGTTTCTGCAAATAAAATTTTAAAAAGTTAAATATCTTCGTTTTAATTGGAGATGTTCATCTATTTAGTCTGTTTTTATGAAATTTACAATACATGTTTAAGTATGGTGGGCGATACGTGTGTGTGTGTGTGTGTGTGTGTGTGTGTGTGTGTGTGTGTGTGTGTGTGAGAGAGAGAGAGAGAGAGAGAGAGAGAGAGAGAGAGAGAGAGAGAGAGAGAGAGAGAGAGAGAGAGAGAGAGAGAGTGTGTGTGTGTTTTTTTTTTGTATGTGTTTTATTTTAACAGATTTATTAGACAAAATTTTAACAGTCGAAAAGGCAAAATAACCCCACACTGACGACTCTCAAAAAGACTTGAAAATTCGCACGCAATGTCACAAATTCATATATATAATTTCGTTGCATAGCAAGATTTGAAGAAAAAAAAAACAAAGACAAAGCTTTTGTTGCAGATTTCTTTATTTAATAGTTGTGAGATATAAAGTGAAAAAATAAGCCATATTGCCAAAAATATGGCGTTTCCAACGGAACTTAACAATGTATATATCTCAATATGCTTCTGGTGATTATTAAATAGATCTAAAGTCATACATTTAAAACAAACACACATCAAAATATTTATTATTAAGTATAAAATAAATTTGTTTAATGTTACATTTGAAGAATGATGATTTTTATTACTTTGTTATCAGTATTTCTCTTTCTGGTTTTTACCAAATCACATGATATTGAAAACATAAATTTCAATTCTTTATTTTATATCGAAACGCAAGTTATCAAAATGTGCAAAAAGTGTCTGTTATTATGGAATTCACGTTTATGAATAGCCGCTTTTAGATTATTATGAAATAATAATCACATAACACGCCCTTTGGCTTATCTCAGACTAAAACATATATCTTGTGTGCTGTCTGATTTTAATGTATCCATTGATTTAAACTGAACACTTACATGCACATGTTTCTTGCTTGTACCTATGCATACATGTCTATGCTAAAATCATCTCAGTAACGATTTGTATTTAAATATTCATACATTATTATTTTTTTAAATTTTCGTTAAATACTCTAATCAACTCAAAAGCGCGTGCTTACGGATCACAGCGTCTCTCACCGCTTGGCTTCGAATTCCACTCGGGACAGATCCAAGTGTGAGAAAGTTTGTCAGTTCGCTTGCCGAAGGTAGGTGGTTTTCTCCAGGCACTCCGGTTTCTTCCACCATTCCAGAACTGAACGCCTCGAAATAAGTGAGAAAAAATCTTGACTAGGGCGTAAAACACCATTACTCCAATCCTCTTTCTATTCAAACTCTATTTTGATTATTTGAATTAAAGTTATTATAGTTAGTTTTCCAGATTATTGGAATTGTTTTATCACACACACACACACACACACACACACACACACACACACACACACACACACACACACTTAAAGTAACTCATGAATGCATGGCAGTTTAATTGTACATAGTATGTTCTTTCTTATGTTAATTAATTTCGAATTACATGTATTATGACATAATGTAGTTCAAAGAAACTTTCAAAGTATCACAGGGCATATCAGTTTATATGTGTCATATATGATATGTGTTATTTTAAATTCTTAACAAAAAATACTTCAAACGTTAAAATTACAGATTTTTTTTTTTTTTTTTTTTTTTTTTTTTTTTTTTTTTTTTTTTTAAATTAAAATTACCTCGTGAAGTGACATACCTGAAACACCTACACATTTCTCTTTTGTAAAAGACAGTGACCGAATTCATTATTAAAAAATAGGGTTTTTTTAATCTTCTTATATTTTGTGTAATCAGTACTTTATTAGATTTCAGTTTACCTACAAAAAATAAATGTAACATATTGATTTTTTTTTTTTTTTTCAAATAATTTTTCTTATTCATTGACGGAAGTAAAAACTATGACTAAATGTAAATAAGTGATAATTTTTCATAGAAAATAAACATACCAACAAAAGGAAGTATGCAAATTTGCTTCCTTGATAAAACCAACAATCATAAGTTTTGTTTGTTGACAGAAATTAGTACTGTCATGTGTTACTTTTGAAGGCGTAATGTCATGAATCTCAAAACTAAAATATTACTAAGTTGGATGTAGGGCAACTTGGCATCCAAAAACCCAAAAATTAAAAGAGGATAGAAAACGCGTAATTGACCATAAATAGAGCCAGTAGGAGTCAAATATACACCAAGATCCACGGTACAGTCACATATCCATCAAGATCCACAGAATCGTCAAAAAACCAACGAGATCCACGGTACCGTCACATAACCACAAATATCCACATAAACACTAAGATCAACATAACCGTCACATAACCTTCAAGATCCACAGAACCGTCACAAAACACTAAGATAAACAGAACCGTCATATAACCACCGAGAGCCACAGAGCCGTCGCGTTAACACCGAGAACAACTGAACCGCCATGTTACCACCGATATCAACAGAACCGTCACATAACCATCGAGGGCCAAAGAACCGTCACATAATCCACCAAAATCAACAGAACCGTCACATAACCACCGAGCCACAGAATCGCCACATAACCACCGAGCCACAGAACCGCCACGTAACTACTAAGATCAACAGAACCGCCACATAACCACCGAGCAACAGAACCGCCACATAACCACCGAGAGCCACAGAACCGTCGCGTTAACACCGAGATCAACGAAGCCGCCATGTTACCACCGATATCAACAGAACCGTCACATAATCACCGAGGGCCAAAGGACCGTCACATAATCCACCAAATTCAACAAAACCGTCACATAACCACCAAGAGCCACAGAACCGCCACGTTACCATCGAGAGCCACAGAACCGTCACATAACTACTAAGATCACGGAACCGTCATATAATTACTAAAATCAACAGAATCGTAACATTACCACCGAGAGCAACAGAACCGTGAAATAACCACCAAGAGCCATGAGTCGACAAATAACAACTAAGAGTTTCAGAACACTCTACAAAATATAAGAACACAATCCATGATACAGACAGCTAGATTATAAAACCCTCGAACGACTTGATACAATACATTTTAAGGACAGTATCGTATTCGTCCATTCCTTAATTAATAACAAATACTTGTAGGAAAAAGGGGAAAATAAATTTTAATATTTTCATCCTGTAATCTATAGTCTGAAATAGTTCATGTCTACATATCGGCGTGTCAATAGTTAGAAAAAAACTGAAGTGGAACGATAACTGATCAAACGAAATGTAATCATATGCTAATGAAAAGCAAGCTCATTGGTTTGGAATTCCTTCTTTTTAAAATGTCAACACTTTAAGTCACGCGGCACTTAGTTGTTTACATTTTAAAAGCTTCCTGGTTTGTTTATCTTTCCAAAATACCACTATATCTAAGTTAAATATTTCCTATGCATAAGTACCATATTACAATAATTATTCAAAATGCCGATTATTATGCAATTGCAATATTTGCAGTTACATCGGACATTCATTTTTTTTTCTAAATCTCTTTAGAAGAATTGTTAAGTTTTTGATAAGGTTGTGTGGTACTTTTAGATCTCCTTCATGGAATCCTACTCATCTACAAATACACTTTTATCTAGGGTAGTAGTAAAATAAAAGTCATAGATTACATCCCTCCGATAGCAACAGAAGTACTTGTCCAAAGTCGGGATTATATCGGCAGTAGTCCAAGCATGTGCTTTTCTGTCATTAACTTGCATTTTGTAATGACCCTGGTTGTGTTGGTCAGTCCCAAGTACAGGTTTTTAGTTTCAAACTTCCTGCTTTTCATTTTAGGCTGAAACTACATGTATAAGTTCTTGGAACAACTAAACTACTTTCTTAGCTTAAAAAATTCTCATTATCATCTTCTTACCTACATGTTTAAAAAACTTCTGTGTTAATTCAGTTTTTGTATGTGTTTTAAGAAATGTGTAATGTATTGAATAAAAATGTTTTGCATAACATTCTTAATTTTACTTGGTGTCGAATGGTATCCTTATGTAAAAGAGGCAGCGAGTGTAGTGTTCATATTTCAGGATATTTTATATGCTAAATGAGTGGACTATTTTATCACAAAGGAAGTAACAACTTATGGGTTTGTCAATCAAATTTCTAGTTGAGTTAAGTTGAGTAATTGTGTTTAACGTCTCAGTCAAGAATATTTCACTTATATCGAGACGTCGCCAGCTTTAGGTGAAAGTGCGGAAATTTTACCTGTGCGTTGCGCTGATGGCATTATACAGCAGGGTTCTTTATCGTGCCACGCCTACAGTGACACGGGACGTCGTTTATTTTAAGTTCCCATCCGAAAAAAACCGTGACTTTTATTTCGTAATGCCGAGTGCTTGGCGAAAAAACAGTCACTCCTCACGTTCAAGTTTTGGGTCAGACCCGATCGGGGTTCGAACCCACGACCACTTACGGAGCGAGCTCTCTACCAACTCAGCTACCGCAGTGGTCCTCAAATTTCAAGTAATGACTTACAGTGAATTAGCTCTATTCGATGATTTTCAGCGCAAGTGCCTTGTACTATTTCTGATAGACCCTAGTAAAGAAAACAAAATCTAGTTATGGCTTACAATGAATTAGCTGTAGTCGATGTTTACTTTTAGCGCAAGCACCTTGTATTGTTTTTATGTTTGCATTGCTAGATCTCAATATCAGTGGTTCATGTTTCATTTTGATTGATGAAGAGTTATCATCATGTCAATATCGTTAAGGAAAGTGATTTAGATGATGAATTCTATTTTATTGTTTCTAAGAAATGTAGATAAGCATCGACATGTACAATATGCATTCATACAACAGTTGTAATTTTACGAGTTGTATTCAATTTAACCATGCAGCGATGCAATAAGGATTATATATATATATATATATATATATATATATATATTAAATTCATGCTAATCCATCGTAATTTCTGCCAATTATTCACTTGACAGTTTAGGTTTATAGGCATTTCAACCTTTGTCCATTCTGGACACGAGTTATTCATCACGACCAGTGTATGTTCTTCTTTCAAATTGTTATTTATTTGATACTAAAGTTTATTTATATAAATACTACCATCATTCAGTGCAAGGTTTCTGGAACAGATACAAATATTATAAACACTTTTTAAAAATAATTTTAATTACAAAAAATAAAGGTTAATTTTAAAAGGTTAAAAATAAAAGATAATAGCTTTTGGTGAGATAAATGAAATAGAAGGAGTCATACCCAAAATATTACCAGAAAAAGAAAGATATTTCAGACGGCCTCAAGATCAAACATTTATTATTCCTAATATTGCCTCCGATATCTATCTAATACTTATATCTAATATACAAGTAAACAGGTGGTTGAGTCATCCTATGTATATATAGATATATGTAGGTCAAAAGAGAAGACGAGCATGTTAACACAGCATGAGGCTTTATTTGGGACTTGCACCATCATAAAAATAGATAAATCATGAGGAACATCTAGTTGTAAACAAACTTAGGGGTCATCGGTAAATTTGTACAATCAACAACGGTCAGTATTTTTGGCAAGGTACTCTGCATAAATTGAAAAGACTCCCCACTACAAAATGCACATATTATTTAACTTGCACATGATGCATTAGTAAAACAATTCTATAATTACAACAAATAAATGGTTACTTGTAAATAAACTTGGGGGTCATTGGTAAATCTGTACAATCAACAATATCAATGGTCAGTTTTTTTTGGCTAGATACCCTTTATGATAATGACTCTCCACTGCAAAAGGCCGACATTGATTACCATGAGGAATTAGTAAAACTTTCAGTAATTATTATAGATAAGAAATGCAAACAAACTCATAGGGATCTTCCACTTATTTTGTAGATTAACGATTGAATGCCCATGGGTTATGTTTTTGAATGACTGTGGTAACTTTGACCCGAGATAAATGGTATAAGATAGCTCTTTGTTGAATCTTGCTTTTTGGTATATGGTAATCCGACATTACTCTTTTTACAAGATATATGCATATTGCACTTGCATTATAATTATGCAAATTCGGGATCATTGGGTAATATGATCAAAAGTGCCCATGGTATATATTAAGAAGCTTTGGTCATTGGCCTTCTCTAATACAGCATGTCAGCAAACGGTCAACAAGATGCTATTTTAGTATCATGGTGTCTTGCTCATATTAGCTCTTTTGTTTGCACATTGGTGGTCTGTGTGGTTTTACAATTCTTAGACAATGTCCTAATTATCATTTGATTATTCCAGACACATGCTATAGGCATCCAAAACTCGCACATGATGCATTGATCAGAATTCTTCTTCTTCGTCTTCTTTTTTGATTTTTTTTTTTTTTTTTTTTTTTTTTTTTTTTTTTTTTTTTTTTTTTTTATTTTTTTTTTACTAGAAATATGTTGATGAGCATCTAGGTGGTCTCCATTGTTATATCGCACAGTATGTAAACTCCGTTTAAAAAAAATATGATTGGATTTTATTTATTTTACCAACTTTTCTATACACATTACTATTAAAACTTGTAAGGTTTTTCTTGTATTATTTGGTATTAAAATACAGTTTTACTAAAAATAGTGTCATTTGTATGACTCATTGGTATAAGAACATCCAGTACACTCTTCGTTAATTTAACCTATTACAAAGTCAACCTCTATATAAATATCCCCTGTCTAAAGCAAATGATCGTACATTTATTCAATGGATTTTCACAATATACAAACTTAACCTGTTAAATGCAATTAAAATTCTTCCTTTTTCAGTCCCAAAATGACTCCTGAAACTGGCTTTAATGTCCATTATTAATCATCTCCTTTTTTCAAAATATTATAGTATCGTTTTCAGTCTGGATGCATGAAGATCATAAAATTAAGTATATTAGTGTAGATATTGACTTAAAGTTTATTTTAAAAAGCATTTAATTTTCTAAATTATGAAGCAAAGAGTATAGTTTTGAGTCATTACAAGTGAAAGTTTGAGGGGAAAAATTTAAGTAACTAAAACCTTGAGAACTGAAATTGAAAATATTCGTTCTTTTTTTAATGTTTCATCTACATTAATTGTTTTATAAGTAATATTCTTATAAAGCTCGACTGTCTGTTAAGTCTACTTTAGCTCAAACTATTTGGTCTTTATACAAAGGTTGTACTGTATGCTTTACCTTCTATAGCCTTTGATTTATCGGCTTAAAAGCTTGTACCTATATATCAAATATTCAATTAAATGATGTTAAGCGATGTTTTACATTGCATCAGCAGTTTTTTATCTATTGGTGACGAAACAATATTTCCTTATCAATCTGCGGAATTAATCTAAACACAATTGCATGTGTTGTGTAAGTATCTGTTCTACTTTATACTGAGTGAGTGTACAATTATGTTGACCATTAGAGTACTGGTACAGTTGGTCAGTACGTCGCATATAAAATCCAGACCACTCAGTCTATTGTATTACTAATGACCCAACAACTGAAGGCCTACTACAAGAAAAATCCTTTGCCTCTTGTGGTCGAATGGCTTTTGCACTCGGCCGCTGTGGTCCCACAAATATGAATTTAAAAAATTGGAGAAAACTTCATAATTGAAGCAAATATGAGCCATTTCAAGTGTATCGAGAGGCCTTAATTCTGGATAGAGGAAGTAAGACGACTGAAATAATTTCATTTCCTCAAAATACCAACGTATATATATATTATGCACATTTAACTCAAATTGATCCATCGAAGCTTGACATATTGTTTAAGATTACGTAAAATAATCAACAAAGTCGAATCAAACAAGGATAATAATTAAATAAATACATCTATAATTAATTAGTTTACAAATTATCTGTATTGAATCGGAAAATTTTGAAGAAAACGAGGCGTATTTGAAACTTCGTTATTTAATAAACGAAAGACTAAAACGGTATGACAAATGACTTCAAATTCCTCTACTAAATCGGAAAAATTGTAAGAAAACTCGGCATTATTAACTTACTCAAGTTAATAAACAAAGAAAAAAATTTGCATCTGAACAAAATAATTACAAAATAAATTAAAAATGATATTAAGTTTTAAAGATCTGAAATTTTGTAAAGAAATTATTACATAGGAAATACGAAGACAGAAAAAATTACAATTATGTTACATTAAACAAAGTTTGTCATGGTAACTAATCTTTGTGATAAGTAATAATTTTAATTTTAATTTCCTGAGATACATAGATATTTGTGTTTACGCTTATTAAGAGTATTGTCTTACAGGTATTTATAGAAAAACATATTGCTTGTCTAGTATCTCGGCTTTGTCTAGTATCTCGGCTTTATCATTATTTTCTATTTTAAAGTTTTACTAATAAGTTATTTGTACCCATTTCAAACTAATCATCTTCTTCTTTCTTTGCAGTTACATCAAAACTTCAGGATACTGAAGATTACTTGATGGTAATGATGATCTCTTCCGAAAAAGTATATTAATTTAAAATAATTGTCTCAAATTTTAATTACATATATGTGTATTGGAGTAACAATGTTTTGAAAGCAGCTTGCAGACTCGTTTTATGTTCAAACTAGGGAATTAAGATTACAGCGAAATTTTATCACAATTAATTCTTACTTCATTAGCATAATTAAAGTTACACATATGAATAAGGTCTTTCAATAGAATGCAAAATTTAAAAATAAATTCAAGTGACCCTAAAAATGTATTGCACATCTATATAGGTGTTATTCCACTCTAACTTTCATATTCTGACCTTAAAATCTTGTGGTTAGTCTGCGGTTTTGTGGTGAGAAGAGATCGATTTCACAGACTTAATCTTTATAGGTAAATCTAACCTGTCTGGCTTGAGGAGGCAAATATTTGGCCTTAATTACAACAACTATAAATACGTTTACATGACAATCACATTTTCTTTACATCTGACTGGTTTGACCTCAGGTGTAAGATGGACATTACAGTAAAGGGGTCACTAACACGATAGATCGACTAAGTTTTTGTGTTGTTCAGTTATGAGTCATATAAGTTTACAAGGTATAATACAATGAGAAATATTTCTCCCTTGGGCGTTAAGTAAAAATTTTACATTCTTTTAAACTTAAAAATTCACGGAATATTTATACACGTGCTGATGTATGTGCAAATATGAAAGTTCATTTGAAAAATCAAAAATATATGAACATTCCTGAATAAAATAATTACGAATAATATATATATATATATATATATATATATATATATATATATATATATATATATATGCGATTATAAATTTGAATGTTCAATTGTCAAATTGTAAATATTGTCTTGGCAATTTTTGTCACCCTACATGACGGGAATGAGAGAAAATATGAAATGGATAATCTTCTCCTTTCTAAAAAATGACAGAAGAAAAAACTCATATTTATATGTTAATTTGCAGTATTGCATTAAATCTTTTCTTGTCAGTTTTTAACACCCAATAGACTAAATAAAGATGATGAGTGAAAATTTGAAGCATGCAAAGAAAGTCGTATCATGTTGCTTTGCGTGCACGCGTGCCAGCGCGTAAAACAATTTTTGCATTATTAAAAAGAGGAGTGATTCATAATCATTTGTTAATAATAGCAAAACATACAATACTTTGTGAACGGAAAGGTCAATCATGTGCAAAAGAAGTCTATTATAGCCTCAAAAAATTATTGCAAGTATTCAAGCGAACTTTACATGACCCTATCAGATCTTTACAACCTTTGCATATACACAATACTTGTTTGAAAAATAATGCTGTTGGCATGGATGCATCTCTATCCCACGATCACCGACAAGGGCAGTTAGGGTTTTATTACTTTGGTGAGTAATGAATGAATAATATTTTCTCAGCAGTCAATTTTTCATTCATCTTTTTTTCTCTATAGAATGTCAAGGGTGCTGGCAATTTTTCAAAAATGTATTAACTTGATATCAATTTTATTCAAATCTGAATCAGAATAACAATCATTTTTAATCATTTTTCTTCTAATTCACAGTATCGGAGAGCAAAGGTAAAAACATTTTGCTGTTATCGACCTCTCCCAAGATTTCAAAAATAAAATAAGTTTGTCATATGATAGTGGTATAGCATGCTTCTGAACGTGATTTCTTCGTCATGTTCTGCTTTTCAATGCTTTATTTGATAATAAATCAGAAGAAGCACACGACACTACTGATGCCGAGCGTCAGGCAAGTACACGATATCTCAAATTTTAAAATCTTATGTATGACCCGGTCGGAGTTCGAACCGACGACCTATACGTCTGAATTTATACGTGATTGAAATTCAATATAATATAGGTACGCCTAAATATCTTGTATTAAACTGGAAACAATACTGAAGATAATTTTAAAGAGTTAGAATTTTTATTTTTAAATTCAACGAAACGCTCATAAATATGGACTTCGAATAACAATAATGATTGATAAGGCTGAACCATGCGACTAATTATAGTTCAAAACTTACTAGTGTCTGACTTTGTAAGATATCCTTATGTATACTATCGATCAATTTGACTACGAGTTCAATCTAAGTTAAAAAATGTTAATTTCATTCATTTTTTTAGAACGTTCATTATTTTAGGAAAAGGAAAGAAAAACTGAAAAAATAATTCACGTATGAATTCTCTTCAACTAAAGCATGTCTGTGATTCAGTTGAGGTTATTTATATGTTGCACTAAACGGCATTTAATATTTAAAAATGAATCCGTTATCAACCACAGACCGATAAGGTTGCTAAAAAGTAGAATTAATTGGTAGAATTGAGTTTGATTAACTTCGTCAGCGTAAAGAAAACAGCTGATCAACATACGGATGCTAGTAGGCCGCATATGTAATCTTCTTAATGTAAAATCGGCTCCAGTATAAACCCATGTTTTAGAAAATTTCTCCTGGTGTTAGATCCCATTTGAAGACTATAAGCTGCCTGGTAAGTCATATTCCATTAGGCCACTGTAGGTACTTTAACTAATTCTCTTTATACTTGGATTCAGATAGATATTCCTGAAAGTGTACTTATAACTGTCTTATGGTTCCTGACACATGTGTTTGGTAAGTTCATGTGTCATTTTTGAACTTTTCTGTGTAAGACGTCACATTTACATCTGCTGTTTTTCTGATCTGCTTAAAATTAATATATCATGAATATAAGAATTTCTTAACTCTTATTTCCTGGTTATTAGGATATTTATAATGCGCGCATTGTTGTTTAAACATTGGCTATTACTAGAGTTATTAGGTTATGACTTCGGATGTACATTGAAATTCTAGTATGTTTAGTTTCTATATATGACTGGTCAAGTAATAAATGTCCGAACTATTAAATTCCAGGGAAAAATCGGCATTTATAAAATACATGCTTTAATATACATGTAACTTTTATTTTAATGTCACATACCATTTTTAAGGTATTTTATAATTAAATTCAAAAATGGTCTATGACATTAGCAACAACGTAAATTCGGATTGTCCACAAGATGACAAACAGATTATATATATATATATATATATATATATATATATATATATATATATATATATATATATATATATATATATATATATATATATATACCCTGATGACCAACGAAATGAGGAAGCTTTCTAAACTTAAACTGACTATTTATATCTTATCTTTTATGACGAATTACGTCCTCTTTCCGCATTTTAATTTCCTTTTCGCTCCATCACAGGTTACCTCGACATGTGACTGTACCTCATACCTCAACTGTCCAGCATGTTTAAAACGAAGAATTTGGATTTATCTTCCTTGTTTAATTTTTCCTTTTTTTTTCTATCACGGGTAACCTCGTCATGTTAGTTTAAATTTCTTTATTAAGAGCAAAATACATATTTGAATCGATTATATTTATGCTTTAATGCAGAAAATGAATTTGATTTAACAATGTGCTGTAATGCTGCTGATTTTGGTTTCTTTTTGTTCAGCATGTGTTAATGCTCTTTTTTTTCTTTTTTTTTTTATCTGTTATTGATTTTAATTTGGTGATCATCACGATTACTTTATTTTTAAATCTACATATGTCTATTAATATACCTGATAATTTTGTCAAAATTTACAAAAAATTGACAATAATTAATCTAAAATATGATTTTAAATGCGTGTGTCTCATTGGTCGTATGAATCCGGATAAAAAAAAAGAAACATCTTATGTTTGTATGTAAATTTAAGTTTTTAAATAGTCATTCAAATACAAAAATACGACGATTTATTATTATTATTATTATCATTATTTTATTATTATTATTAAACAGAACAATTGAACAAACGATATTATCATGATAAACATCTACATGTACATTGTACTTTTGTCATGTGTTGTTTTAACGCATTATTTGAATAAAAATATTTTTAAAAATTTTAGAAAACATGATAGAGAGACTACATTTTTTTAAAGATTTATATTTTTAAACAAAGAAATATTTTCCTGTATTGAGATCTTGTACCTGTTCTAAGCACGTGGTATTTATTGTATGGGCACCTTGCATTATCACGTGAGACAGTCAAAACAGATAACCATCTGGGGACAAGTCAAGGACTGTGTCAAAACAAAGTCAAACGTGTGTTTCCAATGCTTAGTATTTACATGTGTTAATTTACAAATGAAAAAAAATTGTGTTTAATTTATTGAACAGTATCATAAACATATATCTTTAACAAAGAAAATCCTAAATGTTTCTTTTCTTTTTGAGATGTTATGTTTCGAGAGAATGAATAAAACTTTAAGAACATGAAATAATCCATATATGTATACAATTCATTCCCCTATTTATTTTCCTCGCATGAATCCTATGACCGACATTTTGTACTGATAAAAATTATTAAAATAAAAAAGTAAAGGTAAAAGTAAAGTCCAAATCATTTAAAATATCTAATCCAAAAGACTTACGAGACACGGTAATACTGTATATATGTTAAAACAAACAAAGGTCTAAGTACACAGCTTTAAACATTATATTATGCGGTGATTGTAACAAACTGGTTGAGGTTACTTGCACCATTGTTTTATCATATTGTACTAAGGTTCAGAGAATTCTTAAAGTTTCTCAAACCTTGAGCTAAAGCAGAGCAACACTGTAAAATCACCGGTTTAAAAACATGAAATAATCCATGTTTAATTCGCTTTTTGCTTAATTCAGTTCGCTGAATTTGAAAAAAAATAGATTTAAACTAGCATTTACATATGTAAATTATAAAAATGTAATGTTAAAGCGGAAAAAATTATAAATGTATAAATGAAAACTGCATAAAACAATACATGGGCAATATAAAAAGTAATTGGTAACATTTGTTGCTTAAAAAGCTTTTTGAATCGATGTTTACAAATCTGATGAAATAACAGGAAATAGTTTTATTTAAATAAGCCACATTTAACATAGTCCATGATGATCATATAAAAGTTGGAGAACCACATAGTACATTTATTATACAGGTCTTGATTCATACAACTATTAGTCAACTTCTTAAAGTTTATTTTTTAATTTTTATCATAAATAACAATAATCACTTTTTGTTTCTACTTATGATTAGTAATTTCTGGTTAATCATCAAACCATATTTGAAAAATATGAATATTAATTTCAATACAGAGTAAGAGCTAAGATTAGTCATTTTGCCGGGTATTATTCACTACCGTGATAATACCACACTTGAAGATTGATTTGGTTTTACGTCCGAAGTCATATTCTTACGCTTGTTTGAAAAAAAAATGAAAAATGTCTGTTTGCCGTTAAAATCACCAAAATAGTTTTTACAACAGATACTAAAATTGTTTTCCAAATCTTAACAAATCTTTGGTTTCGTTTAGACTGTTTTTGGCATTTGCAACGAGAACTAAAGTACCTACTGCGGCTTTACCGAATCAGCATAGTTCTAAGGTAAGCAATAAAATTAAACTAAAGAGTCTACTGGGGCTTTACTGAAACAACATAGTTCTAAGGTAAGCAATAAAATTAAACTCAATAGACTACTGCGGCTTTACCGAATCAGCATAGTTCTAAGGTAAGCGATTAAAATTAAACTAAAGTATCTACTGCGGCTTTACCGAATCAGCATAGTCCTAAGGTAAGCAATAACACGAAACTAAAGAGCCTATTGTGGCTTTACTGAATCAGCATAGTTCTTAGGTAAGCAATAAAATTAAACTAAATAGCCTACTGTAGCTTTACCGAATCAGCATAGTTCTAAGGTAAGCAATGAAATTAAACTAAATAGCCTACCGCGGTTTTACCGAATCAGCATAGTTCTAAGGTAAGTAATAAAATTAAACTAAAGAGCCTATTGCGGTTTTACCGAATCAGCATAGTTCTAATGTAAGCAATAATATTAAACTTAATAGCCTACTGTGGCTTTACCGAATCAGCATAGTTCTAAGGTATGCAATAAAATTAAACTAAAGTACCTACTGCGGCTTTACCGAATCAGCATAGTTCTAAGGTAAGCAATAAAATTAAACTAAAGAGCCTACTGGGGCTTTACTGAATCAACATAGTTCTAAGGTAAGCAATAAAATTAAACTCAATAGCCTACTGCGGCTTTACCGAAACAGCATAGTTCTAAGTTAAGCAATAACATTGAACTAAAGAGCCTACTGCGGCTTTACCGAAACATCATAGTTCTAAGGTAAGAAATTGAAATTAAACTAAAGAGCCTACTGCGGCTTTACCGAATCAGCATAGTTCTAAGGTAAGCAATAACATTAAACTGAAGAGCCTACTGCGGCTTTACCGAATCAACATGGTTCTAAGGTAAGCAATTAAATTATACTAAAGTACCTACTGCGGCTTTATCGAATTATCATAGTTCTAAGGTAAGCAAAAAAATTAAACTAATGTATCTACTGCGGCTTTACCGAATCAGCATAGTCCTAAGGTAAGCAATAACATGAAACTAAAGAGCCTATTGTGGCTTTACTGAATCAGCATAGTTCTAAGGTAAGCAATGAAATTAAACTAAATAGCCTACTGCGGCTTTACCGAATCAGCATAGTTCTAAGGTAAGCAATAAAATTAAACTAAAGAGCCTACTGCGGCTTTACCGAATCAGCATAGTTCTAAGGTATATATATTATCCAAAAACCAGTTCAATTTTGATGTTCCAGATGTGCAAAACTAATAATACCTCCGTCTTGAGATTTCTTAAGAAAAACAAAAAATAATTACATAACGATAAAAAACTAAAAATAAAGCACGACATGTTAGTTCGTTTCTTTACAAAAAAAAAAAGGATTCCAAAAAAAAAAAAAAAAAAAAAAAAAAAAAAAAAAAAAAAATTAATAAAAATTTAAAATAAAATAAATTATAAAGCTGAAGGACTTTAGAATTTAGATGTTCTTGGGGAAAAGGTAATTCGGTATTCATTTTGCAACAATTAGAATAAGATTTCTTCAACTAAATACTATTGAAAATAAAATTATGCCAATCTACCAGGTCTGATAATGTTAATCAAAATGTTTACCTTTTTTATTCTAAAATCTTTGTTGTTCAAGTCCAATATGCATTTATATTGTTTCAGGCATTAGAGTAAAACATAGTAAATTTGCGTTTGAATGTAGAACGTGTTAAGTTCATACAATTAGAAGATGAGATATATCGAATTAAGTAAGGCCCCAAAACAAATCAATAACGTCTGATATATAAAGCATGCACCTGACAATAAATTCGAAAGTCTTTTATTGCTGCGACTGTGGCAGTGCTGTCATGTGTTACTTTTGAGCTTTTATGTAATATCGCATTTAAAAAAAATAAATAAATAAATAAAAAATAAATAAAAAAAAAACACCTGACAATACAGTTGTTTTATTTAAGTTGTAGATATCAAGGTAATATTTTTATATTAAGTAAAAGTGTATCTCAAACGGGTGAGCTTCCTTTCACTACCCAGGTTCGATTCCCGCTCGGTAGATTCTAGTGTAATGAAGGTTGTCAGTTCGATTGCCGAAGGTTGCCGATTCCCGCTCGGTAGATTCTATTGTAAAGAAGGTTGTCAGTTCGATTGCCGAAGGTTGCCGATTCCCGCTCGGTAGATTCTATTGTAAAGAAGGTTGTCAGTTCGATTGCCGAAGGTTGCCGATTCCCGCTCGGTAGATTCTATTGTAAAGAAGGTTGTCAGTTCGATTGCCGAAGGTTGCCGATTCCCGCTCGGTAGATTCTATTGTAAAGAAGGTTGTCAGTTCGATTGCCGAAGGTTGCCGATTCCCGCTCGGTAGATTCTATTGTAAAGAAGGTTGTCAGTTCGATTGCCGAAGGTTGCCGATTCCCGCTCGGTAGATTCTATTGTAAAGAAGGTTGTCAGTTCGATTGCCGAAGGTTGCCGATTCCCGCTCGGTAGATTCTATTGTAATGAAGGTTGTCAGTTCGATTGCCGAAGGTTGCCGATTTTTCTCTTGATACTCCGGTTTCCTCCACCATATCAGAACTGACCGTCTTAAAAAATTGAAAGAAACTTGACTGTGGTGTAGAACACTCCACTTCACCAATACACTCCACTCAATCAAGAGAATCCACATGTAAAAGGACGAACAACTCTGGAATCCAAAGAAACCGTTACGCAAACATTAAGGCCTCAATCTTTGTTTCAGGTAAATTATACCGTACTGCAAGACATATATGAATTAATGTTTTATTTAGGTTATTGGTTCATTTAGATGAGTGTAATATACTTTTACTTACATTGTGTATGTTTAATCAAAATTTGAATTTGAGAATTTCTTTTAGTATTTTGGCAAAACTTCCAATACTGTAAACCAACTTTTATTCGCGGCTATTAACTTTCGCGATTTTCTTACCAACACTATTTCGCGACTATTAACTTTCGCGATATGGACTATAGCTAGAAAATAAGAAAAACCATAAACTTTCGCGATACGGACCATAACTGACTTCCGTAAACAAAATGTTGCGTAAACAGTAGTATATACATCGTATGTACTAGTATACTAAGCGATATTAATCCGATAACGAATTTAATAAACAAGTGACTTATACTCACTAGCGTTTGGCGTTTTTGTATTGTTTAAGCCCATCACATTTTATTATTACTGGTGGTCTTAACCATGTCGGTTGTACAATGGCTTCAAAAATCGAAAACTGGATCAAATGTACCTAAAGACACCAGAAAAATGTTTAGAAATATGTGTTCCTGATCCAAATAATGAAACACACCACAGAAAACTGCTGATGTGCAGTATGCCAATTCGGAAGTTTTAAAAGTTTTGTCAACTTCATTTTGTATAATACCAT
Source organism: Tegillarca granosa (assembly GCA_029721355.1). Classification (NCBI taxonomy): domain Eukaryota; kingdom Metazoa; phylum Mollusca; class Bivalvia; order Arcoida; family Arcidae; genus Tegillarca; species Tegillarca granosa. The sequence continues at coordinate 7,784,711 of CM056595.1, forward strand.
TTTTGATAACAAGTTCGCGACGATTAACTTTCGCGATTATTTTGCTCTCGCGAAACACGCGAAAGTTAATAGCACGCGAATAAAAGTTGGTTTACAGTACATAACGATTGTTTATTTTCTCATTTAGTATCCATAGTTATAGGTCATGCATTCATAGCTTCATTATTGTGTTTAAGTTATTTAGATCTCTATTTTACTATGTATCGTGTTTGTTTAATTACACAAAAGAAATGATTTTCATTTTTGTGTGTTTACCTAGCTTATAGTCTCTGCTATGTATAAGTAACACACGAGTTCGTCGTACCATATTTAGGGTGTTTATCTGTTTCTGGTGTGTGATGTTTGGGAGTCAACAAATTGTGCTTTCTTTGAAGAGTTCATTTAATTATGACACACAGAGCAACAAGCTAGTACATTCATATTATAAATTATTTTATAAATGTATTTTTTCTACATATACATGTATAACCTTCTGACAGGATATGAATCAGTTAGTATATGTAATACTCTCACGTTTTATATTGTACTGTGTGTTATATGTCAAAGACACGCTACATTGCAGGTACTTGTTTGTAAACAAAAACCACTTTATACATATCAGTTATAGACGTATGAATCAATATGCACCGTTAATTGTCAATACAATACACATTTTCTTTACGCTGTTAGGCGGTAACCCAGAAATCACGGTAACGAAAAACAAACAGATATGCTTTATTCATTGGAACACTATTTGTTTATTTGTGATTCATGACACTTTTTGTTTCGATTTTCATGTATACTGTTTAAAAAAATGATTTCATAATTTCAAAAAAATATTGAACTGTATTATAAAACGCCTGTGATCTTATTAAAACCTCCATGAAAGTATTATCGTATTCTGTGACACTTTTTTGTTTCGTTATTCAGGTGGACTGTTATTAAATTAAGTGATATCAATTTTTTAAAAAACTCATTGAACTATCATCATTAAGGCGTTTCCATCCAACCTACTATTAAAGCGGTTTCGTCACCGTTTATTGAAATTAAACCATACGGAGGTTTACGCCATAAAATACGTGCATGTTATATGCTTGAGAACCATACAATAGTTTGATCATGTCATCTTACGTATGTAAGAAAGCTAATCAAAGACGGCCAAAATCACTATCGAAATAAACCAACTAGAATACACGTGTACCGCTGTCCTTCTGCTTACTGTTAATACTTTTATCAAATTTAAAAATTAATCGATGGCAAAATTGTTTGATAATGTGAGACAATTAACATCTTAAAGATTTTCATTTGTATTTTTTATACTATTGTATTACTAATTGAAAACAGAGCATTGGTTTTTCACATTTGCTGGGACATTTTGGAAATAATTCGCGCTTGCTTTCTAAGCTGCATTGATGGTCAGAAGTTACATTCTGAATATGATACACATTGGCTAATGTGTTTGTTTTTGTTTTTGTGTGTTTTTTATCAAAGAATGACACAGTGTATATTTGACCTTATGTTTCAATAGTATTGTCATATATCACTTTTTGAATGTATTTTTATGATTTAATTCAAAAAGTGGTACATTTATTGTATATGACAATATATATATATATATATATATATATATATATATATGTGTGTGTGTGTGTGTGTGTGTGTGTGTGTGTGTGTGTGTGTGTGTGTGTGTGTAATCGATGCTAACAGAAATCCAATCAATGACAATTTGTAAATGACAGGGAACAAGAAAGCCATGTGTTGATTCTTCTAAAATTTAAATATAAATAGAGACACACTCTTTCATTTTTCTAGAAGGTTCAAATTTGTTGGAAATTAACGTATAAGCATAAGTTAATTAGGTTCTTCCATTTTATTCTCGCTTTTTGCCTCTCCTGTATTATCAATTTACTTCGTTAATCTAATGAGTGTTCTAAATGACCATAGGCTAATGAATTTGAGATTGAAAGTAGACTATATCCATGCCAACCAGGAAGCATGGTGACTTGTTGCTGTATTGTGGTTTTGTATTAGTAATCATTTATACGTTTCTGATTAATATTATCCGCTAAAACGTGTGTTTTTCTTCAGATTTAGCCATATATAAGGTCCGTGCATGAATAAAACGTGGAATTTATAAGGTGCGTTTCTAAACAATATCATAAAAACTTTAATTTTGAAAATAACCTTTTGACGCACAAAATTTAAAAAGTTATTAAAATGTTTCAAATTCTTAAATTTAAACCGGTTTAACTGCATCACGCAAACTTATTGCAGTTTTCGAGCTATGACTTTTTAAAATCATGTTTTCGTGATAAGTTCCACGAACTTTTTAATACCTGAAAATTAATCTTCATTTTCATCTGTGAATTGCGACTTTATTTTATAAATTATCGCAAATGTGCGTTTTTTTGTCAGTTTTTTTAAATAATGAAGACTTCTTCAGATTTTGAATGATACGTATTTTCATTTAGTTATAATAATAATAATAATAATAATAATAATAATAATAATAATAATAATAATAATAATGATAATAATAATAATAATAATAATATTATTATTATTATTATTGTTTTATTTATTTATTTATTTATTTATTTATTTAATTTTTTAAATATTTTTATTGGATTAAATTTCAATTTCTTGTGTATACATGTATTATTAATGAAAAAAGTCTATGTCATCATAATCTTTTCTAAACTGTGGTATCGCATAGTTGTGGTTGGTTTAAGCAGCTTTTGGTCAATCCTATATCGAAATGAGCACATCATTACGTGCATATACCCTTTCATTACCCGACAGCAACTCGTGGGAAATACTGTATACGTTTATCTATATATGTATACCATCTGTCTGATTCACAAAGAAAGAAAAGTGGGTATGGTCGAATGATTAAAAGAAGTTATTTTATCATCTTAAGGATTTTCACTTTGTCGGTTGAGTGTGACGCACTCAAATTTTATTTCTTGTGCAATAAATGTTTGGTGTAAAATGTCTTAATGCAATATGAACGTAACCAGATTTAATCAGATTTTAAAAAGAAATTAAAATGAAAATAAATAATCGAGTTCTTAAAAAATGTAACCTTTTTCAGAAATTATTTTCAATATCTGATTTGAACATTTCCTTAGTATTTCCAGGAACGTGTATGTATAATGCGCAGTATTTATTTACTACTATACTTAATAGTCGGTTGAATAAATATGCCGATCAGAATGAATTAATTAACAAAGCACAATCTGGTTTCAGAAAAGGTTATTCTACTCTGGATAATATTTTTATTTTATTTTTTCTTGTCACATTATATTTTAATTATGGTAAAAAACTGTTTTGCGCTTTTATCGATCTCAAATGTGCATTTGACAAGGTTTGGAGATCGGGTCTTTGGAGAAAAATGATAAACGCAGGTATAAATGGCAAAATTTTTACTGTAATATGTAACATGTATAAGTCAATTAAGTCATGTGTTCAAGTAAATAATGAATTATCAAATTTTTTCATGTCACAAATTGGGGTTAGACAGGGAGAAAATCTCTCGCCATTTTTATTTTCTTTATATCTTAATGACTTGCAAGATTTTTTAGAACAGAATAGCGTATTGGGCACAGAATTTATGTGTAATATATTGTATGATAAATTTCATGTGTATTTTAAGTTGTTTTTTCTCTTATATGCTGATGATACTGTACTTTTTTCTGATAGCGAGTGTGGTTTACAGAAATGTCTTGATTCTTATTTAGACTACTGCAAATTATGGAAACTTGAGATTAATACAGATAAAACAAAGATTCTAGTTTTTAGAAAAAGGAAAAACCAAAAGCTTATGAATTTTATTTTAAGTGGTAAAAAACTTGATGTTGTTGACTCTTTTGTTTATCTTGGTATGTGTTTTAAGTATTACAATACTTTTGTAGATATGAAAAAAATGTTGGCTTGCAATGCTAAAAAGGCTATGTATTCTTTGTTAGGTAAAATCACTTATTTTCAAATACCTATTGATTTGCAATTACAACTTTTTGATAGTTTAGTTTCATCAGTTTTGTTATATTCATGTGAAATATGGGGTTATGAAAACGTTAATATTGTAGAAAGTGTACACTTAGATTTTTGTAAACGTATATTGAAATTAAAGAAAGGCACTCCAAATTATATGGTCTATGGTGAACTTGGTAGATTTCCACTTAGAATTCAGAAAAAATTAAGAATGTATAATTGTTGGTGTAGTATTGTTCAGGATGACAAATTATCTTCAAACTTATATAAATTAATGGTTGAATTGTATATTCGTGGTGACTTAAAATCAAAATGGTTAGATCATATCAAACATATGTTATGTAATGCTGGTTTAGGATTTCTTTGGTATAATCAGTTTTATCTCGACTTGTCTTCATACAAACTTATTTTTAAAAATGTACTTCAAGATGTGTATATACAAGAATGGTATAGTAATTGTAATGGTAACTCTTCAAGATGTAATTTTTATTTTTCTTTCAAAATGTTTTTAAACTTGAAGAATATCTGTATAAGCTAGAATATAATAAAGCAATAACTCTTTGTAAATTTCGTACCTCAAACCACAAGTTCCCAATCGAAACAGGAAGATGGAATAATATAACAAAAGATGATAGAATTTGCCCTTATTGCCCAGAAACTATTGGGGATGAATTTCATTATTTATTTATATGTAAACAATTTACTCAACTAAGGTTAAAATATTTACCAAATTATTATTTAAAATATCCTTCATATGAAAAAATGTATGGATTATTTACTACTGTTAACAAAAAAGTTTTGTTTAACGTGACCACTTTTATATCTTTTTTGCAAAAACAGTTTAAGTAATTCAGTTGCTTTATATGTCATGTATTATTATAATAATAATGTTAATAATAATATCAATATACAATGTATGAATTAGTTAATATTATTTAATATTGCTAACAAGAAATTTTTTTCTAATGTGACCACTTTTATATCTTTTATGCAAGAACAGTTTAAGTAATTTTATTGCATTATATAGGTGTTGTAGATATAGCATATTGTAATATAGATATAATATTGTGTATTATAGATATTATCTTGGATATAGATGTATTGTATCTTACCAGATCGCTATTGCATAATTGTAACATGCCCTCATGTTCCACTCACGGAGTGGCTGAGGTATTCATTTTGAAATAAATTGAAAAAAAAGTATTTAAAATTGAACTTAAAATCAATTATTTATAATGCTTCTTTAAAGGTTAAATTTGAAACGGACATCATTAACATTTTCAGTTAAATGGTCATAAACTGAGCTATTATAAAAAGTTCAAATTTGTCATGAGTATTATATCTATGATTCAGTTCATTGATTCATTTTATATTAAACAAGTCAACATTTTAAAATAGTCTGTTGGTTTGAAGCTTTCTAATTTTGAAATTTTCTTAACGATATTTTAATATTTTTTTTTCGATTTTTTAAAAATATTTTTTTAAAAAATAGATATCCTCCAACCACGATCCGTGAGATTTATTTTCTAAAAGTTCATTTCTTCTAGCTGTAAATAAACGGAATCTTCTGACCGGTCGGTCAATGTTTAACGATTGTAATTATGAGCTTGGAGCATGCGCATGGATGTACGGAAAAACACATAAATCGAAGGTGAAACAAGACAAATTGCATTAATTGTCCCTAGTTAATATCCAGATGTATTTGAAATGGTGTTATGTATCTCTACTAAGTCACAAATGGCAAATTCAACGAAGTTCTGTTTTGAACTTATCGTATTTCACCGTTTTTAAAGTTGTGTTTAAATGACCCTTGTTTTGATGACGTAATCATGTTCTAATATTAGATCCCAAATGCTGCATCTCGCTGGGTAATTACTGTAATTTCTGTATTTATTCGAGCTTTTATCGTTGAACCAAATGTAACATTGTTCATAAGGAACATCATTAATTAGATTAGCACCGTTTTAATTTTTTCTTTGGAAAACTTAATGCAGCTTTAAATTCAAAAAGTGGTATATGACAGTGCTATTTTTAAACACGCGAGAGTTGCTTATATTAATCTTTCAAATGTGTTGGATTCACAATCTCAGTAAATTTGACTTCACTCAGTCGCTCCCTTATTTCAATGCATTTACTGTTCTAAGGATTGGTTTTTATCAAATCTACTTGGCTTAACCCAATAGAAAAAGTCAACAAAAAAAAAAAAAAAAAAAAAAAAAAAAAAAAAAAAAAAAAAAAAAAATATCATCAACACACAATTATTCCTTATTGTATGATTGACTAGAAATAATTTTTTAACGATTTCGATTGCGAATGAGCTACTTCGTCTCAGTCGAAATTTTGTGCTGTCAAGTGGACAATTTGAAATATTAAAATTTCTTAATATAAACCATACTAGCGTATTATCATTGTTTCAATAACACATAGCCTAATATTGAAACGCCTCTGTGGATCAGTGGTAGAGCTTCTTATGGTTAAATTTCTTAATATAAACCATACTAGCGTATTATCATTGTTTCAATAACATATAGCCTAATATTGAAACGCCTCTGTGGATCAGTGGTAGAGCTTCCAACTCGAGAGTGGGAAGCCGTGGCTCCAGTCGGTCATATATATATAACAAACATACCAGTTCTTGTCCATATCACAATCCCAAAAACAAAGTAAAAACTTTGCAAACTGGCAAAATATGTTATACACGTGAACTTCCATCAAGGAAGTGAGGATGGGTGCTCCGGAAGGGTAAGCACCTCCTGTCTAGCTAGCTACACCCCGAAATATTGTTTCCTCCCCCGGCACTCGACACTAGAAGAACAAAATATCGACTGGTTCACCCAAAAATTGACTGGGAGTGGTATGTTTGCCTGTGGCATATTGACTTGGTGAGTTAGCATCTAACCAAAAAGTCGGCCTGGGTGCGCAATAGTTCTACAGCGCGACAGAAGATTATACAGTTGCCAATCTCACACATAAGCGAACTTGGTTTTAGTTAATCTATGTATTGAGATTAATTTCTTTGCTCTCGTCGCTAAAAGCTGAAATAATGATGATTCGATGTAAAGCAACATTACAACACCACCACCACCACCACCACCAACAACAACAACCGAATATTGAAATCTCATTTAACATATTGCATACAGGAAGTAAAATAAACAATGTGTACTTTTCATGAGCAATTTAATCGAATTTAAATTTTTATCTAAAGACGCATATAAGTTGCTTAGTAATACAACTGTAGAGAAAGTAAAAAACCAATATGAGGTTTGTTTACATCCTTGTTTCAAGGGTCTTTGCGATGACTGGACAAAAATGTGGTTTTGCGTCTGGCTTAACATTACTAATGAAGGCAATTATTAAAAACACCATGAAATACTGCAATATAATTTGAAATAACGAAATAATGCAAAATAATACAATCCTGCCAATTTTAAATTTGTGACTAAATGACTTTCCTAAGAAAATTATCGAGTAACTGTACCGCTTTGTCATAATGACGATAAAACTTTATATGTTCAGATATCAAAAATAATCATTAACTTTGTGTTTGAAATTGGTTTAACAGCGATAGAGAGAGAAAGAGAGAGAGAGAGAGAGAGAGAGAGAGAGAGAGAGAGAGAGCTACACTCACGAGAGAGAGAGAGAGAGAGAGAGAGAGAGAGATCCTTAAATCGAGATAATGATATGACGTAAAGGTATATAAATAGCTTTAAGTTTAATCTGTCAATAATATGTTTACTATTATACAAGTATTTGAATACCCTATATAAATCTTGTTTAAAATTGCTTACGTGACGTCATACATACGGAAAGGTATATAGGCTGGGATTTTAAATTTTAAATCGGTTATTTTATGTTCAAATGTTTAGTAGTCTGTTAAACTAGGAAGTAAATATTAAAATGTTAAAAAATAGGACACAAAAATTTTAGAGAAAACAAAACGTGTAATTATAAATAAAACTTTTATAAAATATATTATGAACTACATGTACATCTCGATTTACTCCGTAATACATGTACATTGAATTTACATGTATAAATTGTTACTTTTCTTTTGTCCTTCAGATGGTTCTTTTGGTGCCTAGCAACACTTTTAAATTTTTAATTATTATCTTTTATTATTGTTTCTTGAAATAAATCATTACGGTTTTCAAGGTCAAATAAAGATTTGTGTTCAATCAGAAAGCCCCCCCCCCTTCCTACCCTGGACAGGGACCTATGATACTAACTATATTTAAGTCTCTGTCGTGGACATTTAAAATGGGTATAAATGACCGAGTGGATCGTATCAAAATTGATGATTTTCTTCTTGTTTCCAAGATTTGTCCACCTAATGTTAATTGCACGTATTCGACACATGACACCCTTCTGGGGAAAAAAAAACACTTGATTACCGACCTTGACTATTTTATCAACGTGTTTACTTAGAATACAATTAAACACACTTATCACGTGACATATAAAAACTAACACGTATAAATAAGGAAGTTTTGTGGTGCTTTCATAATTTAAGTTTTTTGGAATTTATCTTGAAACAGGAAAAATTAGTTGTGACATTGACACCTACAACAAATAACTAGATCCTAGAATTCCAATTAGGACATAAAAAATTAGACGTGTCATACTGAAAATCTGGCTATCAGGGCTTCCATCCTGTATATATGTGTCGTGTACTATTTCTATATTAATTTTTATGAATAAAGCATTTCAAAATTAAGCACATGAATTTTTTTCACGGTAGAAATTTTAAAATTGGGAAATTTAGGGAAATAACACATTAAGCTATTTGTTATTTTGATAAAAAACACTATTTTTTCGATTTATTTATTTATTTATTTATTTATTATTGTTGTTGCTGTTGTTTAGTTAGATCACCAGACATAAAGAACAAAACGCAAACATTATTAGACAGATATCTCTCAAAATTCAATAAAAAGTAATAAAATCTACAGTATGATTGAGATGTGGTCAAAACTGTGAATTACATGTTCTATAAAAATCAGTCTCAACTCCGTAAATTATCCACACAGACAAAGGACGAGCTGTCTAATTATGATGTACATTGTTACCCTGTAGCGAGTTGACTCAAATGAGCTAGAAGCAATATGTAGTGTCAAATCTGTTATCTTACATACAATTATATATATATATATAATTATCAGTTTCGATAATCAACACAAATAACGTTATGTAAGTGGCCAGGAAAGTTCTAGAATTTACCTTTATACAATTAAAGATAAAATACTGAATTTAAACCGAGTTTACTGATAAATTTTTACAATTGATTAGAAGTATTCCAGTTGACGTTTGTGAAAAGACAGCTTTGTTTTTGCCCGAAATAATCGACAAGATGTCAACTCGTTCAAATGGAGTGTTGATTTGTAAGTAACAGTTATCGTTGAAAAGAAATTTCAAACCGCCTCGAATTCTTATAGACAAAAGAATATTGGCGTATTATACATATTACATGTATACGTATTAATTTACATATTATAAATCGGCTATTTGTATAAAGTTATTTGAAAAAAAAAATAATAAAAATATTTGCACAATAATACTACCACACTTCCCTCCCCCTTCTTAAGTAAAATGTAATATTTTGTGTTTATTTCATTAAAATAAATAAATCGAGAACCACGATGAAAGCCACGTGATCTTCAACAAACGGTTTTACTTTTAAAAAGAGAGAGAAAAGGATAGCTTTCTGACACTTACTCTTCAGGAACTAGGAAATAAATTTAAGTAAGAAAAGACTCGAGAAAAATGGAAAGAAAACAATGAATGACAAGAGTATTTCCATGTGAGAAGTTTTAAGGAAATGGTTTTGAAAAGATCGATGCTTCAAGTAAATTGTTGTAAAATATATATACTCGTATTATTAACCGTGTTTGTTCCACGTTTTTGACCAGACCGAGGGATTGGCATGGTGCTCTCAATCCACCACCAAACACATCGTTTCTATGGTATCATTTGTTTCCTTCATTGCTATGTTACATATAATATCTTCTAAACTGTTATTAGTATGAAGCTCGATAATATCAGCTTGAAGTGAAGATTTATTTATTAATATGGATTGTGCAACTTTTTCAAAATCGGGATTGAATTTATTTTCAAATTCAAAAATCGGTTTGTATACAAAAGCATACACGTATCTGAATTTAGTGACAGTTTTATTTCAGTTGATCACTGACATAAGTGTCTATATGGGCGTATTGCATTTCCGAAAATTTTAGGAAATTTTAATATTTCATATCCGAAAATATTTTTTTTTCATTTCCGAAATAATAGTAAATTTCTTTTCCGAAACTTTTAATTAACACTTCATGATTACCTGCGCAATAACATAGGTAAAAACCAGGTAACCTTTAATTACTTTAACCTTTGACTTGTTGTGAGTTGATCTCTGGTCACTTTTAGCTCACAAAATTTCAAATATCTGTCTTACGTACATGTAGTTGAGAAAACATGGAGATAATACATACGGAAACTAACAGAGGCAAGAAAGCTATTATTGTGGATGGTTACACATATAGGAAGATAAATATTCTTAAAAGTGGTGATGTTGTTTATATATGCAGCGTGGATAAGAAATGCACAAAGTCCATAACAACAGATGCTGAAGGAGTAGCCATTATAAGGACAAAAAATCAACATGTCTGTGAATATAACCCATCTGACAGAAAATCTGAGGCCAAACAACTACGTGTGAGATCTCGAAAAAATTCTGGCGATGTATCTAAACGTCCGTCTACAGTGGTTCGAAATGAACTTAAAACTTTACAAGAAAGTCACTTGGAACCCAAAGATATCAAAAATGCATCTCTTGCACTGTACAGAGAGAGGAGAAAACTGCAACCCAAACTTCCAAAAAGCAGAGAAGACATTCAATCAACCATAGATCAAATGGATGTTAAAACAAATAAAGATGAGAACTTCGTCAAAGTGAATGACAAAGACACTGGTATTGTTATATTTTCTACTGACCAGAATCTTGATTGTATCCGTGACATGGAAGAATTATTTATTGACGGCACATTTAAATGTTGCCCCAAGTACTTTTATCAGCTGTACAGCATTCATGGCTGTAAGAATGGAAACTACGTACCATTGTTGTTTGCTCTTCTACCATCAAAATCCGAAGAGTGTTATAAGCAGATGTGGTCATTTATACAGAACTGTTGCTTACAGAAAGGATTTGAAATTCAGCCTCGTGTCATTCACATTGATTTTGAAAGATCTATGCATAATGCCATTCGGGTAGCATTTCCCACTACATTGATTGACTGCTGTAGGTTCCATTTAGGACAGAATTGGTGGAGACGCATACAGAAACTAGGACTCAGTACAGAATACAAAGACAAGAGTTGTGAGATCGGCAAATGGCTTACCAGGTTAGTTATTTATACAAAGGATCTTAAAATAATAATAAGAAGAAGAACAAAGAAAATGACATCCTTATTTATTATTTATACAAAGGATAATAGAAATAATAAAAAAAAATAATAAGAATAACATGATAATATCTTTATTTTCCAGGTTTTTCGGTTTACCATTTCTCACTCCAGATTCAATAGAGGATAGCTTTGTGGAGGACATCATGGGAGATGCACCAAATGACAACAGATGTCACCAGTTTGCTGATTACATATTAGACGGGTACGTGGCAGAAACATCATCATACCCTCCATTAATGTGGGCAGCTGTACCAGATGAAAGAAATAAGAGAACAAATAATGGACCTGAGGCCTTTCATTCTCACTTTAATGGACAATTTTACACCAGTCACCCTAATATCTTCGTATTTTTGGATGTGTTAAAGCAAATACAAACGACAACCTATGTAAAGATGCGCTCATTGAACAACGAAGCTTTGGTGAGAAGAGCTGAAACAGAAAGACTGCGATACAGCATTGACAAATATAATGACTTCAGGACTGGATCTATCTCAAGACTGAATTACATTTCGGCACTTGGATACAAGTTTTCAGCTGTAACAGATTTTTAAGGATTTTAAGACTGTTTTTAACTCCAGTGTAAATATACATGACTTTTAGTGCTGCCAGAAGATATTAAAAGACTTTTAAGGATTTTAAAGGATTTTTAAGGATTTTAAGACTGTTTTTAACTCCAGTGTAAATATACATGACTTTTAGTGCTGCCAGAAGATATTAAAAGACTTTTACAAACATTTCCTGCTCGAAATCCTACTTCCACCTCCCCGTGGTGAGCAGGGGGCAACAGGTTTAGCCTGGCTAACGGAAGAGGTATAGGTATTAAATATTAGTTTTCGGAAATGCAATACTAATTTTCGGAAATGCAATAAAAAAACTTTCGGAAATGATATACTAAAAGTTTCGGAAATGAAAAAAAAAATCTTCGGAAATGATATGCTAATTTTCGGAAATGCAAAACAGCGGTCTATATATATTGATGTTTGTATTTTTCAGCCTGTAATTAAGATGTACAATATAGAATGATGTTGCTTTCGGAGTAGGGTATTGGTGGGATATTAGTACTTAGTATAGGTTTCGGAGAATGTTTCTATGTACGGCAAGTGTGGGTTGTGAGTATCTGTTTGTTAGATGTTGCTTTCTGGGGTTTGGTATTTATGGGCTGTGATCTGTTTGTGAATTGTTGCTTTTTTGGGTAGGATACATGTGAGCTGTTAGTATTCGTGTGTATGATGTTGCTTTCTGAGTGAAGGTATTTGTGGTCTGTGGATATCTGTTTGTAAGCCGTGATTAAGATTTGTAGAGAAGGTTTTTTGTGGGTTTTGAGTAACAGAATGGTATAACAACCACATGCTAATAGGTTTATATAATTTATTGTTTTTATGTTTCGAACAATCACATTTTTGTACGACTATAAACAATGTGCCAATTTAAATAATATTTAAGTATTATCTTAATGAAGAATAAGTAGATTCTCTCTCTCTCTCTCTCTCTCTCTCTCTCTCTCTCTCTCTCTCTCTCTCTCTCTCTCCTCTCTCTCTCTCTCTCTCATACGTTGAAGTGATGTTTTGATAAATGCAAGTTAAATGAACGAATAATGAATTTCACAATAAATTAAAATTAGGTATTCAACTTTTTATTTTATTTTATTTTATTTTATTTTATTTTATTTTATTTTATTTTATTTTATTTTATTTTATTTTATTTTATTTATTTTATTTTATTTTATTTTATTTTATTTTATTTTATTTTTAAAATTTTTTAAAATAAAATTAAGTATTTAAATTTTCAATACTTTATTTGATAAAAATTCCTAAATTTGCACATTCCACCCGGGCGGCAACCAAACTTCAATTTCAACGTGTCAATCACGCAAGCCATTGCTTAGGTACTTATACTTATTGGAATGATAATAACACACGAGGAATGTATTGAAATTCAAAGCAATTACTTTGTAGTTAACTTTATTGTTTCCAACTTCATATTTTGATTAGTTAAAAAATAGTACATTAATCGCACGTAAAATGGCAAACAATACAACAAATATCTTTTAAAATATTCGTTAAATTACAAAATCATTAAAATTTCTAGACTTTTTCAATTGACAAATAGGTTTTTTCACGTCTTATATTTTGAGTTTAAACGAAGTACCCGCTTTTGTAATTCTTTTAATTGTTATTTATCTAAACTCAATCATTTATTTCATAACAGTTTGTCAATATAACTTTAGACAAAAAACACTTGTTTGAATTTTGAATCGATAGAGAAATGTCACCTTATGTCACGTGAAATAAAACTTTGTAAACATTTTATTTTGATAAATAAGTAGACCGAATCTTTTGACTAGGTCAACAGCGCCGGGTTAAATTTAGATTGTAGTAAGTTTCTAAAAATTGGTCCAAGACAATGCAATACATGTGACGTAGAAAAATCGTTTTAAATTCGGTCTATTTATAGATCATTAACATATATAAATACGAGTAAGTAACTGTAAAATAATATTGATTATTCCTAATGATACAACAGTCATGTCAGTATTCGGCGTTTTAAGTTGTAAGTTACTTTTTCAACATTTGAAGTTTTATGTTTATTTTTCCTCTCTATATAAAAAACAAAACTAAACTAAACTATATAACTCTTCATAATCAGTAATCTCTACTTTCTCTTTAAAATCCGAAGTTATTAGTACAAAAATCTATTTATTTTCAGCCTTTACTCTGTAAAAACAAACTTGTTTAATTAACTTGTCATAAATTATACTCTTTATTATTTTATATTCTCCTCTTAAGTTTTACTTATCCGTGACTCTCCCTAGTAGTACTTTTTAGTGTCACTCCTCTGGGGAGAAAGTAATAATATAGAAAATATAAATAAGTTAAAGTAAATAAAGTTAACAAAACCAATAAAAAGTTTATATTGTCCCAGTTAATGGAGTTTATGACGTTAAAAAGACAATTGCAATGTAAGATATACAGTGGATAAAGGTATTTATTTATTTATTCATTTATTTATTTATTTATCTATTTATTTATTTATTTGAATAATTATTTATTCATATATATATATATATATATATATATATATATATATATATATATATATATATATATATATATATATATAACAAAAAAAAAATACATAAAATAAAATGTAAGAGTCAATTTCAGTTCCATTTATTTATTATTATTATTATTATTATTATCATTTTTTTTTTGTTAATTTTCAATTGAAGCTAATTTTAATTATTTGTATATAAAAAGTCTGCCTTAAAGTAATAACGTAATAATTAGCTGAATTTATTTCACCATAACTACACAATATGTTTACATTTTCCGCCACACTGACGAAGAAATGAAACATTTTTCTCGGAAATACACATTTCTTGTGAGATAATTTGGTGGGATCATTAAACTGAAACTGAATCATAAATGAATGATTCGTAAACTTTCTCACTCATCTCGAATAACAAATATGACCGCAGATAGACTAATCCCCAAAATGGTGTGTCCGCGGATCATTTTTGACTTTATTAGTCACAAAAATTCAGTCAGTCAGTCAGTCAGTCAGTCATGTTTTTAACTGTGATGGAATCTTTTGAATAAATATTAAAATGTAAACAACAATTTAAATAAAAACTTTGTAATAAAAACGTGTTGATTATTTTACGAAGGAAAAAAAACTGCGACGGTCTTCGCAGGGTGACTAACACACTTAAAAATCAACATCACATGACCATATTACATGCCTTATCGAAATGCGTCTTTAGCAACCATACAACGCCACCTGTTGACAAATTCATTTCTTCCGAGTTTTAATCAGCAACGGAAATAGCCGAGCTAACTGTTTAAGGCAGATTAGACTATGATCGGATGTGTGATGTCACCTTCGGCAAATCTTAATATAGCTATTTTTAGATGGATGAGATCATTGTAAAACTTTCCGCCTGTGACGTGGGACCTTGATATAAAGCTCCATTCATATATATACAACGCATGTAGAGTCAGAGAGTGGTCGAGGTCAATCCATATATATCGTTAGAGTTTAGGATTTATAAACAAAACCGCTTCACATCGCTTCTGAACAGCACACAGCTGATCAGTAGCTTATATTGGATTTATACAATATTGTGATAGAACATTATAATATATATTTTATATTTGTGAGAAAATGTATCATTTAGTATGCATTTCCGAAAAATACAACTTGTAAGTTGTTGTGATATTTTGGAGGTTTACTTACGTTTAGATGATTTTAACAGATCCCCCAATGCCTGAGTCTGGGGATATCGAGGTACTTCGTCAGCCCTCCATCACGGATTTACCCGGGAGACGAAGGGTGGCATTACGATTAGACTTATCATCTTTAAGTGACGATTTTCATGTGGCAAAAAGGTGTAAATTAGAATCGATGAATTTTACATTTTCAGGTGCCTTGAAATGCAACTCCAACTCTGTTGGTACAAGAACCATGCAACCTCAGGACTTAGCAGCGAAGTTAAATAAATCCAAACCGGTCTTATTACTCGATTGTAGACCATTTGTTTCATTTAACATCAAACACATTAAAGGTGCTATAAATGTGAATTGTTCAGACAGATTCAACAGAAAAAGACTTCAACAGGGAAAAGTTGGAATTGTTGATTTAGTGACTTCTAAAGAAGGGAAAGATATTTTTAAACGCCGTGGTTCAAAGGAAATTATTTTATATGACGACCATACATCAGACATACATCAACTACCCTCAGAAACTTCACTTCATTTGGTTTTATCATCCTTGATCAGGGAAGGCAAAGAAGCATTTGTTTTGAAAGGTAACTATAATTTTTTTGTAAACATTTCATCTAAAGATACATAAAAAATTGTGTTTCCACCTGTTACAACCTATTAAAAAATAGTTATATGCAATTTTATGGTTTTGAACGATGACATTTTTCTTAATTTTTGAAATTTTTTTTTCACCAAGAAAGTATTTTTATATTAATGTTATACAACGTGTGAATTACTAATTGTCTCTGTGAAATTTACCCCCCCCCCCTTCTCTCTCCATTTGTAATAATTTTTAAAAATATTTGTTTTTTTCAATTTATTTCCTTGTGGGTTATGAATCATGGAAGTCAAAGTACCTCTAGGTTCTAAAGATAATTAAATTTTATTATCTACACAACATAATTATTAAATATCTTTCATGAATTAAAACAAATCGCCGCTGGGTGTAGAGCGATGACCAAAACAAATAGAGGAAACCAAAATGAGAATTACAAAATTAATACTATAATGTTCTTATGTGAGACTTTAAATACTTGAAACAGATTTAAAACATTTTTAAAAGTAGTGTAATTTTTAAAAATATTACAATGTAACCACAACACAATCCCCAATTTTCTGCTTTAAAGTTTGATATTAAACTTTTAACCATACAAGGTAGTGAGTCACTCACACACAACAATGTGTCCTGTTTTAGTCATACCCCCACAAGTCAATACCTAATGTAAACGAATTACTTAAACACAATAGTAGGAATTTTGGTAGGTGTAATGTAAACCTCTTCAATATATTTCTTTGTCGCTCGGTTGGAACTAACGCATATTATATAGAAAAATGGTTTAATGGTAGAAATAATAACAATAATTTAGGTAAATACCTATGGTAAATAGGTATAATAAATGATAAAAAAAATAATCAGAACAAAACCTCAAAATAATACCCCCATATTTGTCTAATTATCGTGTGTAATCATTATCATTATTATTCTTTGGTCATGATGTTTTAAAATTTTGGGCCCAAAATTAATATGTTTTATAAAGAATATTACAAGAGATACAGATTTTCTTCATATATTAATATTGGAAAGAAATAAACACCTGACTGTGTATATTTACAACAGTGTTTGATGCTCTATAGTATATCTCCCAGCAAAATGACTCACCACAAAATTGATCGATTTGACAAGCTACAATATACTAGTATATTTATATGCGATATATATATATATATATATATATATATATATATATATATATATATATATATATATATATATATATAGAGAGAGAGAGAGAGAGAGAGAGAGAGAGAGAGAGAGAGAGAGATTGTAAATGAAAACAGTTTTTGAGAGGTGTATAAAAGTGATATATGGCAAAAAATGAAAAATTATGTTGCAGTGTCTCGTATCAAATAATTCAACATAAACCGTCCATGTGTCTATGCTAAAAACAACTTAAATCTTTAAAAAAAAGAGTTGAAACAAAGGGAAAGTTTGGCGGTAATTTTCTATTTTAAGAGGCATCTGTTCTGGGTTAATGGTGTGTTTGGGGGTGACTCATAATTTAACCCTCCTCTCCGACAAATAAGGTATATACGGCCAGTACATATATTGTAAATATTTAAATTTTCTAATTGTGTGTTGAACCTAGACAGGTTTCCTTTTATCCCAGGTGGAACCTTGTTCTTTTGAACTTTGAGGTCGGTCCTCGACTTCTTATCGTTTTTCCTCCAGATGGCAAATATCGTATTTCCTCTGAATAACCACAAAACTGTTTAGCATTGTGTTAGAAATAGTATCGCATAGATTACAAGTAGTATTTTGTAAACACTTGACACGTGCCGTTATTTGCAGTTAAATATGCCGCTCACACGATATACGAAAATCGTTTATCAGTCATAATTTGATATTTAATAAAATAATCTTAAGATAATACAAATAACTCTTCTTTTTACACGTTTTGAAAACGTAAAAACTTTTTTTTTCTGTGCAATTTAGCAATTATAAATATAATATTTTTTATGATCACCATTTTTGAAGTAACTGTCATATACCATTTTTGAATTTAATCATAAAATGAATTTAAAAATGGTATATGGCAATATATGACATAACTTATGTCTGATCATGATGCAGCCAATCCTTATTAAATAATTATCAATTTTCTGTTTTCTTTCAGGGGGATTAGAAGCGTTTGTGAACACACATAGTGAATTATGCTGATAGTAGTGTGAAATCTCAGGAAAACAGACCACTATATAGTCCAACAACTGCCATTATAGAGCCACAAATTGAAACCGCCGTTGCCTCAAAAGTTTTACCATTCCTTTATCTTGGTAAGTATTTTTACCTCATTTCTTTCTACCTGTATTTTATAGAAACGCGTTTAACGATATGTTTAACGACGCTATTTTGATATTTTGGCGTTATTTTATTCCATCATATGGATAATAGCAAGTTAATAATTAATGTAATAATTCTCATGTTTATCAATATTAAATTCAGTTTCAAAATGTTATGCAACATTTCACTATGAAAATATGTAGATTAATTATTATTTATTTATTTATCTATTATTTTAGGTAATGAACGAGATGCCGCTGATCTTCAACGAATAAAGGAATTAGATATTTCCTACGTCCTCAACATTACCTCTCACGTTCCCAAGTATTTTGAAGGTCAGGGGATCAAGTATAAAAGGCTACCGGCCTCGGATAGTGCCTGCCAGAATCTCAGACAATATTTCGAAGAAGGAATTGAATTTATTGGTAAGCCTTTTCATCGTTTTTAGAAGGGCTATCGTGAACTACTCTAAAATCTATTTCAAATTGACTAGCAAGACTTTTATTACCATTAGTAACCCATATTGAGTATTTTGGATTTAAAAACTACAACTAAAAAAAAGCTTAGTATCAGAAGGTATTGATCTATGAAATTTGCATTGATTAAAAACGAATTAAATGGTTATTTAAGGAATTGTTAATGTAAAAAGGTTCTATTTTCTAATTGTGTGGTTTGCTGATGTTTATTAAAGGCTGCTGTCGCTCGTAATAATGACTTATGAGTCATGCTTTTAAGAACATCTGGGGATAATCTCTGATCGCCAGATTACATAACACACTGTGTCTGTCATGAATAATTGTCATCAAATTGGCCTAGTTATATATGCTAGAATTGATCAGAAATATCAATATTCTTATTATGATATTGTTAAAGTAAGCTCAGCTCCCAGGAAAACAAACTGTTTTTCCAAGTTGAGATAGGGAAACATGCCACCAAAAAGTTTTCAACATTTGAAGCATCACATTTTCACGGAAAATAGACGCTTTAAAATTGACCAGATAATATTATCCCACCATTTCTTTTTGCATAGTTTATATTTCGATACAAGTATTTAACATATGGCTGATAGATTATTTTTGTGAAATGATCTTAACTGTGTTTGTTTGTAAAACAATTGTTTAAAAAGATCAAAATAAATAAAACTTCTCAGATGTAAGATTTCAAGAAAAAATTCGATTAACACAAAGAGGCATTTGATTATAATTCATACAGGTAATTGTTTGTCACCTGGGCGATTAAAAGTCAGCTGATAGTAAATACGAAACTAAAGGACTAGGTGACTCATCATTTCACGACACGCGTCGTTGTCATAGAAATTTTAATGTAAAGAGACTGGCTTTTTTAAATTACTAAGAGGTAAAGGGGGCACCGTTACCTTTTAAAAGACAGATGTTATGTTCGAGTCGACGGCTTGGTTAGAAAGGGGGCCTTATATGAAACACACGTGCCATTCGTTTTCTCTTTGGGGATGAGTCACTTTTTCTGTTATTAAGGAAATATGAAAAACTTTATTGTTCTCAGATATTGGCGGGTTATCTCAATGGTCCTGACACAGGTGAGAGACCCAGGGTCACGCCCTTTTGAGACTAGTTCTTTATAATATTTCGATTAATTTTGATCAATATACGGATGATTCATAATCGGCAAACAACTGTCTGAAATTGTTTAAATATTTCAAAACTCAAAACAAAAGAACAAAAGACGTTTGACAAAGAAATTTATTATAATGCTTTCATTCCACTTATTTTCTCACCAGACACGGGGAAATAAAAGTATGGAAAGTAAAGTTCATTAACTTTAAATTTACGGGAAACATTTCGCTTGCTTTTTCATTGGAATCGCAATTTTAATAACACTTGACAAAGCATAAATAAATAAAAGTTATTTTTGCTTCAAACCTGTAAATTTTATTTATAGAGAGAGAGAGAGAGAGAGAGAGAGAGAGAGAGAGAGAATTCGTTTACTTTGCACAACTTGTTGAGTTGCGAGCTTGGATAAATAATAATTAATGTTGACAGAGAATTGATTATTAATACCTAATGTGGATAACTGAATCATTTAGCATCTGTAACATATAGCGTTGGAAGAGATATTTTCTATATCGTATAACTGTTAAGGTTTGTAACATATGGCAAAATCATATGTTACAAACTATGGTGAGTCATCAGGACCAATTAATACACCAGCCGTTATGCGATGTAGTTAACATATAATGCCAGTATATGAGAGATGTATTGATCTCTCTCTCTCCCTCCCTCTCTCTCCCCTCTCTCTCTCCTCTCTCTCTCTCGATCTGTGTGTGTGTGTGTGTGTGAATTGATCCATTCCCTAACATTGTAATTAAACACTTACACGCTTTATTTAACATATATAACTGGTATCGGTAATCATCACTGTATTATTATGATTGTTAATTGATCGGTTTGACAATAAGAGTAGTTCACGTTTGTCTCCTCAATATTTATATTGTATTTCTGAAGTAAAGTCTTGATTAAACACTTCAGAATAACAGAGAAGCCACGAGGCAACAAATGTTACAATGTTTAAATATTTAACTATTTTATAAAGAGGTTTAATGTTTACATGTTAAGTAGACTTAGCGGTCGGTGTATTTTATTGTAATTGAAGATCAATATCTTTATAATATGAAAGAGCAAGACTGGGTGTCTTGGAAGAGCAAATGTCTTTATACGTACATGTATATGAATACAAACAAATTACATGTATATATATATATATATATATATATATATATATATATATATATATATATATATATATATATATATATACACTAAAATTACTGATGAGAACTTGAAAACTGATTTTATATTAAATTGCCTTAACTTCTAATGTTTGTTTCTAACGATACAAAGAAATCAAGTTTGATATGGAATAGTTAAACAATGTAATAATATTTTTGGTCAATTTTTGTATTTTCAGATGAGGCAAGACAGAACGGTGCTAACATCCTTGTACATTGTCACGCTGGAGTGTCAAGGTCGGCAACTCTTACCATTGCCTATATACTTAAACATTCAAAAATGACTATGATGGACACCTATCGTTATGTTAAAGGAAAACGAGCTATTATTTCACCAAATTTTAATTTTATGGGACAGTTGATGGAATTTGAACAATCTCTTAATCAAGGTACAACAAAAAGAATTCTTCACCCACAGTTGCAAGGAGTCGAGAGTGCGTTGTAACCGGAAGCGGAAGTCACAGTATCGCAATCCATATACCCATTATTATGTTGTCTCTGATTTGTGAATCATAGAAATCCAAAAATAAACGCAACAACTTATGTGTTTGAACGTTTAAACGATTTTAAAGATTGATATGAAAAAGACCGATTTGACGGAGTGATAGAAACACACAGAATTTGAATGAACATTCAGTGCAATATTTAGTTAGGACCAAATACTCTTTTTAAACATTCCGTGTAACATTTATGGTACAAAAGGTGCCTCATTTTGACATCAACATCGTCTTTCATTCTATAAATGCGCATTTTGTAATAACGGTTAGTGTTTATAAAGCGAACGTATTTCGCAGCGTTCCTGCATTGCCCATTTGCAGCAGGACAACGTTTTGCTGTTTGGCGAACTGGACGCTATACAGCGATTATCGGTATAGTGGAAGTCCAGATAGAAATCCATTTTGATTTTTCATGTTCACATTATTGTCAAATTAGGCAATGTGAAATGAGTTGTGTGTTACTTGGTGTTTTAATATAATTTTTTTTTTCAGTCCTTCTAGTCAGAGTATAACGTAAATCGTTAGTGAAAATATAAAAATTGTTATATGTAGTCCGAGTTTGGTACTGTTTTCATGTCCATAGTCCATAGATTTTATATTTCCGTAAGAACTCGCCTATAAGATTTTTTTTTAAAAAATAATAATTTTTGAGAAAAGTTTAAAATCACATCTGACAAGAGAATATGTTTTCTCAGTAAATTATCAAAAATATGTCTCTAATGTGGACTGCTGTATTTTTTTAGTTGAAAAAAAAATATCGAAAAAATTCTTCACATTTGAAAAAAAAACATTTTGGTTCTATCAGTTATCATTCCAGATATTTTCATTAGAAGACCAAAGGGATAAACTACCTCTTACTCATTTTTAACGTGATCGCAAGCAGGCTCAAAACTACTTCACCTAAAATGACAAAAGGCAAGGAAATTATCTAATTTTCTTGACCCAGTTTTATTCACCATATTGCCTTATAGATTATCATTCTATGCACAGAAGTTAAAGTTTACAAAGCCTATATACTCGATTAGAATTATTTATTTAATGTATATATTAAAAATACTTAATTTATTTATTCATTCCCTTAAAAATTACAAGAAGTTGTTTATGAAAGGTTTCAAAAAGTTGGAATACCATTATTTTCAAATTTTTTGATTGATGTACATTTTATGAAAGTTGTAAGAATGTGAAGCATTACATTTGTTGAATATTTCAGCAAATGAAAATGTTTTTGAAATAGTGTAAGAATTTATCATTGTTTATCACTGGAAATTCATGACATTTGTATTTTATGATAGTCGTACGATTGTGGTGTTAACAATATTTTTTTTTTCATTAGTGGATGTTAGATTGTATATGTCTGAAGTCTGAATTTAACTTTTTAAATGTGTACACATGTTGTCTCACCATATAACAGTTTTATTCATTATAATGTTGAGAAAAATTTACATGGAATAAATAGTGAAAAAACAAGTCAAAACTTCATTTTTATGTATATAAATATACCAGCTTCGTAATAACCACACGGAAGACAATGGCGTCAAATGTAACTCAAAGATGATTGTTTAATTGATTGATGAATTGATTTGATACCAAAGTCAGAATGATTTCATTTATAGACACCACCAGTTATAGGCAATCCTGCATTAGCTTGTAGATTGATATACACCAAGACGGTTTACACGTTAGTTCTTGATCTTGCCAAGCAAACCCCCGATTCGCAAGAGACACGAGTTGTTCTGGAATCCTTTGTTGCCTTTCAAAATTTTCTCCCCTAATATCAAAGATTTGATTAGACTCAGTTAATATCAAACTATCAGACCTCTATTTAAGAAATGAACGTCCAACTAACTTTAAGCCATAAAGGTTTTTAGAGAACACGTTGGTAAGAAAATTACAGGAAAAAAGTATATTTTTAGCTATGGCGAAACAATAAATGACAAGAAAATAAACTTTAAAAGACTCTATTTCATAAATCTACCTAAATGTATTAAAACACAAGCAAATAAAAATAACATTGATACACAGTCCGACAGGACAAAATATGTATCTAACTTCTACTTAGAAAAAGTCAATGAACCCCAAAAACACGAAACAAACGAACGAATCGTGAAAACAAGACAATAAGGCCAGCCGCACCCATTATAAAAATTGGGTCATTTAATGAACAGATACTGGATATAATGATAAAATGTCAACTGAAATACTTATGTAACAACCGAGCCCCTAACCTGACAAAGACACCGAGAGCTATGAACAGCAAACCGCGTGGACTCATGCTTCAATTATATCAGATATTATACTCCGACCCCCTAACCTGACAATGAGACTGAGAGCTATGAACAGCAAACCGCGTAGACCCATTCTTCAGTGATATCAGATATTATACTCCAAGCCCCTAATCTGACAATGAGACCGAGAGCTATGAACAGCAAACCGCGTAGTCCCATTCTTCAGTGATATCAGATATTATACTCCAAGCCCCTAACCTGACAATGACACCGAGAGCTATGAACAGCAAACCGCGTAGACCCATTCTTCAGTGATATCAGATATTATACTCCAAGCCCCTAACCTGACAATGACACCGAGAGCTATGAACAGCAAACCGCGTAGACCCATTCTTCAGTGATATCAGATATTATACTCCGAGCCCCAAACCTGACAATGACACCGAGAGCTATGAACAGCAGACCGCGTAGTCCCATTCTTCAGTGATATCAGATATTATACTCCAAGCCCCTAACCTGACAATGACACCGAGAGCTATGAACAGCAAACCGCGTAGACCCATTCTTCAGTGATATCAGATATTATACTCCAAGCCCCTAACCTGACAATGACACCGAGAGCTATGAACAGCAAACCGCGTAGACCCATTCTTCAGTGATATCAGATATTATACCCCGAGCCCCTAACCTGACAATGACACCGAGAGCTATGAACAGCAGACCGCGTAGGACCCATTCTTCAGTGATATCAGATATTATACTCCGAGCCCCAAACCTGACAATGACACCGAGAGCTATGAACAGCAGACCGCGTGGACTCATGCTTCAATATCAGACATATATACTCCAAGCCCCTAACCTGACAATGACACCGAGAGCTATGAACAGCAAACCGCGTAGACCCATGCTTCAGTGATATCAGATATTATACCCCGAGCCCCTAACCTGACAATGACACCGAGAGCTATGAACAGCAAACCGCGTAGACCCATTCTTCAGTGATATCAGATATTATACTCCGAGCCCCAAACCTGACAATGAGACCGAGAGCTATGAACAGCAGGCCGCGTGGACCCATGCTAAATTGTACAGAATAGAATAACTGGACGTCACAGTTATTAAGTCTGCGTATCAGCAGACATCTTGTTGTTACTCAAAACAGATTTTTACAGAAGTATCTCCTCCTTCGTTTCTTATTCGATCAGGTTAAAATTTTGTCAACTGATAGGAACTGACCATGGGTAGGTCGCTTCCTCATTGTTTTTCGGAATTTGGAAGGACTTCGGAAACCAATAAATTCCAGAGAGTTCTTTCTTTCTTGGGATTTTCTCCGCTATTTCAAGCACCACTTTTGAGAGCTGATACGCAGACATATCCTTGCTCGCAAGTATACATTCTAGTTCCAGTTAAAATTCAATTTAATTTTCTAAATTTATAAATGCACTTCTATAAAGATTGAAAGTAAACCGTTCTATACAGATCAACACACCTGTAATTTCATAAGAATATCGTTAAGTTTACTATTAAAAACATACAAATAACCATTCAAGGAGTTTGAAACTGGAATTATATCTTAAGAATACGAACCAATTTTTCATGTCTTTTGAAGAAATTGAAGTTTAACAGCAGATCGCGATGCAATACTGAATTTTAATCCATTTTCCACCAAATAAATCTGCTGTTCAGTTTTTGTTACCAAATTGATTAAACAGTCTTATTGAATTTTCTCGCACAGTCTCATTAAATGCACGCTCATGAATCTTCCCTGTTAGTTAAAATTCGATTAAATACTCAATTTAACATCCAATATTAAATCGTTTTCCGTTTTCCAGTTGAATATTTTCGTTTTCATGCTATGCAACTCCCGCAATGCAATCGCCACCGGAAGTTATTTGTGAGTTCCTATTAGTTAGGATAAAAGACGGTTTGTAATACACTACAATTGTATTTAGTCACACAAATTGTACAACATTTGTGTTCAGCATCACGAATTATTTAACACCAATATCTAATACTGCCAATTACCATGTTTAATTGTAAACCGGAACTAAAATTACTTACTTCTCTTGAACTTATTGATTATAACCAGATTCGTTTATTATTGCCTTCGAAAAACAATATCGTAGATCTTTTACTAATTGCAATCATTTAAAATTGGAAACTAAACTGTATTTATTTATTACCGTAATAATCTATCGAAGTGACACCGATATCCTTTTAATATTTATGACACCTGGCATTTATTGGATACTGTCACGCACCCGTCACATTACTGGGGTAATCGGTTAGCTAGAATGATATATCTGGCCAGTTTCCGTAAACTAGACAATGCTGATAATAATTGTTTTCAGGTCAAGGAAAATTTAACAAAGGGACAGATACCTATGGCTGTTTTTGTAATACTAATATACATTTTGTTACATGTGGATGTTTGAAATCTGGTTTTGATAATTAGCTACTAAAATCTGCCAGTTCGAAAAATAATTAATGATACATCTACGGCTACAGCTAAGAACATCCTGTGCCATGTGCAGAATTGTGATTTTTATACCAAACAAATACATGTATTCAAAATCTGCACATAATACCTAAAACATACCATATGAAGCGCTGCACGCGAAAGTGAGATCGAGTGTTTCGTGGCTGATCATCAGCCCCTGTTTTGCTAGACAATGCTGATAATAATTGTTTTCAGGTCAAGGAAAATTTAACAAAGGGACAGATACCTATACCTTCAGCAAAATTTAACATAAAAATACAATAAAATGGTATATGACAGCTGTATGATACAAAGATTAATTCATAGTGTGCTTTTTAAGTACAGTTTAGCTTACATGGCTTTATTAAGCTTTTGTTATATTCGATTCACCATTCTCCGTACATCGTGTGTTTGTAAACTCTTACTTAAACAACTTCACCTCCGAAAACCAATGAATAGAATTCAACTAAACTTTATAGGGGTTGGGTGGGTTACCCTATAGGGACCAAAATGTCACTAGGCAACAGAAGTCAAAGTCCTTAATTTCCCTTTCCGATGATAAATCCGAAGTGATTTGGATTCTGTTTATTCTTGAGTGTATGGATTCGACAACGTTTGACAGACAGACCAGCCTAAAGCTATTGGTGACGAGATGTCTTTTTAACCCTGAAAACTAATCTAAACACATGTTTTTTTGGTGAGTGAGTTTGTACAAGGGTTTCTGATCTGCATTGTACTAAAGCACACTTATGACCTAATTAAAATTTCTTATAGACTCGGCCACAATGTCGAAAATAGACATCCCTGCGACGGTACACATTGTCGCCCCTGTACATATTGTCGCCCCGAACGACACTATGTACAGTCAGTGAGGGTAAATATTGTCGTCGGGGCGACAATATGTACAGGGGCGACAATGTGTAACGTCACAATCCCAAACTCCAAGCCAACCGTTTTGTCGAAAACGTTTTCGATAAAATTGTGAAATTATCTTCGTCTGTTATAAAGAGTTCAAGAGCAAATTTCATACTAATGGCATAAATGACTAATGTACTAATTTTGTACTATTTAAGACTTGAAGACAATTTCAATGCAAATATAACTGTTTTATTACAATGTTTTTATAAATTCGAAACTACATGAATTGTAACATTCCAATATTCATTGTAAACCAACTTTGCATATGATTGAATGACGGGTTTCAGCTATAGGCTGTTAATAGTTTTTTTGTTCAGTATTTCAACAAATAAAGAATTTCAGTCCCTCTAAGACTAATCTCATGAATTTACAATAGACCTTAAAAAGTTTAGATGTGGTATCATTCAGATGCAAAAGAATTGCACAAACCTTATCATTGGGGCCCCCAAAGGGACAACTTTAATTTTTAAAATTTGTCATTTTAACAACATCATACTTTGAAGTGTTCGCAGGTGAGCGATAAGGGCCATGGAACTCTTGTTAAATGTTATGAATTTACAGTAACTGAAAAATTGAAATACAAAAGAAGACATGATAATTATGAAAATCTTTAATTTTGGAAAATATTTACATTTACATACAGATAATTAGGATTCAGCTGTAAATGTACTTAATTAAGAGAATGCATATTTTAAAATTTTCTTGCACTTTTTAAGTCTAGAAGAATGTTGCGGTCTTACGACAAGTCACGATTTTGGTGATAAATGACAAGTTTGTGTTGTTTAAAGTCGTTTATGAATGACTGTCACCTCAAATATTCTGTTAAACTAAAACTTTGAATTCATTATTTCAATTAAGTACTTAATGTACGGTTAAATTTTGTTATGTGATAACAGTTTAACTGAAAAAACAGTAGCTTCAAAGTTGCAATTAGCTAAAGCCTTATTCGTCATTGGTTTTTTTAAAAAATAGTATTGATCAAGACATGTACACTGTTTCACAAGGCTTTTTTAAATTACAACCAAAACAAAACATCTAGGGGTTTATTTTGAGTGTATCATTTCATAAAAGTTTACGTTTTATGGCTACTTCTAACCGATTTTTTTACCACCATAAAACTAGGTCAGGTTTTTGTCAAAGATGGAAATCTTGACTTGGAAATACAAGTAATGTTATTTTTTTTATCTGGGTCCTTCGGATGAGACCTAAAAAACGGCATGTAAAGGAAACCTCCCTACACATTCCCCTTAGCACACTGTAAAGATCAAAATATCTGGCATTTCACCTATAGCTGGTGACGTCTCCATATAAATGAAATATTCTTGACTTGGACGTCAATGCCCATCAAATCAAATCGATTCAACATTTTGAACGGGTCAGTATCTTAATCTTTTCCTCATTCACCACTTTGATTATATATGAGAAGTTATAATTTGACCATCGTTGTTGATGCACTTAAAGCAAAGTTGAGAATGAAGAGAGAGAGAGAGAGAGAGAGAGAGAGAGAGAGAGAGAGAGAGAGAGAGAGAGAGAGAGAGAGAGAGAGAGCTTAACATCGATGCGATTGCAATCATAACAACAAAGACATGTAAATTTAAGCTTTCGTAATTTTAATCAACTCTTGAAATCAATTTCTTTCTCAAACCAAACCTTTAAGTAAACTAATAAATCGACATAATTTCTTAATTTTCTTACCTTTTATAAACAACACTGCACTGGAATTATATCATAGCAAATAATGATAATAACAATAAAAAATACATACCTTACAAATTACTAAGACAAATGTTAAAGATGACAAATGCTGAGATGACATAAGGAGCTCGAGGTCAAATAATTCACTTACCTTCACTTACCTGAGGACAGGTATATCAGCTGTTAAGGTATTTATTACCTGAGAATTAAATCCAGTTTTTTATACAATGTTATTTTATTTATCGCTGTCATTAATTGTCATAAGAAGTATGAGATCACTGTGAAACATTTTAATCCTTTTGGCCATTGTAGTTTAAAATATACATGTACTTTGTAGTTGTTATAAGAATGAAAATTAAACTACGTCATAATAGTGGAATTTTGTGTTTATTTTATTTTGTCAGTTGGTATAAGAGTTAAGATTTAAATAGAAAATAGATATTTCGACATCACAACGTTTTCAATCTTTTAAAATTACGTATGTTGGTCATCACTGTACATGTTTCTATATTTTATTAAAGGTGTACATATGCGAAATTTTGAATATTTTATTTTATAAAAATTCAAAGTTTTGCATATGACAAAAGTATGAAGTCCACATGAATTCACACTTTATTCACCCCATGGATTTGGGTCACTCGTATAGCATTGTTCCTCGAATCTGTCTCGTCTGTAATTAATTATACAGATATTTCCAGAAAAGATCGTATCGTTGTCTTTTTAAAACACAATTTACGATGCCAGGGGTTTTCTAGCCACTTTTATGAGAGGCACTTCGTTGTATTGAAGATGTTGTGTATAACGACTAATGAATATTCCTAATCAGTATATTTTGCACCGCCGGTTTCTTCAATGTAATTTGATTTTTGAAAAATCAAATGCAACAAAATGCAACCACAAATTATGCTGCAATGATTAATTTATATACTTTGAAAAAATTAGCATTTAAAAGCAGACGATGTTAACACTTAGCATCATAAATATTCAAGTAAAATTATTAATTAATTTGTACTTTGCATTATATAAATAATTATACAATATTCATATTAAATAAAGATTTTGAATACTTTTCCACACAATAAAACCGGGAAAGCGCTTCAATTGTAACTTCGAAACAGCCAAATACAAGAGGCAAATATAGAAGCATGTGTATTACAGTATGATGTTGTGAATGACCACTCTTTGGTGCTTTGACTTATAAATTTGAATATTTAATGTTTTGCTGAAAATATATCATGAAGCTCAACTGAATTGTAACAATTGTTTAAAACCTCGATATTCAAAGTTTATTAGTACTTAGCAATATCATTTTAGACTACTTCCTGACTTTAAGCTGCATTAAGTTTTTTTATTTTCTGAATTTCTTTCTTTCTTTTTTTTTTTTTTTTTTTTTTTTTTTTTTTTTTTTGATTTTTCTGAAAATATATTTTTTAAAAATAGATATCTTCTAACCACGATCCGTGACATTCATTTTCTAAAATTTCATTTCTTTTAGCTGTAAATAAACAGAATCCTCTGACCGGTTGGTCAGTGTTTTACGATGGTAATTATGAGCTTGGAGCATGCGCACGGATGTACGGAAACCTAGAATCGAAGGTGAAACATGACAGATTGCATTAATTGTCCTTCATTAATATCAAGATGTATTTGAAATGTTGTTATGTATCTCTTACTAAGTCACAAATGACAAACTCAACGAAGTTCTATGTTTAAATTATCGTATTTCACCGTTTTGAAAGTTGTGTTTAAATGACCAAGGTTTTGATGACGTAACCATGTTCTAATATTAGATCCCGAATACTGCATCTCGCTGGGTACATACTGTAATTTCTGTATTTATTCGAGCTTTTATCGTTGAACCAAATGTAACATTGTTTATTAAGAACATCATTAATTAGATTAGCACCGTTTTAATTTTTTCTTTGGAAAACTTGATGCAGCTTTAATAATGACAAGAAGTGTCAATCCATGGTGAACTATTACCATCTTTTGTCTTGAACTCTATTTCTACTGTACATGTACGTAATTTGACAATATTTTATGTCACGTGATAATTTATAAAATGCCGTGTTTTAGATTTTGTTTTGTATTGAGTAACAGTTTAGACAAATAAGTAATTTACATACTTATAAATAATAAATTTTGATGCAATGACTTTAATATTAAAAATTGTGATCGATTGTATTAAATATTAAGCGATATCAATATAATTATTCCCAGTAAACAATTGCAATGATAGATATAGGAAGTAAAATGAGTCATCGTGAAATACAAATGTATGAGTACTGTATCATAAAAATCTTACACAACAAACATTGATAAGGTTTAGTTGTAAAAATATTACAATGTCTCATTAGGATAAAATATGAAAATGTTATGTGCTACATAATTGTTATGTGCTACATAATTGTTATGTGCTACGTTTGAATTGCATTATTTCATAAAACTTCAAAAATAGCACATGACAAAAAATAAAAATAAATTAAAAAAAAAATGAAAAAAATGCATCTCTCTCCCTCTCTCTCTAATAAAAGGAATAGTCTTTGTTAAAAGTTTTTCTCTGTATTAAAAAAACTAGAAAATTTTAAAAATGACAAAGTTTACACATTTAAGTTTTTTAAAAAATATGCAAAACAACGTATGGTTTGCATTTAACATATGGTTTTAGGGACGGATCCCGAGTTTTTTTTTAAGGAAGGAGGGGTTGAGAATTAAGTTATGATGTATGACCCAGCAGCTAGGGGTCTTGAGGTCGCAAAAGGTCTTTAGCATGTCCAGTGGATCAAGGGTGCAAAGTCTCCGGCGAAAATTTATTTTTCAAGTTTGGGACCTTTTTTTGGCCTCATCCTCTCTCTCTCTCTCTCTCTCTCTCTCTCTCTATCTCTCTCTCTCTCTCTCTCTCTCTCTCTCTCTCTCTCTCTCTCTCTCTCTTGAATGGTTGCAACACTTCACTCTTGAATCCACCAATGGGTTTTATATCCGTAACCTTCTCGTAAATTGCACATAGATAATAAATAGTGTTTATTTTAAAAGATGTCTTGTATTTGAAGGACATAGTTTTCACTCAAAAATGTACAAAACGGTCATTAACAACTGTATATAACAAGACAGATCACGTCTAATTGAAAATTTACATATGTCGATATATACAATTGGCTGCAAGTTTGTGCATTCATGATATTGAATCCAAAGGTTAACCGACCAGAACCAAACAACACAATCATGCAACTGTATAAATGAGTGTCATCTTGATGACCACTATCTGAAATATTTATTGTATAAATGTGTAACTTATAAATAGTCAGAAAAATGTCCTTATTCGATATCCAGAAATAAAATAAAACAGAAATTTGATTAAGTTAAAAAGAGCTGGAAGAAATATTTATTTCATAAAACGACAGATAGATAGATAGATAGTGAATCAACATAATCCAGTGAGACTTAGCTGATTGTAAACAGTGAGTGGTTTTGTGTGTCAGTATCCTGTTTTTGCTATAACTGTTCATCGTAATGATGTTACATGTTTATCTATTCATTTATTGATATATAAATAAGGAGTTTCTCATTATCCGCTACCCGGAAACTTAATCATAAATTGTGATTGGTCAGTCCTTGTGCAAATAGCTACTAATTGTAATAATGATAAACAAAAAACGCAGTCGGTATTTAAAATGAAATGTAGAATATTTCAAATAAATTAGGCGTGGTAACCAATAGTAAACGATACTATGAAATAGAAAATGAAAAATAAGACATTTAGACACAAAAATAAGCACACACCCATACACGTGCATGTATCGAGAACTGACAGTTGTTATGATTTTGAAAGAACACAGGTCAACCGTGTGTGTAATTTAAATATTTATTTAAGTAAATGATGTTAAATCAAAGTAAACAATAAAAAGAAAAATTATTTTAATTCAATTTATTTAATAAACAAGTTCCTTACATTTAAAGAAAGAAACAAACGAAGAAACAAAGAGAAAGAGAGAAAAATAAAAAAGAATGAGAGAAAGAAAGAAAAAAAAACCTGTATCGTTAAACAAAACTAACTTCGCTCATTATAAGTCTGTAATACTAAAAGCAGTTTTGTGGCATTTTGTATATATTTAAGAAAATCAATTTATATAGACATAGACTGGAACAGGTTGTTGAAGCAGGTTAGATCATATATAGTACATATATGACTACATTATTGATCACTGCAAAAATGGGTCATATTGACATGATTAAAGGATGATGCTATCATTAGCTTACATATATAATCATTATGATTAATAAATCGACATCAAACGGGATTTCAAATGTAACGGATGATGTAGATAATGCAAACAACTGCAATTTTCTCCCAACAGTCATGCGAAACTAATACTAATTTTATCATATATATATATATATATATTCTGCATTGTGTAACAAATGAGAAAAGACAAACGCACCTCTGTGTTTTGTTATTGCATGAACGAAATTTTGTATTATATGACACAAAATTTCGTTTATGCAATAACACACACACAGAGGCGCGTTCGTGCGCTATTTATTACACAATGTAGAACCTCTAAAGCAGCTTGAACTTGAACAAACCAAAACATCTAGTTATAACATCCATATTCAAACCAACAAGTGTCGGACACGAGGATGTGTTGAGACATTTCTTATTTAAATCGATTTTTTTTCATCTTATCCCCGCCTAATTTTTTTAAATTTAGTACAAGATTTAAAACTCTTAGTCAGTTTAACTAAGGATTTTTTTTAACTTAAGGAAGTACCCGGCACCAGAGACAAAAAAAAAAAAAAAAAAAAAAAAAAAAAAAAAAAAAAAAAAAAAAAAAAATCCAAATTGAAATTTTCTGAATATTTGCATACAGATACCTTTTGATGTGCTTGGTGAATAAAATAATAAATACATATGGTTTGGTTTACGTTTTTTCAGTAGAGTGTGTTAAACCTACCCCACTTTTTGACAATCTAATGCTCATGTCTAAATATCCATGATTGTTAATTTCATGTTTGTTTTAAAGTAAAAAATGACCAGATGTAATAAAAACAAATTTAATTTTATGGTTTTAATCAATATTTTAATACAAGACGTGCCATGAAGTGATATACATAGCATTCAAAAAATAAAAGCCTAAATTATTATAGCAGAATGTGCAAAAACTGTCTTCATTTTCGTTGACAGTTCACACATAAATCCAAATTTCATAAAATCTGTAAATTAGTTTCTTTGAAAAACTACTCAAAGTAAGTTTGTTTTATATTCTTCAAAATTAAATCAAAAAAGCATTGTTTGGTTTCTTGTTTTCGAGATATGGGAAGAATTATCTCCCCTAGGTATTTTTTCAGTACAAAAGTTCGTTAAAAATTACAAAGACAAATTTTTGTATGTTCCACAAACCATTTTTTAAATGTGTTGGAAAAAAAACACATTTTAGTGTATTTTACTAATTATTGAACAAATTACGATTTCCGAAATTTGTCTCAACCGTTTTCCGGTTTTAAAATTCTTATTATTTGGCACAAAGCATTCTTCCTGTGCGATCGGTTTTTCAATTTATTGAACGGTTTGTGAAACCGATACTTTTCATATTTTGGACATTTTGCGAGCTTATTCTAGTCTGTTTATACACATTTTATCATAAACTGTCGCTATCCTTGTTCAAATTACACCGGAGAACCGTGTGTGCATCCAGTGCTGGCCGGTAGGATCAGGGGAAAACCACGTGTATTTTTTTTTTTTTTTTTTTTTTTTTTTTTTTTTTTTTCCACAAAAGCAATTTAAATCATTGAAGGGTATATTCAGAATTCATGTAAATATTTTATAAAAGACCCAAAAACTCTTGAAATTATCATATCCTCTGTATAAGACCCCCAAAAATTAGCGAAAGAACGTGTAGCATTGTCAGTTTATTTGCTAAACTAAATGAAAAATTAAAAACAAAAAAACGATGTTAAATGATTAAAATGAATAAAACAACAGTGAATAACTTAAATCAGAACAATATTTTTAAAAATGGTATTACAGTTGTAGGATTGACGGGAAAATTTGTATTCTTTTTATAATTATTATTACTGTTCGGTTATTTTGTCCTATTGAATAGAGTTACTTCCCTTGGTGTGGGCCCCTACCCTAATCAGGAAAATTGGGAATCTTAAAACAATAATTGTAAAGATATGGAGGAATTTAGGTGACAGTTTAAAATATTTATATTAAGTTATATGAGAAATGTGTATTCATTCTTCTAAAAACGATTGCAAAATTTGGCTATTTAATATTACCGGGGAAATGGGATTAGATGTACATTCGCTTAAGGTTTTCAAGCTATTGGTTCGGCCAAGGAACGATCACGCCCCTCCCGAGAGACAACAGAGCGCTTTTACAAATGTACAATGTTTAAATAACTGGATCTGAAAGCCTAAATTAAACACTACAGCACAACGACTGGCTCGGACCGCCCCTGCATGGAACTAACGAAGGAGGAGGAAACCTTGACCCCGAAAGTTATTCAAATAATATTAAATAAAACCGTTAACATATTAACACGTTATTAGATATTCTGAGATAATCAGTGTGACTGAAATTGAAACAGACAATTATTGGTTAAAAGAGAGTGAAATCGATTTATCCTGGAGATATGGCAACAAACACAAAATGCTTTTCCTTCTAGCATGCAATTTTTAGAAGTAACACGAAAACATTAGAATGTGCTTATGGATATATTTTCGATAGTGAAATCAATTAGCTCAAAAAAAAAAAAAAAAAAAAAAAAAAAAAAAGCAATGTTTAAATCAAACGATCCTTATAACACATAAACTTATGTTTTAATAGTAGTCCATGTGATATGGACACAGGGTCATCAGGAATCGAATGTTAGACCGCGATATTTGTCTGACAACGGATAGGTAGGTATGCGGCATCATCGTAAAAGTAAACATTTTTAAATGTTGAGAGAAATATTTGTATGTTATAAAATCGAAAAGATTTAAATTAATATGCGTATTTTAATATTATCAACGAAGTAGAAACTGTACAAGAACAAATTTTCTGAGGAGAGAGAGAGAGTTTCCATGAATAAATTGTGTAAAAAGAATTTGTTTTACATTTTACTGTTTTAACGGATGATTTGTAAACTTTTAAACATACTTTTGATATTATAACATTTTATAAAAGTATCCAAATAGTCGAAAACCATATTTTGACGTACCGACATGTTTAATTTCCTTTTAGCGCCAATATTCTTTATATTGTGATGTCATGACAACGCGAGTCATTTTTCTCTACCAATGGGTAAGACAAGGGAAATCATACTTTGGTTGAACGGAAATCTTTTCTTAGATGATAGAAAGAAATATCTTTCATTTCCTCATTTTTTAGGATTGAAGAAAATACCCGAGCCCTTTGCGAATAGTATCAACACCATTAGTTTTATGTAAACATGTTTTTGTTTGCCTGAAAGTGATAAATTTTAACATTGTATTTAGTTCCTAACAATGTACGTTGTTTTTAATATTGTTAATACTTGTTTATTTCACACGTTATTGGTATTGTTTACGTTGATTTTGTTTCACGGCGTGTTTGATAATTAATTTACGCAGTTTCTTACAGTAAAAGTAAATCTAACAATTTTTTAAACAAACAACAATGGCAATAAAGATGCTTTGAAAATTACCTAATGATAAAGCAGTTTTATGAGAACATCACATGTTTACCTGGTTGCATTATGTTTATAAAGATTTTGTTACTACATAACATTTCTTATAAAATCGATAATTTGTTATCAATTAATGTATATTAGTGAAAATAGAGAAATCATTAACAAATAAGACCTCAGCGTAGATATTTGTTTATTAAGTAACAAGAAATAAATGTCAAAAGATCTTAATTCCATACAGAGTTGTTTTGGAATAGGTACCTCACAACAATGCAGGAGATTTATTTTGACGTAAACGTTAGACCAAAGCACGTCATCAAAGCAAACCTTCCTCTGAAAACAAAGTGCGCCAAATTATCTTTGATAAACGGTTAAAACCTAACAATGCGTTTTTGAGCCATCTTAAACAAATCGTTGTGCAAGCGAAAGCAGCAAAACTCTCTCTCTCTCTCTCTCTCTCTCTCTCTCTCTCTCTCTCTCTCTCTCTCTCTCTCTCTCTCTCTGTGATTTAAAAACAAGTTTGTATTTTACTCAAACGTTACAATTCTCTCTCTCTCTCTCTCTCTCTCTCTCTCTCTCTCTCTCTCTCTCTCTCTCTCTCTGTGATTTAAAAACAGTTTTGTTTTTACTCCAACATTACAATTCTCTCTCTCTCTCTCTCTCTCTCTCTCTCTCTCTCTCTCTCTCTCTCTCTCTCTCTCCTTGTTGTTAATTTGTTGATACCCAGTAGTTAAGTTGATCTATCACCGTAATCATAAAGATACCGAAAATACACGTTATTGTTCATGTATGTAATAAGTATCCCTGAGACTTTCATAAAATCATAAGGTACGCACCTAAAGAGTTTATTACTGATAGTTAAACAAAGGAGAAGCATGCATCATTTCGAAAATTAAATATAATTGGACAGAAGAAGCAATTGAAAGGCAATACATAATATTTTGTTTCAGAAAATGAAAAATATAAATATAAATAAGTGTTATCATTGGCTAAATTGGAATGGATTCTCGTATTGTGTTGTTGTTGTTGTTAGGGTTTTGCACTTATGTATACGTTGGCATTTAAATAATGATACAGGCGGGTGTTATTTTTATTTCCAATTACAGATACCTGTATATATTTCTCAATTATGCAATTAAATATAATTATATAGCGAGTTGATAAAATGCTGTGGGTAATTATCTAAAATATAAAATGAAATAATATAAGGCATATCATATACTTGACATTATCTAGGGAAAAAAACAAACAAACAGCGTCAGAATCAAGGAACGATTACAGAAAATAAACCACTGATTATGAAACTTTACGGCACTGGAATGGCACTAATGGCAAATGGTATTTAGTAATGTGGTTATAAAAATAATGTAGTAGTGGCAGTTTTTGACAAAAATTATTCTTTTCACATATATCGGGGCCGCCAGTTCTTGGAAAGTGACAACACCTGAGTTCCCGGAGAAAATTACAGACTTTTTGCCAGCAAACAAAGAAACTTTCAAACACAAGGAACTGCCCTAGTGGGATTCGAACTAATTTAATGAGATGTTCTGTGATGCGTAAGGGCGCAATTTATTAAACACGTGTATTGGGGTTTCTTTTAAATGGAAAAGAAAAAAATGTTTTCAAAAACAAGCTAAACAGAACAAAATACCTTGATTATTTACGCTTTTATTGAAGGTGTTCATCTAGTCAGTCATAATCGAGTCTTCAATTTGACACAAAAAGCCCTGTACAATAATGACTTGAGACTCACTTGCACTGCAGTGTAAGTGCAATAAAAAATATTTGTCGGACTATATATATATATATATATATATATATATATATATATATATATATATATATATATATATATATATATATATATATATATTGAAAAACATATTTTGCAATAACTAGAAACTCAAAAACAAATAACAACAAAATGAACGAAAAACAGAAACAACACAGAAGATAAACACATAAAACTATTTGTCTAACTACAAGTATCTTGGTACGATATGATTACCGCAAGCTTAGTAAATAAGAAGCGGATATTTTGTAAATCCTAAAACTTTAACAAGCACTTTATATGACCATAGCTGATAAACACGGTAGTATGAATCAGACATCAATAATTCATGAAATATTTCAATTCTAAGGTCAACAAATTGAGGTGACCCCATTTTAAGAAAGTAAATGTTTTTCTAACACTTTATTTTTGATTCTTATCTACCAGAAGCTTAAAATAGACATTTTGTGCGATAACATCAGATTCTGAGTTTTAGTACAGTTAGTGGGATTTCGATCATTTCTATTGGCAACTTTACACGACGTTCTCTTCTTGTATAGCGTTATGACAAATAAAAGTATGATAGCGATTGATATTTATGATTATATATACCGGAACTAGATGAGAAATCAGGATGAACCGACAAACATTTTATTTTCATTTTTAAAAGCAAATTTCATCTGCCTAACAGTTTTCATATACTCATTTTCATGGTTATCCATTTGTTATGTATTTAAGGATAAAATCAAACATATACAAAACATAAAAATAAAGCAAATACAAATGATGTTTCATTAATTTCATCCTAATTGTTTTTATTTTTGGGTTCTGAACTTTATCTAAAACAGATTCAAAGATGCTTTATGATGTTGCCATATACCATTTTTTTAAAAAAAATTAATCATAAAATACATTCAAAAATGGTATATGACAATATACCTTTTATTAACAACCACATCAAGTTTATTTATTTATTTTTTATTTATTTATTTATTTAATGAATTACAGATGGTTTAAACGAGGACGTATGTATTCTTTAATATCACTATTTAAAATGTATCCCTTTAATGCAAGTCATTGAGATTTAAATTGTAATGCATTTTTAACCAAAAGCCTATAAATTCAATTAAAGCAAAAATTTTATTTTCAAACCAGAGTAATTAAGTTCATTAATCAAAATATTTCCCGGTAAAGATTGAACATTAAAAGGAAGCTCATATTATAGCAATTTTATCCAAGATTCACATTTCCTCTCGCCAAAATATTTTTAAGATCAAACCGAATTGGGTCTACTTTAGGATAAATATTCTTTAATTACCCAGTACTTTGTTCCGTAAATTGAGCATCATCAAAAGGCAGTTCATGTAACATTTGTCATTTGTTCATTTAACCATAATGGATGAACGGCTTTAATGGTGAAGAAATTGGTTAATAAAGTGCCGGTTGTAATAAGTAATGTGGCACAGGTCTTCATATAACCACATGATAGAACAATAAATAACCAGATTATATATATATAGAATTGTAGCATGAGAACACGATTGTGATTAATTATTGTATCTTATGAAGTAACATTTACTGAAAGACTGGAGAAGAATTAAACAATTAGTCAGTATCATCTCAATTTGATGTATTATTGCTATATTAAACGGCTTATCTCACTTATATTCCCAAGAGACGTGTTTAGTTTCAGAAGTATCATGTTAAGATGTTACGTCATACAGCCATGTCACGATATATCGATATATTGTCTAATCTGGAATCATTGACGCCTCAAATGAATCATGAAATTCATCGATATTTTTAAACTAAAACCACAAAGGAGTTGCTATCATAACGGACCCATAATAATTTGACGGAGAATATGAGAAGAGGGTTCGGCACTAGGTTATTGGTAAACGAAATCAGACACTAACTAATGGCGAAATTGATTCATGGCAATAATATTCGAAATATCAAAATTCGAGATTTTGAGGCTTTGAGAAGAGATTTGATAGGAAAGTTGGAGACAAATCCGGAAAAAATGGCTAAACATGAAACAAAGAAATTAACATTGTAGTACTCGTATACGTTTTTTATCATGAGAAAATAAAACGACTCTTATGTTATATATATATATATATATATATATATATATATATATATATATATATATATATATATATATATATATATTTAATATGTAAAGTAAGAAACGACTTTATAAATTTGTGAAATGTGGTGGCTTTTTTCCCATAAATATATTAGAGATAATGCTATTTGATAGAGGAGCAAGAAGGTAAGGAACATGGTAAGAAAATGAATGCCTCTTTGGATAGATTATAGCAATTCAAAAACAAATAGTTTTATTCCATATTTGGTTATAAATTTTACATACTTAATATATACTGACGTGTACAAATCTTGTGATTGCATTAAATGGTTTTTAAAATCAACAAAAGTACGGATTATCAGTTATCGCAGATAAAGTATAAACATCGTTGTAAATAAAGTGAGAAAAATGTTATGCCCCTAAAATGGTTTGAAACTCACCATTGGTACAATTTTTGTTTGAGACACTTATTGTAAAACAACTGGATCTGTAAGTTCCCAATTAAATTTAAAACTCAAAACATCCCCCCCCAACTTTAAAAAAAGAGTCACTTTCGCATTATTTTTTTCAGTGACCTAAAAATTTATTTTTGCTTTATGTGAAATGTTAGTCAAACATTATTCTTGGACGTTATATCAGGGAAAATATCTTTAAAATGCTAAGGACTTTTAAGTATTATTTCATTTAAGAAGACTTTTATCTGATAAAATGGTTAATTATTCTTGTATGAAACACTTATCTGAAAATAATACAACAAATTTACAATATAAAATGCATTTTTCAATGGAATTACTTAAATTATCAAAAAAAAAATGGCACAAACTTGCATATGGTAGGCATGCATGTTCAGCAAGCGGATATTGTCGATTTTCTCATCCAGGGTTATCGCACAGTTACATTGCAATTTAGAATTAATGATTTTTTTCACCATTTATTTGTTTACAGTTCTGTCATGTTCTTCTTTTAATTTTTTTTTATTAAATAATACAATTCAAAAGAAGAATATGACAAACTTATAAATTGTATTATTTCATAAAATTTCATAACTGCAATATGGCCGTTCTGATGAAATAATTTCATGAGAGCAGCTTGATATTAGTCTGAATTGTTTAAGTAGAAATTATTGGGTTTTGAGTATTTTTTATTTAAAAATACAGTTTTAATCGATGCAGTATTCGGGAATTACTTGACTGATGTTTCTATCCTAGAACATCAATCCTGGGTGGGTCTGTAGAATAAAGTGTTTACATAGCCTAAATCAGATTTTCCTCAACCTGATGTTGTTATAACGGACAGATTGATTGATCTAGCAATTATGTCCAATGTATAAAAATACTTAAAAATGTGTGACCTGGCGTGAATGACCTTTTTTTTAAACTTTAAACAAGACAGTTCCATGGCAATATTTTGGAAAGATTGACAAATTGGCACAAAGTAATTCCAAATTCAAATTCTAAAATTTAAGTTTTTTACGCACATACGATTTTCTGAGCACACCATTGACCACCGCAGCTAAGTTCAAAAGACCAGTACAAATTGTTTTGAGTCGACATTCCATAATTCAATCGCTGCCAGCCAATATCATCATTCACATATAGGTTATCGACCGGTCTATAATATATATATATATATATATATACAAGATAGACTAGTTTTTGGTTAAATTGGATCGTGATAAAGACGTAAAGCGGATCAATATATTGGATTTTACTAGTGAGATTCAAGTAAATGTTTGTATACATCCTGAGTAGAATCGAGCCTGTAGGAACAATTCCCCTTCAGCAGTAGAATGATAAATAAAAGCTATGTGTGGTAGATCATAGATTGATTTTGAATATCTATCGCCTATAGAACTCAATACTGCTTATCTCTGAACGATATGAGAATTTGTTTACATAATCCTTTTTTTCAAATAACTTTAATGCAGATAATTACTTAAATGTGTATAAGAGAAAGTATTTTGTAAAATGAGTCAGAAAATTTCGGTTTTCGGTTCTTGTCAAAACAATATCACTAAGTTATCCATTTGACAGAACACAAATTCTTAAATCCTCCTCCGAAAAAAAATGTTTAAGCGTATTTAAGTACTGCATACATTTTTGGATGATTTGTAATTAATTAAGTATTTTACTACGCACTATTTTTCTTTTTTGTAAAGACAGGAAGTGCGTATGTTACAACCGTATAGAAACACCATATGGAGGCATTTTGCAATGGAGGTGTCTGGAACAAATTATAAAAAAGCTATAAATAAATAAATTAATTAATTAATTAATAAATAAATTAATTAATTAATTAATTGATTAATTGATAAATTAATTAATTAATTAACTTAAAAGTCTATTAAGCATTTTCATCTACCTACACTTTTGTTAAAGGCGAGACTAGAAACGGTAAACAAATACTGTGTTGTTGTTGTTGTTGTTGTTGTTGTTGTGGTAAAACCATAGTACAAATTGGACCAATGATATGACAGGTGAAGTTTGTATCCGTCATAAAAAAGTCAAGAGGTTATTCCTGCATCGAGCGATATAGAATGATTACGTGTGGTAGACCATATCACTTATATCATTACAACGTTAATATATTCCTGAATGTTTGAAGTTTTACGTAATTTTTGTTAACATGCAATTTACGTCCACGTATCAGTTTGGAAGATGGTATGGAACAAGATTTCAAAATGCCCCATAGAAGTGTCTTGTGGTACTTTTGAATATGCTATTTTGGAATAAACTGAAAAAAGCACTTGATAGAAGTAAAGCTTTTATTTTACAAAACTTTTTAGATCGAAATATTTATCGTTCATAGGATATGTATGTTTCTGAAAGTCAATTTAAACCTTACGCTTTAACACATAAAATTTCAGGTCAAACAATATCCTTATGTTTGGTAATTCCAATATGAAGCATAAATGAATGGCGTGAGTTTGGTTTAAAGATAGAACACAAAACACAATGTGGTTATAAAAAAAGAAAGAGGCAAGACAATCGATTAAAAGGAGGAAACAAAAGGAAGGAAGGAAAGGAAACAAAACAAGTGATTAAAAGAAGGAAACAAACTAGGCAAACCAAGGTAGGCAACGACACGCAAACAAAAGGAGGCAACGACACGCAAACAAAAAAAAAGGCAACGACACGCAAACAAAGGAAGGCAACGACACGCGAACAAAAGAATACAAACACACGCAAACAAAAGAATACAAACACACGCAAACAAAAGAAGGCAACGACACGCGAACAAAAGAAGGCAACGACACGCAAACAAAAGAAGGCAACGACACGCAAACAAAAGAAGGCAAACACACGTAAACAAAAGAAGGCAACGACACGCGAATAAAAGATTATAAACACATGCAAACAAAAGAAGGTAACGACACGCGAACAAAAAAATACAAACACACGCAAACAAAAGAAGGCAACGACACGCAAACAAAAGAAGGCAAACACACACAAACAAAAAAAGACAAACACACACAAACAAAAGAAGGTCACGATACGCGAACAAAAGAAGGAAACGACACGCAAACAAAAGAAGGCAACGACACGCAAACAAAAGAAGGCAAACACACGCAAACAAAAGAAGGCAAAAACACGCAAACAAAAGAAGGCAACGACACGCAAACAAAAGAAGGCAAACACACACAAACAAAAGAAGGCAATCACACACAAACAAAAGAAGGCAACGATACGCGAACAAAAGAAGGAAACGACACGCAAACAAAAGAAGGCAACGACACGCAAACAAAAGAATGCAAACACACGCAAACAAAAGAAGGCAAAAACACGCGAACAAAAGAAGGCAACGACACGCAAACAAAAGAAGGCAACAACACGCAAACAAAAGAAGGCAACGACACGCAAACAAAAGAATACAAACACACGCAAACAAAAGAAAGCAACGACACCGGGACAAAAATAGGCAACGACACGTAAACAAAAGAAGGCAACGACAAGCGAACAAAAAAAGGCAACGACACGCGAACAATAGAAGGCAACGACACGCGAACAAAAGAAGGCAACGACACGCAAACAAAAGAAAGCAACGACACGTGAACAAAAGAATACAAACACACCCAAACAAAAGAAGGCAACGACACGCGAACAAAAGAAGGCAACGACACGCAAACAAAAGAAGGCAACGACCCGCGAACAAAAGAGGGCAACGACACGAAAACAAAAGAAGGCAACAACACGCAAACAAAAGAATACAAACACACGCAAACAAAAGAAGGCAAAAACACGCGAACAAAAGAAGGCAAACACACACAAACAAAAGAAGGCAATCACACACAAACAAAAGAAGGCAACGATACG
This sequence comes from Tegillarca granosa, assembly GCA_029721355.1. Lineage (NCBI taxonomy): Eukaryota > Metazoa > Mollusca > Bivalvia > Arcoida > Arcidae > Tegillarca > Tegillarca granosa. Next base: position 7,829,644 of record CM056595.1, read on the forward strand.
CGAACAAAAGAAGGCAACGACACCCGGACAAAAGAAGGCAACGACACGTAAACAAAAGAAGGCAACGACATGCGAACAAAAGAAGGCAACGACGCGCGAACAAAAGAAGGCAACGACACGCAAACAAAAGAAGGCAACAACACGCAAACAAAAGAAGGCAACGACACTCTAAGAAAAGAATACAAACACACGCAAACAAAAGAAGGCAACGACACGCAAACAAAAGAAGGCAAACACACGTAAACAAAAGAAGGCAACGACACGCGAATAAAAGATTATAAACACATGCAAACAAAAGAAGGTAACGACACGCGAACAAAAAAATACAAACACACGCAAACAAAAGAAGGCAACGACACGCAAACAAAAGAAGGCAAACACACACAAACAAAAAAAGACAAACACACACAAACAAAAGAAGGTCACGATACGCGAACAAAAGAAGGAAACGACACGCAAACAAAAGAAGGCAACGACACGCAAACAAAAGAAGGCAAACACACGCAAACAAAAGAAGGCAAAAACACGCAAACAAAAGAAGGCAACGACACGCAAACAAAAGAAGGCAAACACACACAAACAAAAGAAGGCAATCACACACAAACAAAAGAAGGCAACGATACGCGAACAAAAGAAGGAAACGACACGCAAACAAAAGAAGGCAACGACACGCAAACAAAAGAATGCAAACACACGCAAACAAAAGAAGGCAAAACACGCGAACAAAAGAAGGCAACGACACGCAAACAAAAGAAGGCAACAACACGCAAACAAAAGAAGGCAACGACACGCAAACAAAAGAAAACAAACACACGCAAACAAAAGAAAGCAACGACACCGGGACAAAAATAGGCAACGACACGTAAACAAAAGAAGGCAACGACAAGCGAACAAAAAAAGGCAACGACACGCGAACAATAGAAGGCAACGACACGCGAACAAAAGAAGGCAACGACACGCAAACAAAAGAAAGCAACGACACGTGAACAAAAGAATACAAACACACCCAAACAAAAGAAGGCAACGACACGCGAACAAAAGAAGGCAACGACACGCAAACAAAAGAAGGCAACGACCCCCGAACAAAAGAGGGCAACGACACGAAAACAAAAGAAGGCAACAACACGCAAACAAAAGAATACAAACACACGCAAACAAAAGAAGGCAAAAACACGCGAACAAAAGAAGGCAACGACAGGCAAACAAAAGAAGGCAAACACACACAAACAAAAGAAGGCAATCACACACAAACAAAAGAAGGCAACGATACGCGAACAAAAGAAGGCAACGACACCCGGACAAAAGAAGGCAACGACACGTAAACAAAAGAAGGCAACGACATGCGAACAAAAGAAGGCAACGACGCGCGAACAAAAGAAGGCAACGACACGCGAACAAAAGAAGGCAACAACACGCAAACAAAAGAAGGCAACGACACTCTAAGAAAAGAATACAAACACACGCAAACAAAAGAAGGCAACGACACGCGAACAAAAGAAGGCAACGACACGCAAACAAAAGAAGGCAACGACACGCGAACAAAAGAGGGCAACGACACGAAAACAAAAGAAGGCAACAGCACGCAAACAAAAGAATACAAACACACGCAAACAAAAGAAGGCAACGACATGCGAACAAAAACATACAAACACATGCAAACAAAAGAAGGCACCGACACGGGAACAAAAGAAGGCACCGACACGGGAACAAAAGAAGGCAAACATACGCAAACAAAAGAAGGTAACGACACGCGAACAAAAGAATACAAACACACGAAAACAAAAGAAGGCAACGACACGCGAACAAAAGAATACAAACACACGCAAACAAAAGAAGGCAACGACACGCGAACAAAAGGAGGCAACGACATGCGAACAAAAACATACAAACACACGTAAACAAAAGAAGGCAACGACACGGGAACAAAAGAAGGCAACAACACGCAAATAAAAGAAGGCAAACACACGCAAACAAAAGAAGGCAAACACACGCAAACAAAAGAAGGCAACGACACGCGAACAAAAGAAGGCAACGACACGCAAACAAAAGAAAACAACAACATGCAAACAAAAGAAGGCAAACACACGCAAACAAAAGAAGGCAACGACACGCAAACAAAAGAAGGCAACAACACGCAAACAAAAGAAGGCAACGACACTCTAAGAAAAGAATACAAACACACGCTAACAAAAGAAGGCAACGACACGCGAACAAAAGAAGGCAACGACACGCAAACAAAAGAAGGCAAACACACGTAAACAAAAAAAGGCAACGACACGCGAACAAAAGATTACAAACACATGCAAACAAAAGAAGGCAACGACACGCGAACAAAAGAGGGCAAACACACGCAAACAAAAGAAGGCAACAACACGCAAACAAAAGAAGGCAACGACACGCAAACAAAAGAATACAAACACACGCAAACAAAAGAAAGCAACGACACCCGGACAAAAGAAGGAAACGACACGCAAACAAAAGAAGGCAACGACACGCAAACAAAAGAAGGCAACAACACGCAAACAAAAGAAGGCAACAACACGTAAAAAAAAAGAAAAAGAAAAAGAAAACAAGACATGCTGTCATTCTTGATAATAAAATTGCCGCTTTTGGACGGGTACGGTGCATAATAGTAAAATGATAGCCAGTGATTTAAGTCGTTTGCGAGGCGTTGGTTTTTCTCGTTATTGTAAATGGTATACTTTTTAATGAACCTCCATAATTTTAAAGTCAGTAGTTTTGATAGTTACAAGGCCACAGTAAAGACTTAAATAACTACTCATGTGATGTTTTGAAATTAATCGTAACAGAGATATCGGAAACTGTAACTACTAAAACATCTCATGTATCTAAGCACGTTCGTCACCTATATCTTTGTTTACACGCGAGACTATTTTAAAAATTTGTTTACAAAATAACTTAAATGTATCTTTGAAAATAAATCGGAATTTTCCTCATTTCAAATAGTTTGTTATGCATTATTTTTATATATTGATATAAACATATATAAATTTATATAATTATTAGTATCATGTTATATTTAAAACTTCATACGCATCACATTTTTATCAGATTAATATTGAAAACACTAAAACAATCTAAAAGTTTCCGAATATTTTCCGTTTATATGAACTTATTAAGTAAATTGATATATTTTAATCCATTTTGCTAGTGTTATCATAAGAATTTGCAATGCGATCAGAAATAATGAAGTAAAATTATAAAATCCCAGCAGTTTTTCAGATGTGTGCTTACAGTAATTTTGTACCAACATTTTGTTTCAACTTTTAAGGACTTTATGTGGTTGAAGAATGATAAATACAAAGCAATTGAATCGCCACTTATTTAGTACAGTTCTACAGTATTTATTGACAGTTTCAAATTCCTTATAACAGACAGTGTTATGCAAATATTCAGAATACTTAGTGTTGATAAAAGATGTTAATTAAGCTGTTACACATTGATAACTTGATCTCTTATATTTTTTATTTCTTCATCAATGCCGTAATGGAATGTCTACTTGTTTGCTCTTTACAAACATCTTTCTGTGAATGTTCCTCTATCAAAATTTACTTCTATACCTATAGTTAACTGATGAATATTTTATGTTCGTATTCTCTACCCCTCTCTCTCTCTCTCTCTCTCTCTCTCTCTCTCTCTCTCTCTCTCTCTCTCTGTGTGTGTGTGTGTGTGTGTGTGTGTGTGTGTGTGATGCAAATATGTAGCAGACTCATAATAATTTCAACAGGATTTTATTTTTATGTAAATCCATGAATGACGCCTGCATAATGCATTGTGGTTCATAACAATTAACAAAATAATTTCTCTCCCAGAATCATAGATATTTTAATTTTAAAGAATGATCAGTTTTTACAAAATAAATAGGTAGAACAATTCGTCTGTTTTGATTTTTAATGACAAATTTAGTGAACTGGTTATGTAGAGAGTCATATAAATGAGTGTAACATTGTTTTGTAATTCAAGCTATTTTCGTTAAGAAGAGTTAAAATGTGAGTATTAATATCATTGTTTCCCATTTTGATTCCATAATTTCGATCAGTGAAAAACTAGTATATATACTTATATTTAGAAAACGAACAGCTGACGGTTAATTCAGAGATACTAGACATCAATAGCTCGGCCATATACATGCTGTTTGTTTTTACGTCATATGTTTCTATTTTTACTTTACCATCAAAACATTTAAGCCTTTATCAAACACTTTTTTTTTTATAATTTTTTGCAAGTGAAGTCACGGTGCTATCTGCATATGTTTTCTTCTAATCGTTATGGCGTTAAAGGGTTCAGTATAAAAAATAATGAACGAAATTTCTTATAGATTTTGAAATAGGTGCTGTGACTGAAAAGTTTATCCAAAGCCAGTGTTATCAATGAATGCATATGAATTCATTGGTCCTATTTTGTTTTAGGTTTTAAATCATAGTTACTTTATTTATATATTTTATATACAATTAATAGTCTGCTGTCGATATGTATATAAATGTAATCAATTGGATATACAGATTGTCATCGATAGAATGCTTACTGAACAGCATTGAATTAGGCTAATTTGGTTTTTCATTACTCGCTAAAATAGTATTTCCATATGTGTTATTTTTTCACTCAAATGTCCTGCGCTAGATTCCATCTTTAAAGCTGCATGCTTGTATTTTATAAGCTTATTGACGATTTATGGGGTTAAATTGTTTTAGAAATATCCGAGCAGCTCAGTGTTTAAGTCCACTTAGTGGCTGCTCATATAAGTATCATTAAGTTACATTATTCAAGTGGACAGAGCATTTAACAAATGTATATGAATTATTGGCGCAATCTTGGATCTCTGGATAATGTACATAGTGGCGATCAGCAAAGTATTGAGTTGAGTAATGGTGTTTAACGTCCCAGTCAAGAATATTTCACTTATATCGAGACGTCGCCAGCTATAGGCGAAAGTGCAGAAATTTTGCCTGTGCGTTGCGCTGATGGCATTATACAGCAGGGTTCTCCGTGACACGGAACCTCGTTTATTTTAAGTTACAATCCGAAAGAACCGTGAATTTCATTTCATAATGCCGAGTGCTTGGCGAAAGAACAGTCACTACCCACTTTCAAGTCTTGGGTCAGACCCGGCCGGGGTTCGAACCCACGACATCCCACCTACGGAGCGAGCACTCTACCAACTGAGCTACCGAAGTGGTCAAAGTATTTTCGAGTAGCATCATTAAACGATATTTATTTCCCATACACCTATATATTTTTCAGGGTAGAAATGTTTAGATTTTTATTGACATTGCAAAGGTGATTATTTTGTATTTTAAGAATATCTAAAAAAAAATTAAAATATCTCACGTATCAAAGTACCTGTGTATCACAATTTGATCATTACTAATTATTTTTCTCTCAAATTACTTTTAACTGATTTTGATTTATGACCAAAACTTTTAACGATTTACTTATGCATTATATTTATCCTATTGAAATGTTCTCCCAATACGTGCCTTCAAAATTGATTAATTTTATTAAGGAGGTAAGCGATATTTTTGTGAGATATAAGCGGTTTCTTTTACAAACTTTTAAGTGACTCCGATGATTCACGAACACCGCATAAACGATTTGCAGTTAGACGTTTTATATCTTTGTAATTAAAAACTATTTCAATGAAGGGTTAATTATAGAAAACATCAAACAGGCATGCCAAAGCAATGACAAACGTTTAATGTTTATATACAGTTAGTAGTTTAGCGGGATATTTAGGTTTTTTTTCGACGAAATAGTACACAGAATGTTAACAAACGGTATATGTTAAGTGTTTCCAAGTTAATAAAAAATGTAAATTACAAAGTGTTTCCTAATTTGAGTCTCCATTAAATTATAATGAACATAAAAACACGTTGATGGAAAGGATATCACAATACAATTGTATTGATGTTAAACCTTAAAATGAATAAACCCTATTGCAATAAAATGGTCAGCAATTGTTTCAAAGTTTTTCAATATATATATATATATATATATATATATATATATATATATATATATATATATATATATATATATATATATATATATATATATATATAATAATAATAATAATTATTATTATTATTATTATTATTATTATTAATTTTTTGTCATATTAATAGCAAATAATAAAAAAAAAAAGAATGATTATATATTTGGTTCGACCTCTCGTCTTTTGTCTTTAACTTTTTCTAAATCTGTCGAAGTTTGTATCATCATCATTATTTCAATGTTATGGCTTTTGGCTCTATGTTTCCGCTACACCTAAGATGTTTAGTTTGGTAGTTGCGGTATTCTAATTTTATAAAATGAACGTTCCCTTTGCGTTGTCTGATTTTGTGATTGACTACCAATTGTATTGTTTGATTTGTAACTGATTTGCTTTGATCACATATTAGTACATCCTGCACTGTTATTTTACAAAACAAAACACTAGGGCGAAAAGTCGCTATCTAGGACAGAAGTGTCTTTGAATATCGAGTATATTCTATAAAAAACACCAGTGTGAAAAGTCGATCTCTAGGACAGAAGTGTCCTTGAACATCGAGTATCTTCCATAAAAACAACTGTGTTAAAAGTCGCTGTCTGGGACAGAAGTGTCTAGTTGAGCATCTTCCGGTAACAGACTGAAAAAAAGAAAAATGGAGCCAGTATTAGTTTCATGTGTTAAACGTCCTTACTCTGCTTTAATATCGGTTCAATAGCGTATGCACCATACAGTTTAAGTTAAAGGATGGTGTATATGATAACCTTTAATTTATAAAATAATTTATAAAAACCGCATTAAAAACAATCCAGAGAGACTAGAAAGAACTAAACACGTAAAAGAAGCATTTTTCTGTTTTTACTCACTTTTTGAAAGGCGTTTGTGTACCAAAAAACTCCATCATTTAACAACGTGTGAAGGTTTAAAACGAGACATACATGTCTGGCAAATTAACCGAAGATTTATCTCATTCTTTGAAAACATGATCAAACTTGCGTAAGACTTGATGTCATTTGGGGCCAATTTTAAATTCTTTTGGTAGTGATCACTGATTCTGAAAACACGAACATTACTTTACTCATTTTTATAAAAGCGATGTTATAAACGAAGAGTTCAAAGCGAATGAGTTATTGAGTAAATGACTGTCAAATAGGTTTTAAGTGGAGTACAAACCAAAATTATTTCATTGGCGTTGAGAAGTAATTACGTCAAGATTCAGAAATCCTTTATATGTTCTTATGATGTCAGTGTTGATTCTTTTCACAGTAGCTGAAGTAATATAAGTCACATTCCTGTACACTGTAAAACGATTCTCACACAATAAACATCCTTCTGTTCCATGTCAAGCCATGTCCGATCTCAATCTGGAGCAATAACAATCATATCTCGTTAAACTGCATATGTTCCCAAAAAGTATTACAGTAAATATACTATTGTCATATACCATTTTGGAATATATTTAATCATAAACCATTTTTGAATGTATTTTATCGTAAACCATTTTTGAATGTATTTTATGATTAAATTCAAAAATGGTATATGACACCTTTAACCACAGTTAAATCAGAATGTAAACATATCATGGGATATTCTAGGAAATATCGACTTTAAAGAAAGTTTGCATTAATATAGTGGTATTTTGGTTAAATCTGAATAAAAGGCGCCTGAAAGCGCCGTAGTCGTAATGTAGAAATGTCAACACTGTAGCAGTATAAAAAAGAAATGGCTTATCCTCAACATTCAACCACCTGTCCATTAAAAGGTAGCCGTTTTATGTTGTGTATTCTAGAAAGCTATTTGACATTAAAAAGCATTCTTCAAAATTTCAAGTTGTGTTACCTTTTTGTTTAGATTTGTAATTAATTCCGACATTTTAAATTTTTACTCTTGTCTCAACAAGCACCACTGCGGTAGCTCAGTTGGTAATGTGCTCGCTCCGTAAGTAGGACCCCGGGTCTGACCAAAGATTTAAAAGTTCGTAGTGACTATTCTTTCACAAGCTCTCGGCATTACGAAATGAAAATCACGGTTTTTTTTCAGATGAAAACTTAAAATTATCGAGGTCCGATGTCACTGTAGGCGTGGCACGATAAAGAACCCTGCTGCATAATGACATCATCGCAATGCACAGACAAAATTTCTGCGCTTTCGCCTATAGTTGGCGACATCTCGATATAAGTGAAATATTCTTGACTGGGACGTTAAACACCATTATTCAACTCAATTCTTGTCTCAAAAAAACAAGAACTTGAAGCGGAAATAAAACTAATGACTCTTCTGTTGCCGGATTTGTTTTGGAAATGCACATCTTATTCAGCATGTAGTATGAAAGTGGTCTGTTTCTTTTCAAATTTTTTCACGTTTTGTAAACAATTTGTATATAAATAACCCTGTAAATTACGATAAGACAATTACAAAAATCTCTTTGAAGCAATTGTATTTAAATGATATTTCTTTGAAGCGTGTGATATAATTATCATCATTTTGTTAAAAACGGTACTTCGCAATGAATTCAAAGACCTTATATTATGTTTTGCTAATTTTAAATGATTTGTATTTTAATTCCCTTGACATGAATTTTAGAAGAAATTTGCCGACATTCAACAAAAACATAAAATTTCTTATAAAATATAAAGTACAAAGTTACAACAAATTATCTCATCTGTTTTTCAATCAGAGCAGCATGTTTAACTAGTGTTTACGATCAAAAAAGAGGAGAGTGAAATCTCTATATCATAGTTAACGTCAGCAAGGGAGATACCTACGTAAACAGCACAGCATCAAAACAAAGGGAAGATTCCTGCGAACTTTGACCCGACACAATTTACGCGAAAGACAGTACACATCTTACGCGCGCGTTCCTGATTAGGAAGTTCTCATATCCTCTGCGTTTGGTTGCTTGTCGGCTTTTTTTACATTCTTCCGCTGCCTAGTCATCGATGTGTGTTCTATTTACATCCCAACACGTGGGAAAGTATACCAAAATACTGAGCTAAATTTAGATGCCTACCGAACAGATTTTGGCACAGGCACCGTAATAATCATCGGAAGCTATCTTTATAAGATTGGTAGTAATTGAGAATCTATTTCTGGATTGACAAATAAAAACTGAAAACACTTCAAACAGAAATGAGTAAGACAAATGAATTTAAAATAAAAAAGAGATTAATCTGGGTTTGTTTTCGTAAAATCTCCAGTAGCTTGTTTTTAGAAAATATAAAGAAAAATGTTTTTCTTTTAAGTTTAATTGCTTACGGAAATGAAGAATGATTCTGAGTACATTTAACTTTCACTTAATTTATATGTAGAATTATCAATGAAAAAAGATAAATTAATTTCAGATGCATTTAAGTGCGAATGAAAACTTAACTCGTAAGATAATTCATAAAAAAGGATAGATAAAATATCCATTCATAACTTTTGCACTCAAAATCAATTGAAAAAAAAAACATGAAAAGTTTTTTTTAAAAAGTATAAACTGTTTGAAATACGTTTGCAATCATACTAGAGACGAACAGGCATGTTGAAATAGTTGTAGATATCATTAAAAAAAGTTTTTAAAATGATTTTAGAAATAGTCAAAACATTGTTTTCTCTTTTTGTTGCAATAGTTCTTAATCTGCAACAACGAAATCGTCAATGATGTGGCTACATATTCCATATGGCCGTGTTATAAAAAGAATAAAGTAGTAGTACTTTGATTTACCTATGAAACTATTGTATCATTATTCCCAGCATTTTTTCAAGCTACTGATGGTTTCTCCTCTTTCTTCTTCTTCTTTTTTTATTTTATATTTTTATTTTTAAGTTTTTTTTAATTTTAATTTTAATCGTTTTTTTAATAGTTGGCAATTATATTGGGGAAAATTACAATCCTCATATTATGATATATATGTAGGTTCAAAAGAAATTCAGTCCAAGTAAACGAAAACGAAAAAAGTAATAATTTGAATAATTTTTAAAACACAATTAAGATGATTCACAATTTTAATCGTAACATATCCGTTTACTTTCAGGTAAGGCAATTTGTTTAATTATGAATGACACATGTTTAAAGTAATGCATTTCAATTATTTCACATGCAATTACAACTACACCAGGTGTATTAATGCATGCCATACTACAGAATGCATTATACATATTTACTATCAATTTAAAACCGTGTGAAGCCCAGTGAACTGCTGCGTGATTTGTTCTGTTTTCCTGAAAGCAATGCCTTCCAGGCATACATTTATTTTCTGTTAAAATGGGTTGTGGTACTAATCATTTACAACATTTAAATTTGTTTATAAGCGCATTTGATTAAACCAAACGAATGAATATACATTTCTGTGAATGCACGTGAAGGGAAGAATCATGCATTTATCAACAACGTCAAAATGCAATTACCTTATGTCTTGCATGCACATAACACGTGATTTGAAAATTAAGATGAATGTGAAAAAGTTGAATCTAATTTTGAAAAATGCGTTAATTTTTTTAAAACTTTAAGCTAAAGATAGTAAGTTAACCACTCATTGTATGTGTCATATACATGTACCATTTTTGAATGTATTTTATGGTTAAATTCAGTTACTGTAAAATAGTACATTTTATACTAAGTTAAAGACTGAATACAGTCTTACAAGCTCAGTAGAATAGTAAGAGGACATAAAACAAAACAATAAAGACGTATGGATTCCTGTCTGGTCATAAATTATGATCGATAATTAGTATGTTCTGTTTAACTCATTTTTCGAAGTTTTTATCTCCTTCGTTTTGAACCTTGTCTGAACACAATCATACAATTGCCTTACCAATAACTTTTAAGCAAAACCAGCCAGGAAAGAATATAGCTAAGAACATTGAACCCTAAGCTCCATTTATTTTGAAACAATGAGATATCACATTACCTATACCATACGGTCTTTAAAGACCCCAACACCAAAGGAATCTTGTCAAATCGAGTCGTGTGGTAGACATTTTGTTAGTTCCATAATAGTTTTTGTTATTTGTTTCATATTCTAGAATTGCTTATTATAAAAATACTTTTAGAAAAATGTTCTACCAGTCAAAATTAGTTCATGTGCTTCCTTAACGATTTAACAACATTGTATGCCGCTTATGTCAACGGATAGAATTAACATAAATTAAGTTTAGATTTTAACTTTAATGTTACTGTAATGTTGGTTTTTTCAAACCGTTATACGGCCAGCATAGACATTACAAGATTTTGTTATCTTTAAAAAAAGCAGCATTGAGCATGTGTATTTTACTTTCAATGTAAATTAAATGATGTTTGATAGGTGTATGTTAAATGCCATGTTGGTGATTACATAATGTGATATTTTCAGAGACAGTCACATTTTCAATGGTCGAACATTTAATTCATTTGGAAATTATCCTTCATTAAAATACCACGTAGGGTTCAAAAGCTGACCAAACATTCTCCATTCATTTATACATACTCGTAAACATGTTTCAAAAAGCCCCACAAAAACAAAAAAAGTGTTATTAATCACATGGTATGCTGGAGAGTCATATTTTTTGTGTTGCATAAGTATTTCTTTTTTGTTATTTATTTTTCTTTTGTTTTAACTATTGCAAGATTCATTATAATATATATATATATATATATATATATATATATATATATATATATATATATATATATATATATATATATATATATATATATATATATATTCTATTCATCACCTTAATGTTATATATTTTATAATATTAAATCTGTTTATTTGAATACGAAAGTACAATTGTGTTGCTGCAGCAGTTGCACCACATTGTAAGTGATTTGTTCGAATACTAAAGTGTATAGTTCCTCCAGAACAATGTCTATATTTGGTAACTTTAACAGGTAGAAAAGCATTTATCATCAGATTTTTTATCATTACTTACTTCGCCTACAATTTATTCTCTCTCTCATTTTATGATAAACGAAGATTGTGCACTTAACTTATTAATCATGCACGTGAAATTATCTTTACGCATGCGCAAACATTTAACGCAATGATGTTTTATCACATTTAAATCATCAGTACATGAAAATAAACACCTTGGTACATGTTTTATATCTATAACTTTCACACCATGAGAAAAAATCTTATCTACTTGATCTATTATTAGACGATCATTTGGTACATGAATTACATTCGTAAACGATTGGTGCTGAAGACGTCTATCTAAAAAATTATCGTGCATCTTGCAACAAGTGTTGATATAAGTTATCATTAAAACACGTCAGAATCTTCTATCAACAAAAAAAAAAAAACAACTCGCGAGATTGACAATCGTAAACCCTCGTCGTAAATGTTATTTTTAAAATTTTTAATATTAGTTTATTGTTACAACAATAATAAAATGGTAGGTTGCGTAAGTGTGCATTTGGCAACAAGATGTAAACTTTTTTCCATTCATATAAAATTAATGATGTAATTAATTTGCTAAGACTAAGAAACAATATTGTTCACATATAGAAAACCTATGTTAAAAATAATACATCTTACACAACCAAATAACATGACCTTATTCCCGTCAATGATAAAAACAGCCATACAAGACAAGAGAAGAAAAGACAAACACATAATAACCACTGATTATAAAGTCCTTAATTTTGTACAGATATTTGTGTAAATGACCGGTGATTAATTATGCTAACAGTCTGATTTTGTTTGCTTGGTACATTTTTGGTTAGTGTAATGGCTATTCTTGGTGATATTACAAAACCAAGATGAAGGGAAAACTCACATGAATTAACAAAGATATAAAGGCGCGGTTCTATTATCATATAAAAGTAAATAAACGAAATATCATTCGGATTCAAAACTCTGGCGACCAGGTGACAGTCATGTTGTCATATTATAAATTTTTGAATTTTCTGAATGAAATATTCAAAAATTTTTGAATATTTCATTCAGAAAATTCAAAAATTGATAATATGACAATATAAACAATCGCCTGATACGTCACTATCTTGTAAATTTCTAAAATAACATTTTTATAACGAAAAGTATATTGATACGCACGTTAAATATCAAAAATAATATTTAAATATTTTATCAATCAACAAACGGCCCCTTTATTGCATCTGTTACTTAAAAGAATTTAAAACAATAGAAATTAACTTTATTGCAACAAGCAAACCATCCGCTTACATCGTAAGTAGCATTGCTAAGTGAAACACTATCATACGAAGTGTTCGCATTAATGTCTTGGACTATTGAAATAACCCTTTCTTAAGATAACTGCGCATTTAGATATTTTAAAATCGAGTAAACAACAGCACGCGCTAGATGTCTACAGGTGGTTCATCTTATCTTGCTCCCAATAATACACTCGAGATTATAAAAACAGACGGTAAACTTTCACGTGATATATAATGATAATACACCTTAAGAATCAAATAATTTGAAAGATAAAGAAGTAAAGTTTAGATTCATTAAAATACCTTAAACGCAGTAGTTTTTATTGACTATTTATAGCATATATACTAAGTAAATACAATAATTTAAATTATGTTGCTAGATAAGTAAAAATATTACTTGTGTCAAACTAAAGAATTACGCAAAAGTTCTCTTTTAATATCTTTAAAAAAAGCCAAGAAATTTGCATAAATTATCTGACACGAAAATTTGAATGTTACATTTACGTCAGGGTATTCTATTATCCTGTAATTGTTTGAGATTTTAATTTTTTAAAATATATATTGTTTGCAATGCGTTTTATTTTTGAGCAATATTTTACAAAAAATAATTTAGTAACTTTGTTATAGTTTGTTCAAATTTCAAATTTATTGGCAGAACTGTGTGCCTTAAATATTGAATATTTAAATTATTTAAAGAGAGATATCATATAAATGTTACATATTTAAAAAAAAAACAAGAACAATAGTGTCATTGATTTTACAAATGAATTAATATATTGATTAATCTGATCTCATTATTAGTAACCCTTAAATGTATAATAACTATATCAGAGAAGATTATTAATAATTTCATTCCTAAAGTGTTAGTATCCAGATGCGAACACGATTGATTGACATCACTCCCGGAGTGACCATATGTCCGAGGATTGATTAAATACAAAAGGGTTAATCATTTAACTAATGACCGTAAACCTTACTGACTCATGAAGTAAAACCGTGATTACAGAATTACAGAAATATGTGTATTGAGATAAATACAGCCTTGATTAACTAAATTCCATTTAAAATTAGGATCAGTCTTGGCCCGGGGTTGATAAATAACATTGATTTATTTATATAATGGCCTGACCAATGTAATGTTTGCTAAATAAAAATGTGGAAAACTTTTCATTAATCATTATTTTTAAGAAATATCTTCCATTTAAATAAATCAATAAACAAACACACAAACAAAAAAAACAAACAAACAAAAATAAATAAATAAATAATTAAGTAAATAAATAAATAAATAAGTCATGAATAAATATAAAATCATTATTCCTCTATACATGTATATTCTAAAATATTTATGGGCTTTTTTAGATTTATATTTAGAGGTCTCAAAAATCATTTTCTTTACATTAAAAAATATAATAAAATATAATATAATATAATTTCATTCAATTCAAGACATGAAATGAAATAAATTTAATGAAAATTATGCAAATACTCATTGACAGTCAAAACTTGATACTTCAACATTGATACCCAATGGCATGAGTTTTTCTGGATTTTTTTTTAAAGTAGCATTTGACAAATAAGGAATTCCATTACTAAAGACAAATGGTATAAATCTATTATAAAAATTCTTGACAGAAATGATTGAATTAATGATGTATTAGGTCACGACTTCACCAATGGGTCTTGTACGAGCATCAAGAACATCGAACTAATCCAGTTCCGTAATTGGGTGACGTCACCTCCGAGGGTTGTTACAGATGTGAACTGCCTCGCAGTAAATGACGAATTTGTAACGATATCCCTGGGCTCGAGAAAACAAAGAAAAGGTGATTTTAGACATGAGTCATTTATTGAAAAAAATCTTTGGTCAGCTTCAAAATGATGTGTCGAATCATGTTATAGAAAAAAAAAGCTATCTCTCGTTTTCTTTTTCTCACGTGTGTCATACATGCGTTATCAGCAATCACATTGCAATGTTAATAGTCATTCGGTCGTCAAACTTAACTAACAACTTAAAGCAAAATATTAAAAAAAACGATAGTGTGTTATATCAACGATTTATTTATTTATTTATTATTACTTAAAAAAACTAGTGAAAAAATTCTAAAATCATTTTCAATTTTAATTATATTTCATACTTTTTCATCTTGTTAGATAAAGTGAAATATAGAGCATACTTCAATTTAAACAATAAACGGCTCTTTCGACTTTTTTTAAAAAAAAAAAAAAAAAAAAAAAAAAAAAAAAAAAAAAAAAAACTTTGATATTTTATTATCGGATATAGTATGGAATTTCGTTGTTAACAAATTTAAAATGTATAAGTTTTTAAATTTTTATCAGGAAATAATTCAAAAGCTCATTTTCCAAATCTCTCTCTATTTTCGTCTTACTAGAAGAAATAAAACGTTCTTGACCATCTGCAATATCTGATATATATTGAAATTGCATAGTGTAGGTTTGTTAAACAAAACAAAACATTGTCTCATAAAACTTCAATTTTTTAAAACATTGATGATAGAAAAATCGGAATATTAGAGTTGAGTGTACACTTAATTAAATGAATGATTGTGAAACTGGGGCCTGGTCTTTATCAATAGATGTTTGGGTCCTTATTGATGCTCAAAAGATTTTTTTTCCATCTTAAAGGCGCACAATCTGGAACTCATGACGTCATTTCTTTAGCGTAGATAAAAGGGAATTTTGGCATAAATTAAATATGTTACATTCAATTTAATGGTATAACTCGTTTTATAAAATTAGTTTGAATCCTACAAGCAATAGTAAACTCCACAACAACCATGCTGAAATATTCTGTTTTAGTGTTCGTCCGAAGGTGGATGTTTAATAATCGATTGTTTCAGTCTAAATAACCACGCTGATTCAGTTCAAATCCAATTCGGGACGGATTCTTGTTTGAGAAATTTTGCCAGGTCACTTTCCGAATCTCGGTTAGTTTCAGCGGGTACTCCTGTTTCCTCCACCACCCAGACCTAGCTGCCTCGGAGTTGGTGAAAGAATTTTGACTTAGGGCGTAAAAACTCTATTAACACCGAACCACTCCACTCCATTATTATGAAATAATCATTGTTAGGAAATGTGATTAGTTCCAATTTAAAAACAAGCCAACAAATCACACTGATATTACCTAACCATGAGGATGAGCAAATGTACCAATATATATTATTAGATTCTTAAATAAATAAATAAATAAATAAATAAATAAATAAATAAATAAATAAAAATACAAAAGGAAATTGATTGTTCGGATTGAAAATTTGATAACATTTCTATTTTTTGTGCTAAATATTACAAAACGTGTGTTTCATAGACAAAGACTAAAATTTAGAAAACCTGCAATTTACTTAAGTATTCATTGGCAAATCAAATATAATATAATTTTCACAAAGTTTTTTTTTTAATTCTCCCTGCTTATGCCGATGAATATGTTGTTTGAATCAAGTTTTTTTCTGTATAATCATTGTTTGACTTATAAAGAAAAAAGAGTGAAAAAGTTTCCTTTTGTAAAGACGCTAAAACTACGACGAAAAATGCATGAAGCACCTGCGAATTTAATGAGTCATGTCATGATTTCTCAGGTGAAAATCTATCAGTGCGTGCGTTGTTCGATGACAAATAACCGATAAAAATGTGACATTGTGTGTAAATTTGTGCAGAAAACGAGAGTTCTCATTTTGCATCAATAAACCAAATATTTGTGAAAAGGTACATAATTTATGTTCCATGAAAAACTGTCAATTTTCGGAAATTAAATAAAATCCAATTATTCATCAGTGTTTGTTATGTAAATTATGATAAATTATTTTTTTTCACGAAGTATCAGATTTAGGTTTATGACAAATGAATCTAAATTCAGCAATTAGGAATGTGAAAAATTTTATCCTTGATTTAGTTGAGTTAGTTTATTATTATTATTATTATTATTATTATTATTATTATTATTATTATTATTATTATTATTATTATTTCTTTTATTATTAAAATCATTACTATACAACTATGTGTTTAACTTTTATTCCAAAAAAGTTTTACCGAGTGCATTTTTTTCTTGACGATAAAACAATAAGAAAAACTACAGACACTTTTTGAAAAGGTTGAATTTCTTTTTCTTTTTTATCTATAAACAAAGTCCAAAATTAACTTATATCATTACAATAAATAAAAACATAAAAAAATTTATTCAATCATTTCAAAAAAGGCAAATCTGCTGGTACATGCTACACAGGAAAAAACTTTCTGTGATTCTAATTTCTACTTCAAAAAATGCAGAATACGATTTCCTTAAATGCTGGAAACTGAAATTATATTAGAATAAAATTGCGTTTGAATGAATACATTTGTGTTCTAATAAAATTTAAATTTCTGGTGATTTGTAAACATAATATCTCATAAATTTTTCATTGTTGAATAATAAATGTTGAAATCATCTTTAAAAGTAAAGTAAAAATCATCATCAAGTGAGATTTTTCTTTATATAATATCTATGCGTTGTACTGGATGATCAAATGTCATTTCTTGCATGCATGGTTTGTTGCGCGTGAGTCACAAAAATATGTTAGTTAGTCATGAGGCAGATGAAACAACGATTATGATAGAGTGAAGAAAGAATAAAGATCTAAAGGATGAAAAGAACCATGAATAAACGATAAATAAATTCCGCCTGATTTCTTCTCTATTAGTGATAATGTTATTTAAATGGCTGCACTTTCTCGTACTTGTTCAAATCAAAAAGATAATTTTCCATTTTATTTGATGGCGGATTAACTGATTAATTTCATTTTTTATTCATTTATGTTGTTTGAATAGCTCATAGTAAAATTTAACAGCAATTATTGGATCTTGATGCTTTATGATTAAAAAGTTACATTTATTCTATTATTTTCTAAAATAATTATTACGTTATTTACAAATAAGCGGTGTTTAGTGATGCAGAATTGTACGAATGCTCGCTCATTTGAGTGCTAATCTGGAATAAAATACATGTATTTACAGCTATACAGAAAAAGCATGAAAATCGAATAAAAAGTGATTTGTGGTTAAAATGAGTGCTTAGTATTGCAACCAAGAACAAGAAAATATCATAATAAATTAAATAAATGAAATCTTCTAAATCAAAGTATAGGCAATAAAGACGAAAAATAAAATAAGTCTTATACAGAAAAACGAATTTGTACCAAAGACGCAAAGTAAAATAAATCTTATACAGAAAAACGAATTTGTACCAAAGACGCAAAGTAGAATAAATCTTATACAGAAAAACGAATTTGTACCAAAGACGCAAAGTAAAATAAATCTTATACAGAAAAACGAATTTGTGCCAAAGACGCAAAGTAAAATACATTTTATACAGAAAAACGAATTTGTGCCAAAGACGCAAAGTAAAATACATTTTATACAGAAAATGTATATGTACTGAAACGCAAAGTAAAAATATGCCTTATAGAAAAAAAACGTATAGAAAGAGTAAAAAAATGTCTTGTACAGAAAATGTATATGTACTAAAAACGCAAACGGTAAAAATATACAAGTCTCATACAGAAAATGTATATGCACAGGTAAATATATGCAAGTACAGAAATGCATATACACTAAAGAGGCAAAGTCTTGTTGCTAACATATGTATACGTCTTATAAGATGCAGAGTAAAGTATAACAGAAAATGTATATGTACTAAAGACACAGAGTAAAAATATGCAAGTCTTGAAGATAAAATGTATAATTTCTCAAGACGCAGAATAAATTATATGCAAGACTTGTAGATAAAATGTATAATTTCTCAAGACGCAGAGTAAAAATATGCAAGTCTTGTAGATAAAATGTATAATTTCTCAAGACGCAGAGTAAATTACATGCAAGACTTGTAGATAAAATGTAAAATTTCTCAAGACGCAGAGTAAAAATATGCAAGTCTTGAAGATAAAATGTATAATTTCTCAAGACGCAGAATAAATTACATGCAAGACTTGTAGATAAAATGTATAATTTCTCAAGACGCAGAGTAAAAATATGCAAGTCTTGAAGATAAAATGTATAATTTCTCAAGACGCAGAATAAATTACATGCAAGACTTGTAGATAAAATGTATAATTTCTCAAGACGCAGAGTAAAAATATGCAAGTCTTGAAGATAAAATGTATAATTTCTCAAGACGCAGAGTAAAAATATGCAAGTCTTGAAGATAAAATGTATAATTTCTCAAGACGCAGAATAAATTATATGCAAGACTTGTAGATAAAATGTATAATTTCTCAAGACGCAGAGTAAAAATATGCAAGTCTTGTAGATAAAATGTATAATTTCTCAAGACGCAGAGTAAATTACATGCAAGACTTGTAGATAAAATGTAAAATTTCTCAAGACGCAGAATAAAAATATGCAAGTCTTAAAGATAAAATGTATAATTTCTCAAGACGCAGAATAAATAACATGCAAGACTTGTAGATAAAATGTATAATTTCTCAAGACGCAGAGTAAAAATATGCAAGTCTTGAAGATAAAATGTATAATTTCTCAAGACGCAGAATAAATTACATGCAAGACTTGTAGATAAAATGTATAATTTCTCAAGACGCAGAGTAAAAATATGCAAGTCTTGAAGATAAAATGTATAATTTCTCAAGACGCAGAGTAAAAATATGCAAGTCTTGAAGATAAAATGTATAATTTCTCAAGACGCAGAGTAAAAATATGCAAGTCTTGAAGATAAAATGTATAATTTCTCAAGACGCAGAATAAATTACATGCAAGACTTGTAGATAAAATGTATAATTTCTCAAGACGCAGAGTAAATAATATGCAAGTCTTGTAGATAAAATGTATAATTTCTCAAGACTGAGAGTAAATAATATGCAAGTCTTGAAGATAAAATGTATAATTTCTCAAGACGCAGAGTAAAAATATGCAAGTCTTGAAGATAAAATGTATAATTTCTCAAGACGCAGAGTAAATAATATACAAGTCTTGAAGATAAAATGTATAATTTCTCAAGACGCAGAGTAAAAATATGCAAGTCTTGAAGATAAAATGTATAATTTCTCAAGACGCAGAATAAATTACATGCAAGACTTGTAGATAAAATGTATAATTTCTCAAGACGCAGAGTAAATAATATGCGTCTTGAAGATAAAATGTATAATTTCTCAAGACTGAGAGTAAATAATATGCAAGTCTTGTAGATAAAATGTATAATTTCTCAAAACGCAGAGTAAAAATATGCAAGTCTTGAAGATAAAATGTATAATTTCTCAAGACGCGGAATAAATAATATACAAGTCTTGTAGATAAAATGTATAATTTCTCAAGACGCGGAATAAATAATATACAAGTCTTGTAGATAAAATGTATAATTTCTCAAGACGCAGAGTAAAAATATGCAAGTCTTGAAGATAAAATGTATAATTTCTCAAGACGCAGAGTAAATAATATGCAAGTCTTGAAGATAAAATGTATAATTTCTCAAGACGCAGAGAAAATAATATGCAAGTCTTGTAGATAAAGTGTATAATTTCTCAAGACGCAGAGTAAATAATATGCAAGTCTTGAAGATAAAATGTATAATTTCTCAAGACTGAGAGTAAATAATATGCAAGTCTTGTAGATAAAATGTATAATTTCTCAAGACGCAGAGTAAAAATATGCAAGTCTTGAAGATAAAATGTATAATTTCTCAAGACGCGGAATAAATAATATGCAAGTCTTGAAGATAAAATGTATAATTTCTCAAGACGCAGAGAAAATAATATGCAAGTCTTGTAGATAAAGTGTATAATTTCTCAAGACGCAGAGTAAATAATATGCAAGTCTTGAAGATAAAATGTATAATTTCTCAAGACTGAGAGTAAATAATATGCAAGTCTTGTAGATAAAATGTATAATTTCTCAAGACGCAGAGTAAAAATATGCAAGTCTTGAAGATAAAATGTATAATTTCTCAAGACGCGGAATAAATAATATGCAAGTCTTGAAGATAAAATGTATAATTTCTCAAGACGCAGAGTAAAAATATGCAAGTCTTGTAGATAAAATGTATAATTTCTCAAGACGCGGAATAAATAATATGCAAGTCTTGTAGATAAAATGTATAATTTCTCAAGACGCAGAGTAAAAATATGCAAGTCTTGAAGATAAAATGTATAATTTCTCAAGACGCAGAGTAAATAATATGCAAGTCTTGAAGATAAAATGTATAATTTCTCAAGACGCAGAGTAAAAATATGCAAGTCTTGAAGATAAAATGTATAATTTCTCAAGACGCAGAGTAAAAATATGCAAGTCTTGAAGATAAAATGTATAATTTCTCAAGACGCAGAGTAAATAATATGCAAGTCTTGAAGATAAAATGTATAATTTCTCAAGACGCAGAGTAAAAATATGCAAGTCTTGAAGATAAAATGTATAATTTCTCAAGACGCAGAGTAAAAATATGCAAGTCTTGAAGATAAAATGTATAATTTCTCAAGACGCAGAGTAAAAATATGCAAGACTTGTAGATAAAATGTATAATTTCTCATGACGCGGAATAAATAATATACAAGTCTTGTAGATAAAATGTATAATTTCTCAAGACGCGGAATAAATAATATGCTTGTTTTGTAAATAAAATTCATATGCATTTAAGAGGCAAAATATTTCTTATGGAAAAATGTATATGCACTAAAGATTAAGAGTGAAAATAGTCTTTCTGATAAAATGTCTTTTCTCTATAGGCGCATTGTAAAAATAAATCATATAAGGACGCATTGCAAAAATAAGTCATATGGAGTTGTGTACTAAAGACGCATTGCAAAAATAAGTCATATGGAGCTGTGCACTAAAGATGCATTATAAAAATAAGTCATATGGAGTTGTGCACTAAAGATGCATTGTAAAATAAGTCATATGGAGTTGTGCACTAAAGACACATTGTAAAAAATAAGTCATATGGAGTTGTGCACTTAAGACGCATTGCAAAAATAAGTCATATGGAGTTGTGCACTAAAGGCACATTGCAAAAATAAGGAATTGTGCACTAAAGACGCAGGGTAAAAATAAATCTTTTTTAAGAAAATGTTTATCAATTATAAAATTATTTCAAAGTAAAATATTTTTCCATACTCATCAAAAGTTGAAATCATCCTTTTTCGAAAATTGTTAAATTCAACTTTGAATTTTATTTTTTATAAAATTTAATGATTTTTACAATAATTAAATTGTAACAATTTCATCTAACGTCAGTTTTCAAGTAGGTTTACTTTTTAAATTTCATCCAAAATCATGCGTGAAATAATATTGTCATTTAATTCCTTTAAAAGAGTAACAATTAAATTTGATTTAACAATGAGTAAATACCACGGTAACTGATATGATATCATCATCGTCATTGGTTGGCTAAGTCTCACCTGATGCTTTACATAGTTGAGTCATTCGGAGCATTGATCTCTAAAACCCGGGTCGATAAACGAACGATGAACCAAAACTAAGACACGGAATATTTAATCATCAGAATTATGATAGGGGATATCATATTATTTGTGTCATATTTGATATCGGTGAAGTGCTTTGTTTTTTTAAGCGTTCAGGTTGATGTGTGATTCAAGTTTTGATTTTTATATTTGAAGAAAGAAGCTATGTTTCTCAAAAATGTCTGCTTGTCAATAAAAACAAAATAAGTTTCAAGTTTCTTCATTTCTAAAATTGCATATACATATTAACTGACAACACGTAAATACAAATATAACAAATAATACACTAAGAACAGCGTTACATAAACTACGACAATATATCAAATAGGTAAACAATCAACGACGACAATAATAATAATCATCATCATCATCATCATCATTATTATTATTATTATTATTATTATTATTATTATTATTATTAATATAGTAAACATCTTGTGTTTTGTTTTCATTATATATATTTTTATTTAAAATAATTTTTCAAAAAAAAAAAAAATAAATTCAAAATTAAAAGATTCATTTTTTATAGAAAATACACTAAAACCTATATTATTATTATTAATATTATTATTATTATTATTATTAAAAAGATGGAAATCAAATGCATAATTGGAATGAAAAAGAACACCATGTGTCTCAACACCTAATTATTTTTAAAAGATGAATATATAAATTTAACAAAAAAGTTTTGATTTTTTACTTGTAAGATATCATTTCAATTTGATATTTTCTAATTAAGCCCGTACATCAATTCATTGTCAACCTCATCAATTTGAATAACGCAAATAACATAAATTGAATTAAGAAATTAAATCTACATCGCCTACACTGCAATTTTCATTTTATCATAAAGAATAAATTTACTTATGTCGCAAAAATAAAGATCTCGCGAAATAGAGTTACTAATTACTTTGCGTTACAAACACAAATGACACAAAAGAAGAAGTTATAAATTTTAATGTCAAGGAAAAAAGTAAATAGCTTCATATCTTAAATCTAATCATTCGATGTTTTATTTTCAATTAAAAGTCAGAAACGTGTATGACTCAGTTGTTATTTACTTAGTTTTTTTGTTATGTCTATGGCCTGGACTCTAGCATTTGGTGAAAGTTTGAAAAGGGCAATAATGTTATGCCACATAACTATATGAAAAGCATATTTCAGGGATCGTTGATATGTTTTGTCATTAAAATCCTTTAATGTGTTGGAAGTTTTAGTTAACAAAATTCCGTGGGCGTCATCGTATTTTGCTACTTCATATTGCAAAGTATCATTATCATATTTTCTGCCACGATATGTTTTCGATGCACCAAGGAAACCCATAATTATTGTTCACTTTTAATGATAACACAAAAATATTGAATGCTTTTGTCATTATGACACGCCAACATAGTTTTGATTTAGTAGCATGGACTGGTTCTATCATAGTCTTAATATTTATACATCTTGATTATCTATTTTCATTTTTTCGTACGTTTAATGAGACATATTCTTTCTGATTGTAAACTTCGATTTTCTAAAAGAAAAAGGTCGGACTTTGCACTGAATCACGATGCGCATCTGTATCCACATCGTGATAAAAGGGTGATTCCAAATGCTTGCAGAGCAAATGATGATCTTTATGATGGGTACCGCCCACGCTCGTACAAAATTCGGTCGCCGCAGAAAGCAACAGGTATCCTTGAGAAGATAGAGAGTGTAATATGTATTAGTGTCTGACGTAATCTGTGCACCTACGTATAAAATCTTACTTAATGATAAGATGAACACGAACGAGTAATTAATGTTTTTCCCCGCCAGTTTTTGTTTTTTGTTATGATGATGAGTTCCATATTTATTTATACACCAAGCAACTTGCCAGAAAACTCATGAACTAAATCGTTCACCGCACTTAAACTGAGCGATTCAACAAATATAACTTTCTAAGATATTTTTAAAATAAAATTTTGTTCGCACAATCACACAACGATTTTCGTCCGTGTTCATCCTTTGTTCGATGGCCATTTTCTTGATCTCACATCGTGTTGTTATCTCTACCGGAAGTTGGATGATTGGGAGAACCCTTTCGTTTTACCTACAGGAAGTAAAATGCCCTGTAGGAAGTGTGTGTGTGTGTGTGTGTGTGTGTGTGTGTGTGTGTGTGTGTGTGCGAGAGAGAGGACAAACAGATTATTCAATCTAATAGTGTCTCAAATTTCCAAAGCAACCATAAAAAGCATTGGTTTTCTAATTGTATACTGTCATGTGCAGAATTTTGAATATTTCTCTTTGTAAAAATTCAAAATTCTGCACTTGTCACTACAAACTTACAAACTTGACACGTGCACTCTACCAGGCCGGTATGACACAATGTACTGACTAGAAAATAATCGGCCATAAGACTAACCTACTGTTTTATACTTTAGCTTTCAGTAAATGTTTCACAGATAACTACGTGCATGTATCTGCTCTTTAGATAATCTTTTGGCAAAAAGTTACTTGAAATTTGAGTATATGAATATAACATTGTTACAATTAAAAAAAGTATTTAAAACATGTTCCTTAAGTATTTTTCGTTTCAAGCAGAAATTGTAATCAGCGGCATGAAAATGTACTTTTTTAAAATGTCGCTGTTATGAAGAATAGAACTTTAAATGAAGTTCGAAATATGTTCGAAAAAATACTATTTGTCTAATTTATGATTTTTTTATTTATTGTAACTTGAAATCAACCAACTGCCGTGTCAGTGTCAGAAATCATATTTATATAATGCGAATTGTTTATAGATGCGTAACATCCTCTAAGAGAGAATTTCCCACAACGTAACTATAGTCAGCATCTGACACATATAAATGTTTTACTAAATGACGTGTAGATGCACATGCACAGATGGTGAAACATCTAAGCATCACACTGACCTATATTTCAATGTGAAATATCAAACACATTGCATATGGCTTCATAAAATAAAATTTGCATAACAAAGAGCTTAGTTTGTGCGATGCATATTGGTATATTGTTATTATAGTTTTAAAATGTTTTTTATTGTTTCAACAGCATTGTTATTTTCCATGGCATTCTATATATACATGCACATTTTTGGATCACAATCCAGCCCAAATCAAAAGCTATAGATATAACACATAATATTGTGAAGTAGAATATTCTTAAGATGATTCCTTGAAGCACATGTGCAATTAATTTTTGGCATTCCAAAAATTCTTCCGGTTTCATGATTCCATTTTTGTTGAATGATATGAGTTTTCCTAATCCATGATTTATCTTGGCTTTTGTTTAATAAAATTTTAAAACGAAGAATTTTTTAACTTCAGATAAAGTAAACATGATGTCTCCAAATGCTCTGTCACTTTCTACCGTCATAAGGTTAATATGTTAAGCTGTGCAATTTTTACTACAGTATTTTGATTACGTTTCATGAAGGGGTAATGTTTGTGAAATTTAAGGTTTAAATTTTTTAATATGATGCATTTTACGACAAATTTTTGTCGTTACACATTTAAGTCTGTAAATCTACCATTCTGGGATCTATTATATCAAATAGTATAGTATAGTATAGTAATAGTAATAGTTCCACTTTGCGATATAGAAATGAAAACCTTTACCATACCCGTAAAGGTACAAAAGCAGACTCCCAAATTACAACAATGAGTCAGAACAGTGCACACACAGTGATATCATAACAAATTTTGCATTACAAAAGGCATTATCATTTTTTTGACGTAATGTATTTACGAACATTGACACGAGAAGTTTTCCAAAATACCTATCCGTAATAAATATAAAATCATCGGTAAACTTCGGTCTCGTCCAATTTGTGATCACGTTGTTTTTGATTCACCACATTATATCTGTAACTTTGGTTTTTCATGAAATGTTTCATAAAGAAAAGCAATTAAAAAAAAACGCTACTTAGATTGATTTTTTTAGTTTAAATTCAAAAGCATTTGGTTCTGGAAAGGTTAGACAATTAATATTGCTATTTGTTTAAATTTAAGTTTATTTCTAAATGAATCACATGATGAAAAGGCATCTTAAAGGATCCTTAAAGCCTCCTTAAAGATCCTTAAATATGTCCTTAAAGAGTCCTTTAAGGTCCATTAAAAATCCTTAAAGATGGAATGACTTTAAGGAGGCTTTAAGGCCCCTTTAAGGATCTTTATGGACATATTTAAGGATCTTTAAGGATCCTTACAGATCCTTAAAGGAGGGGGTTGGTCTTGTGAATGTGAAGACAATAACATTAAGAAGCCATTTTGTTGTTGCAATGTTCTGGAAGGTCAAATGTGTACGTGCTACGGCAACAATGATATTCATATATAAGCTTTAGTTAGTATCATAATCAGTTTAAAAATAACTTCTTGACCTTCTTTAAAATTGTCCCGTTTAGTGATAAAAGTTCGACATTTCCCATTAGTAGACGAGTAGGTATGATTATGCTTTCTGTGTTTTTTAAAGTGATTTCATATCCACTTTAGTATTTTGGTTTGGTTGCTCTAGATTTTCTCATGCTCATCGTTTTCAGAAACATTTTTTTTTCAAATATTATAAATAAGATAATGCTATTTCAAGTGTCATTTACCACTTTTTAAATTTAATCATAATAATACATTCAAAAAGTGGTAAATGACAATAGGGTGTATTTTTATGATTAAATTCAAAAAGTGGTATATGACAAAAGGTTTAAACATCTTAACATTTATGTCACTTTTTGAATGTATTTTTATGAATAAGTGGCATATGAAATAAACACGGAAAAATTGTGTTCAACTAAAACTGTAAACAATGAAGCCACATATATGAGACATTAATCCGATTTTCGCGATTGACTCTCAAACACGATGACGTTCCACCAACAATGATATCATTCCTTACTTCTCCAAAAGACACCTCGCGAGGATAACGTCATATAAACTTTGCGAAGTAACTTTCCAAAAACGTCTACCAACAATATATATCATTATATCATCGTCATGTATCACACAGGCATCATCGGATTCCAAAGGCATTCTACTATTGTCTAAGATGTAGTGATTGTGTCATAACTAATTAACTTTATTTTACCTACCGCAACCTGATTTCCGTGTTTTTATGGAATGCTTCATAACGTCATCAATAATTTGATAACTCGTGTAATTTGAAATGTTTATTATATTTTCACCTTATAGACAATTAGCCGACGTAAAGTACTTTTATTTTCATTATTCGACAATGAGAAATAAAACCGAGTTTCTGCTTACTACACGAAAGTTGACATTTATGAAACAAGACATATTAGAATGAACCAGTTTTGCAGATACGTTTTTGAAGTTTTAGATATGTTTAAGATAGTGCTTGTCAAATTTTGAGTACAAATTGTTTTTTTTGTTTGTTTGTTTATTTTATTTATTTATTTATTTATTTTTTTTGTTTTGTTTTTACATATAAGAAAACCTCTGAGGTGGTTTTACCCATAAGTAAAAGCACCAATCATCATTAATAAAAATGGCAGAAAATATTATCACATTACATAATGGAATATTACCACATACAAGTCATCATCACCACCAGACTCTAATAAAAAGTGACTAATTCTCATAAATCTGTAATTTATACTAACACCATTTGTAGCTTACACATCTCTATATTTCGTACAAACAAACACTACAAATTACAGAATACCTTGAACATTTTTCTGTCACCCTTTATACTTGTTAATATAAGATCTTTGCTGTTATTTTTGGATTCCGTGGGATGTTTTGTAAGTTAACCTCTCAATATAGTTAACCACTGAGAGTACAGAATGTATATGATTGATCTAAAAGGGCTTCTTACAAAAACGAAAATAATTCCTGATGTCTTGGGCGTCAAAGAATGTTTTACTGTTCATAAATATAATGGAAATTAAATTTCTCCATATTATATTAGAAAAATATTTGTTTTATATTGATTTTAAATGATTGGTTGACGATCAATGTGAGTGACGTTATCTGTCCAAAGTTTGTTTTTTATGATAAGGAGCGTTTTCTGGTTGAAAAGAGCAAAGCAGTAAATGTCATGCGCGTGTATTTTTACATGGTTATTAAGCATTTGCTGCATAAGGGACACTTTTTTGGCGGGAGAACAATGTGAATGTCCCTTATGCAACAATTATTATAATGAAAAATGTACCCTGACCGTCAGTGACATCAAGTTGTAACACGTCTTGACACAAAAAACACATCACACACACACACACACACACACACACACATACACACACACACACACACGAGATGTAAAGAAAATAATTTCATCTAAAATTGTATGAAAATAACATATAAATTTTTAAAAAGAAAAAATTATTTACCCTTTGACTACCAAATAAAATTTATAATTATATAAGTCAAAACCAGATGAAAGAGGAACTGATCTGTTAACAAAATTTTTTTAAAAAAAGATTAAATTTCAATCAGTCATTATAGTTCTGCTACAATTAGTAGCAATTCTACAATTCTGCTCCAAACTATTTAGACAGTAGTTATTTTAATAGCTAAGTCATTAAGTTTTTTTTTATTATCATTTTAATTTTTTAAGCTTTACAACAGTAATTGTTTAAGTACATCTTCTAAATTGTATCTTTTTTTTAAATCGAGATAAGCAAATACCACAACTGTTAGAATCATATTCTACGACAGTTGGTGTTAAACTACTAAGAGTAAAGTGATTTATTCTGACCATAAATTAAACAATTATAACTTTTGTTAGAAATTCAATTTCAAGAAGTCTGTACAAAGCGTTATAACATTAGAATTTTTGATTGAATTTTGACCACTATATTCCAGTGCAGCCGGCCATGACGTGTCCCCTGTCATGCTGATTAATGATGGGTGCAGACGTCCGAACAGTTTGTGTATTGCAGACAAAGACATTATCACTAGTTACTATGACTCAGTATACAACAAATTGTTATAAATTTGGTAGAATTGTGGGAAGTCATGGATTCTCATAAAGCATGTCTGTGTCCAATAAAAAAAATCCTTTTAGAACGATAGATTTGTTAACAGAAGAAAAATCTAAATCTGCTTTAAATCAAATGAAATATATATTTTCTAACATTGGTATATCTTCTGAATGATTAATGAAAATTAAGAATAAATAAAGGTTTCGATTAAAAAAGTTTTCGGTAATGGAATAATACAGTACAGGATAATTGAAATGAACAAAAACAATATACTTATGGATGAATAAATAAATAAATAAATAAATAAATAAAATGAATGGACGAATAGATACATTTATATTACTTTTTTGTCATAATTCTTTACGCACGAGATCTTTTATTTGTGCTCTTGTTTTTTAGATAAAAACATAAGATAATGCAAATCCAATCAACGATTAATTACATGCATGATATGTTTAGTTACACAGGATGCAAGATGCTCTCCATGTAATTATTTATTTTGTCCCCTTTGTAATATAAGATAGAGAGGAAATGCAATTTTACACCTGTGCTTGAATGAGTCATTATATCTCCAGGTATTGAAAATGAACATACTTGAATAAACAATTAAGAAACTGCCACTACAAAACAAGACCGCCAACACTAGCTATTAATTAAAAAAATAAAATCAGAATCAATATGTGGTTGTTATGACAAGCATATGCATCTGTCATATTAGCGAAAAAGCAAACAATCCTAGCATGCTTGTTTGAAGTTTAAAGTTGTGGATTTTAACCATGTTGAACATTTACGATATCAGATTAAATGTTCTTTAATCAAACTTAATTGAATTAAAAATTAATTAGTCACCGGCTGTAATTTTATGCAATTCATCATATGGATACATGAATCATTTCTGTGTAGTTAAAACAAATTATAATTCATTAACTATTTGCACTTTGTCAGTATTTGCAAAACATAAGGAAAGACTGTAAAGCCTTCTGGTTAGTTCTTACAAAATACATAGCAAAAATTGGCAAAACATATTTTCAAGCTTGAAATACAATTTGTAAAAGTGTGTCACTCCTAAATACAAGATAAATATCTAACAAAAATACCCGCCCAAACTCTGCTGTGCCAGATGTGCACATCCCAGAAAATCATTCTTCACCAGTGAAACTGGGCCGAAAAGTTTGATGGATAAACCTTATATGTAGTATCCAAAACAAAATAAAACTATATCACATTGAACATTGAAGGCCGAGATGATAGCTTTTGATCTTCTCTGTTTGATTAGTGACATTTCCTTTTAAATTTGATACCAAATAACGCTGCTTCTGTAAAATCTTAAATTTAAAATTGTCTTTTTTACAATTATAATATCCGTTGAAACTGATTGCATCTTTGTATTAAATAAATTTATCAGTAACTGAAGACGCTTGAAAAATTTATCATTTGAAAAAAATATATATAAAACTACTGTTTTTTTCATTTATGTTACAAAGATCTTATGATGCGATGTCTGTTAAAGTATCTAGAATTCGATTTTGCACTTAAATGTCTCTGGTGACATTTAATATTACAAGATCGGAACAGATACTACTTGTAAAGGTTTGTAATGTAAATACATGTAAAAACATTGGCATTGCTTCCGAATACCG
The DNA here is from genome assembly GCA_029721355.1 of Tegillarca granosa. Lineage (NCBI taxonomy): Eukaryota > Metazoa > Mollusca > Bivalvia > Arcoida > Arcidae > Tegillarca > Tegillarca granosa. Next base: position 7,860,809 of record CM056595.1, read on the forward strand.
ATAATCCCTAGTTAGTCTCAAGTTTGTAATTTACAATTGCTCTCAAACTTCAAAAGTGCTTTATTAATAAATAGCAACATTTATTGTTATGTACATCCTCAACGGCTCTTAAAAATTTGATATTTGTAACAAAAATTACCATTAAGCTACCAATAAAACGACAGCGTTGATTAGTTACAAAGCCTACCAATATTGTTGTGGTTACAGAACAATTTTGAGATCTTAAACTTGTAAGGTTTTTCCCAACTTCGTGTTGCAGTCACTATAGTTCTGTTTATTCAAATGTTGTTAATGATTTTAACAACTGATTTTGTTTAATATAGCCGTAATATTATATCTACACATACAATTGTTGTTATCTTTATGATATACATGTATCTGGTAAATAATAAAACCATTACACTGTTCTCAAACAAAAGTTATATAACGATATTAGTAAATCATATCAGTTTTAAAAAAAAATATTTTACTCGAAAGCAGGATAATTTAAGTCAAAGAAAAATAAATACATTCGTTTGAACTCTATTTGATATTCTTTTATAAATATTGATGTTTTAGAATATGTCCTACTAGAAAAAAAACGTAAGATAACTTAACTTCCACAAGCACCTGTTTATCATTTATACATAGTCATAAATACAAAAATATCGACACATTGACAATAACCATATTAGGAGTAATGAAATGCACTCTTTTGTTGAAAAAATGCACTAGTCTTTTCAGAAATTTACCCCCACACATCTGAATTTTAAATGTCAAATGCCGTTTCGGAGTCTGAATTCAATACTTGTATTTGTATCTGTTATTATATATGTACTTGCTTCAGTTTTATCATTAAGTATTCGTGATATTATAACGTTTGTCAAGGTTATTTTACATGTACATATTTGTATCTTAGAGAACTCATCATCATCAAATAACATGTAAAAAGGTATACCCATATCTTTATATGCTATCCCTGACATACCAGTGTTAGTTGTTTTTATTGATGAGATTCCGTTCATTTGTACCTATTACAATTTTTGATATGTTTTCTATTTAAAGCTAAATGTTTATGTTGATCATAATTAAGATACAATTCTGAGAGTACCTATTTAGTACATGGCTTTAAATGGATATAATATATCCTTTCCAGATAGTCCAGTTGTTACCAATTTCTGTGTTCTGCTTATTTTTAATGATTTTACTTGGTAAAAGTGTATAAATAATATTGTACTTCATGCTCTTACCCCAGAAAATTGTTTTAAAATATCATAATAATATTAATATCTAATGTGCACTGTTGCATTTAGGTTTTACACATAGATTACATAAGATTAATAATTAAAACAAAATTAAAAGTTCAATTTACACCCACTCATTGTGTGTAAAATATTTTAATACAGAATTCCTGCGAACAACAACAAATTTAATGTAATCAAGCAAGTAGATGTGAATGACGGATGTTCCGAGTTGTAGTGTTGTTGTTAAAACATTGTAATTTCCTTCATACTAAAAACAATGATAATTGTTTATAAATGATTTGAGGAAAATATAATGTTAAGGCGGGAAACTGTATCAGATGGTTTTATGTCATGGTTTAATTTATTTAAAGTAGCCTCTCGCGATAGTTCCTGTGTCGAGTGTCAATACTTCCGGTAATGCTGAGTCACTAAAACGCTTTTGAGCCAATCATCTGATTGCTTTACAAGCTCTTCAAGTATTATTTGAAGTACACAAGCATACTGATCATATTTGGTGATATATATAATATCTCGTTAAGAGGGTTAACTTGGGCTTCGTTATTGTTATTAGCTTTGTTATATCAGATTTTGCACGACTCTCGGTATGAGTGGAAAATGGTTAACTTTCGTCTAAAACAATGATTTTCATTTGAACCAAGCTATCTTAAACAACAGTTTTACTTGATGACATCTTCATGTGTGTGGACATATATAAGGAAGAAGCTGTATTTCTAAAGTACACAGCACTTCCTATTTTAACTTCAACTAATTTCTTTGTTTTGCTGTTATACAATAAAAAATTGTTTTGTAAGCTAAGTTATTAACAAATGATGAACAGTCAGTAATTTTAAGTCTAGATTGTTGTAGATTAAGGTACATGAAGATACTTACTCTTAGACTTATTTATACATCTGTCATGTGATACTTTTGAATGTATATTTCATAAAAATTCAGAAGTCACATGACACACCCTACAGAACTATGACCAAAGTTAAAATGAAAAATAAACTTATTAATGAATTTAAAGTAGCAAATCATTTATATTGATGTGGTAATAAAGATTTAATAAATAATTAACTATAATTATGCGTATGCAGTTGGCAACAGTTTAGAATATGTTTTGAAACTACCATTAGCACAATCACTTCCAAAAATATGTCATTCAATCTCAATGTGTAGCTTTCCAAATCAAAATCCTACTAAGCCATAAAATAAATCTTATTTTAATTAACATTATTTTAAAACTATTTAATACTATAATTATTATTATTATTATTATTATTAAATTTGCTTATTGAAAACGATAACAAAAACAGATTTTACAACTGTTAGTTTAAACAAATTTCAGAAAATGCGATAGTTTTTTGTATACTTGACTTGTATACCTAATCCCATACAGGAAAAATACAGGACACGGCCAGTTGAAGTGTTTAAAATACACTTTTGGTTATTAATCTTAAAGTTATTTTCTATACATTTAATTGTATGTAACTTGAAATGATGATTGAAGAAGATAAACTTAAAACTATAGCAATAAAATTACGCGAAGAAATGGAAACACTGGAAAAATGAAAGCAATTGGATTGTCAATGTGCAAATATTAACACGCATCTCTAAATTATCAAGTGAAACGAAAGCCATAAAAACACATTATATATAGTTAAATTGGAGTAACAAAGAAATGAAAGTAAATACTACAAAGATTAATTATTTAAACGTCACTATGGAAGTAATGGTATCGTATGTCGTTATGGCATCACTATTGTGTCGTTATGACATCATTCGTGTCGTATAGCACTACTATCGGTCATTATGACATCACCTTTGGTCGTTATGACATCACTATTGTTTCGTATAATGTAGCGTATTTATTAAGAATTCACGGTCATTTAATGAAATGTAATATTGAGAACAAGTGTAATAATATTTGAATTGATTTAAGTTTAGGATAGTGATAAGCCACAAGTTATGAAATTGTGTATTTTAATATACTCTGACTGGAGTTTTATTATGTTTTTAATCGTGTTTTTTAGCCGAAAGAGAGGTGATCAATTCTAAGTTAAATCGAATTTTAGCCAAATCTAAACCCTGAAGAAATATTATGCTAAATTAATTTCATTCTATCAAATATGAAATTGTCTTTAATCTAGAATTACTAAATGCATTCATCCTGAAAATAAAATGTACATCATCATTATTGCATGAATATTTCATCGTATTTCATCGAGTTTACACATTTTCATTAGTAGTTTCATCCTAAAAGTACCAACCTATTAGATTTTAATAACAATACAAATTTTAATCTGTTTAATAAATTAATTTGATGGCAAGTAATGTATTGTGATATGACTTCAAACAATTTTAAGTAAATTAAACAAAGGATGTTTTTTTTCTAAATCAGAAGTTATAATAATGTGACATTATTCGACAAAAGACAATTACGTTTTTCATTAAAAAAAATTGTGATTTATTATTTAACTATTTTACTTATATAACTATATATTAAGATAATCTATTGCGAGTTTGAGGTCGAGATGGGAAATTCCGATCGAGTGGTCAGATTTTTCATCTCAAACGAAGCTTTTGCCTCGTTTGAGATGAAAAAAAATATCTGACAACGAGGCATCTCAACCTCAATTTCAATTTCAATTCAATTTCAATTTCACTTTATTCTCTCAAGCCCACAGGAGGTGGTACATGAGGTATATTTTATACAAATTGAGCAATCAATTATTTTTCTCGCATATAATTTACGAACTTACCGGAATTCCTACTATTACGATGCAAGATTTTGCTTGCGGATGAATACAAGATATCCAACAATAACAAATAACTTTTCACTCACAGCAGAATGTAAACCTAGGCGATAACACGAAACATCGATTTTTCTCTCTGTATGTATACATTATTTAGTAAAGAAATATTAATTATCAAAAAAGTCTTTTCTGTCGTTTTCTTATATTTTTTTCCCACTAAATTATGACCCCCAATTGAAAAAAATGAAGTCCCCGTTCAACTGAGATAGGCTACATGCGCGCACGCGGGGTGCGATATGGAAAAATATCCTACCAACAATTCAGTGAGATAAATCTATTACATATATGCGAGAAAGTTAAGTACAGGGTGGCAACTAAATACTTACATAATGAAAATAATTATAATGAGAGATCAACACGATATATCTTATACATTTTTAACTTCTTAAGGCAGAAAAAATATTAGAATTTTAAAAAAATCTGTGTTAAAAGTTGAGATGCGATTGCCTTATGCCCGGGCTTTTATGACCAATTCTCTCTTAGCAAATGTTTATGATGTACATTATACTTTATGTCATCTATTTATTATTATTATTATTATTATTATTATTATTATTATTATTATTATTATTATTATTATTATTATGTGTTGATTTTGAATGCATTATTTTAATAGAAATTCAAAATCAGCACATGACATTATTATCATTATTATTATTATTATTATTATTATTATTATTATTATTAAATGGCGTAGCTTTCTGTATAACAATAAAGGTATTATATTATTATTTGTCTTTTCTTGAAAATTCTGGTTGCTGTAAAGCATGTTTACAATGTTAATAAGCTCTCAGGTGTGTTAGAAGTACCTGCTGTCCTAGGTTCACGATATTCTAAACTCTAACACTTTAGTACAAATTTACTGAAATTGTTAATTCTTTAGTCACCATAATTGACTCAGTATAAGTATTGATCATTATTTACTTGTCATTGTTATATAATGTCTATCTGAATCAGTTATTGTTTACTATTTGATATAAGTTAAATAAAGAGGTTAATTATTCCTTTTAATTGTCATGAATCAACCTGACAAAATTCCACATATAAAAATAACGCATTGACATTCAAATATACATATAAAGTTTCAATTAAATCTCTGATGCACTCTAGTAAAAAGATAAGGTCAAGTAGTACATTAAATGTAGATAAAATACGGTAAAATATACATTTTAGTGTATAATATTTTTGCCTCATTAGTACCATTTCTGTAGCTCAGTTGGTAATGCTCGCCTCGTATGTAGTGTTCAAACCCTGGCCTTGTCTTAACCAATTTAAGACTTTAAAATAGGTGGCGACTGTTCTTTCGCCAAGCATTTAGCATTTAGAAATGAAAGTCATTGGATCCTTCGGATAAAACCTACGCCAGTGTCACGGCTATGGTGTAACGCTAAAGAACCCTCCCTGCACATTGTCCTCAGCACACCTGCAAAGGTCAAAATTTCTGCCACTTAACCAATGGCTCGTGACGTCTCGATAAATGTAAAGAAGTAAAACTCCATTCAATTAATCTATAAATCCCAATCTTTAGCTCCTGACATTAAATTTGTAAGACTTTCACTGTTATAATTTGTATATGATGAGAAAAAAGTCCGAATCGAGAGCTACTGTTAATTTGCATTAATTGTAATTAATTTGCATTTTCGAAATTATTCAGGACCAAAGTGACTAATCCAGTTTATAAAGTTAACACCATATTTTTGGTCATTGATGAAAAATTTAAATTTAAAAATGACAATGTACATTTGTATATATCGAAATGAATCTAGCTTAAATCAATATCTGTATCTTGCTTTTCTAGAATTTAAAGAAGAGTATTTTTTTCCGTACCAGTCAACTACATGTATTATTTACTTTAACAAGGCAGTAAGTTATGGAACGGTGGAGAAAACCGAAGTGACCGGAGGAAACCTACCGATTTTCAGCAATTTGTCTGATAGAAAAATGAAAATGTTAACTTTTCATACAAGTAATTCTTAATATAATTAATATTAAGTGTGTGTGTGTGTGTGTGTGTGTGTGTGTGTGTGTGTGTGTGTGTGTGTGTGTTTACTAATGATTTAGCATAAACTAAAATTAATTACTTTTACCTTTTATCAGTTGACATACGAACATTTTATCATTATATAACTTAATTTTAATCAATGTGAAGTGATGGCTTAATTTGTATCAATCCCTATTCTTAGCTTAAGTGTCAATAACGTTGATAAAAGACTTATTTTCTATCTTTATAATCTCTACACTAAACACAAAAAATGTTCAAATTGATGCCATAACAATAGCAAGTGAAGCATGTGGAAAACCGTAAAAATAAAGAAATCATTATAAAATGATAGTTATCTCTTTTTGTTTTGTTTACTTTTTATCATTTTGTTTTTGTTTATTTTGCATGCATTGTTGATTTTGACGGAAAAAACAATCAATTATTCATTTAACTTCAAAACTACACTGTCAAGATATCGGCGAAATCCATTGATAAAAAATAATATTAATTTAAATCAATGTTATTTCACTGGATGGATCCAATGTCAGAAAACACATTTAGTTTGTCGATATCTGCAGCGAGTAATTGAAAGTTTAGATTTGTTACCGTATCAAGGAATCTTAAATGTCATCATTGCTTTTATTGATTCGTTATTATAGAGCGATTATATAACTTCTGAAGATTTTTTTTTTTACAAAACGCTGAAGAAAGTATCAAAATAACCCCAGCATATATTTTATAGAAATGGGGAAAATGTATGTTGAGAGATGCGTGGAAAGCACATTTTTGAAACAAGCTTATCACTTACAAGACATGAGGATGCTGATTCCTGAGAACTCGTTAACTTGAACACTTTATCGCTAATTTATACAAAAGTGCATGTTAAACATAGGAATGATGCATACAATACAATAGATGGTCCTCGCATTTCTCAACTTTTGGCTGTCTTGTTTTTAAACTTCGTAAAATTGCCAATTACGTCTTTTTCATGCTTGTTGTAAGATGAAAATATAATACAATTGTTGCAAGACAAGCCCATGTTATGGTTGAATGCACTAATAAATCAGTCAACCAGCATCTTTTATTGAACAATGACCGATAATGCTTTAGGGAATCCGTTAGTAGCCCAACTCTGAAAATGTACAGTAGTGGGTTTGTCCTGAGCCACACCCTGAATCTAGAGAGATGGGTATGTTCTGAATGCTATATTTGGGACTGATTCAAACAACGTGCCTTCTGTAGCTACCTCGCGTTTCTTCTTGTCAGTAGTTTTTTATATAAATGTGTTAGAAAATCATTAAAACATTTGATATATTATATTTATCCTATTACACCACTGAACTTGTGAGACAAGGGGCGTCTCGTCTCTTTCTATGGATTGCAGTTTTATTACAAGTGATGAGCTAAAATTATCACAAAAAAGTGTCGAACTCTAGACACACAATTATAACAGTTGTGCTTTATTGACATCAATCAGGTCATGAAACACAGTGAAATTCAGCTTTTTGTAGCAGATATCTTGAATTTCAAATACCGGCCATAACTGGGAATATCAAATATTAATTTGGCACAGTTTGAATGATATATGTTTAAGGTTTCTAACACTGGTACAATGTTTGATATTATTTTTATTTACGGTTATGGCATTATATAGTCTGCACAATGGCCGCAAGGTCCCATGTAGACTCTAAACTCGCCTAATTTGTGTGTTATGGCATTATTAAGTTTAAAACCGAACTAAACATGAGATTTTAGTGAAATGTATACCCATAAAGTCATAATGCTGTTTTTTTTTTTTTTTTTTTTTTTTTTTTTTTTTCATCTTCTTGGACATTGGACTTAAACAATAAGCATTTGATAAAAAAAAACACCTATGTTTATGCAAAGAAAAGCAAAGAAAGGTTGCTAAAGCTATGAAAAATCGTAACAATTTTTTACTTTGTACTTTATTCACCAAAGATTTTTCTAAGATGATTAACAAGGTATCCTAAAATTACAAGTTAACAATGCATCATTCGTAATTTGAAATACATTTTTTATTTTCAATTACTAGTAATTTGATAAAGAGAAAACGTAATCCAGAACATGGTTGTATATCAACATGCAATCAGCATCATTTGTAACGTTTTAAATATCGCTGTTGCAATTTATTTATAAGAATTCTGAGAAAAAGATCAATCAATAAATGATATAGATGATTTTATATGCAAATATTTATTTAGATATGAAGTAGGGGTGGATGGGTAGGTAGGTTCGGTTTATATCATTCCCAAAGACATAACGTTTTAAATTGATTGTTCAACTATGCAAGACATTGGCACTCTACTAAGAAATATATATGACCTTGGGTAATTTACAATCAGGAGATAAGGCAATATTGATTAATCGTCGTTTGGTTTCTTAGAATGTCAGCCGGAATAGCTCAGTTGGGAGAGCGTTAGACTGAAGATCTAAAGGTCCCTGGTTCAATCCCGGGTTCCGGCACGGAACAATCCGGCGGCTGACCGGTATTTTTATCAATGTTTTGATATCAATTTATTTACTCATTATCTATTATTATTTATTATTTAAATTTTTAAAAAATATTTTTGTTTTTGTTTATTTATTTATTTATTTATTTATTTATTTTATTTTGTTATCCGAAGTCCTTAGATTATGTTTTAATTTCGATTACTTAATCTGTAAGTGCAATCTAAAAATATTTGACTATCTTAGCTCTCATTACTACTGTTTGTATATTTTATAACTTTTGATGATGTGATTTGGTTATATTTTGCATTTTAATTTATAAAGTGGAATAAATAAGGTTTTATCAGTCATGTGTTGAATTCAGATGATGCGTATGGTCTATTTGAATTATTATCGACAATAATTACTTTACTTGATAGATCAGAAAGTCGGAAAGACTGCAAACCGTCAAGATATATATATATATATATATATATATATATATATATATATATATATATATATATATATATATATATATATATATATATATATATATATATATATATATATATATATATATATATATATATATATATATATATGTATGTATATATATTGATGACCAAACCAGGTTAAAGCTTGCAAAATACAAATGCAGTATGTTGTGGTTATATAGTCATGAATGCTGAAATACTTCATAATTAAAGACAAAAATATTCTTTTCCACCAAAATTGCATCAATACATCAAAAATGTAAGTTAAGTACCGATCCATTGTTTTTAAACCTTAAAAGTCTTGCACATTTAAACAATGGTAACATTGGGGTGTACAATGTTCCCTGTGTATGTACGATTTTAAGTGCATTTCTCTATTTGATGCAAAATATACATTGTTAGTTAGAGGTGACAATTTACCTATTTATTTTTATTTTATTTTATATATATTTTTTTTATCAACATATATGTATCGCGAAAAGTTGATGATACTGTCATGTTCTACTTACTGATTGTTTTTATGTTATAAAAATTCAAAAAGTAACACATGACAATACAAACAAGAACTAAGAAATATGACCGAAGCATACATCTTCAGCATTGGGCAATTAGTGTCGATTGTTTAATTGCTTTTCAAAATCATGCATTCGTGTTGTACCCTCATTAATAAACTCCGTATTCTACAACTAAATTGCTTCCATTAATATTGAAAACCGTGTATCATATCATTTTTCTATTATTCCTATCTTCATGTTGTTTAATATTAATTCATTTTGTATGAGTTATTTTAATAAAAGGCTAACTAACTTCAGGTATGATTCATCACAGAATATCAGTAAAAAGTCAATGTTTGCGTTCGTTAATCACATTGATCAATAAGGAGATAAATGGTCAAACAAAGACAGGTAAAAAAGATAAAGCGCTGATAATGATATAACAAAACTAATTAGGGAAAAAAAGGGTTGTAGGTATAGCCTTGATGATTTGAAACCTGTCATAAAGATTTCAAGGCTCTATTATCATAAACTGAAAATAAATGGTCAATATTGTTTACTTTAACGGGCACCTGTCAGGCAGATAATTGCAAAACACTAAAAACCCATAAAATGAAACTCAATAAAGTTATGCGAAAAATGACAGATTTGTTTTGTAGTGTATCAGGTATGATGTTATTGTGTTAACCTTTGATAGCAGTAAAATGACAGGTTTTGTTTATAATGTAATAAAATAATGACATTTTTGAAAAATAATATATTGATTGATACGATACATGTAAATATTGAACACAGATTTTCAATGGACTTGATTTCTTAATTAACACTTCAGAGATCACTGTATTAATCATTGTAAAGCGGGTTATTGTTCTTGACAGGCGATGAATCTGTCACATCTAAATACAACTGTTCTATACCGTGGTTTGATTTATCATTTTTGTATTGTTCTTTGAAAAAAAGTTTAATTTGAAAAAAAATGTTTTACAAAAGTCAGCTATGACTCATCCGAGTATTTACTTTAATGTTATATTTATTTTCGGCATATAGTCTAAAAAAATCAAAAACGAATTATTAATATGATATACTTTTTAATAGCCAGTAATCCCAATTATATGTTGAAAACGTGAAAAGTTATCCTGTCTCATTAGAATTTGTATACAAATACCTAATAAACATCACTAAAACATAGAAAATGTGCATATATTGATATCAGGCATCGAAGAGTCTGAACGTTTTCATAATTTTTGCTGATTTTCGTGTTTTGTTTCTATACAATCATTTTTACTGGCCCTGATTTTATAAGATTAATTTTACAAATTAAATTATTTACATACACAGATATATAAATGAAACAAGATAAAAATTGTGCGGTTTGATAAACTAATCATAAATAATATATAAAACTCACATTGTACATAGATTGTTTTGTCTTGACAGTATTCTTGTGTTACATACAAAATGATTTTAAACTTAATCTGGTTTTAAAAAAAAACAACAATAACAAAATTGAAACAATTGTATTAAAAAATGGTTGTTTTTTTTAATTACCAAAGCAAATTAAAATAAATTGATATGTACGAATTCCGAAGCTTCATTCTGCCGTGTGCTTCTTTTGAAACAATGCATTCAAAAGAAGCACACATAAGTTCACAATTAATATGCATGTAATTTTGACTGCTTATTTTAATTTACACTTCTATTGGCAAAGTATGTCAATTAATGTTCACTTTTTATCCCAAAACCTTTCTCAAAGCGATTGATATAGATTAGAATAATAACAAAGAGGGCGAAATTTTCTAAACAAATAGGATATACTAAAAAAAAATGTAGATTGTTTGGTTTTCATAATTTTTTAATGAAATCAAAATCATTTGCTTAATAAAAACAATTTTTAAACCAATTTTTTAATGAAAATAATAATAGTAATGTTACGTGCAATCGCAACTAATATAGCGGAATGACAAACACGATTTCTTCACGAAAACAAACATTTGCTTGCATGCAACGTAAAATGAAAACATCGTGAACTAATGTGTATTAATATCTGTACTTAAACTTTGAAATATTACATTTACGCTAAATTGTTATTACATTTAACCAAATGGAATAAAAAATAATTAAACGTGTAATTTTAGCTATTTTATTCAATTGAATGACGTCACCAATAGTATTAGTGGCCAATTTTGACAGATAACTGACGGATTGTAACAGAAGCTAATATTCTCTTCTCAACAAGACAAAGGAATTGGTACAAATGGAAATGAGTCACCAAACTTGTCACAAATTGAAAGTAATGATAAAGGTCGTGGACTACAAGAATGTTTCCAGGACATCGGAGAAAGAAATCTCCAAATATAACTTTTTTCCAGCAATTGAATGCTTAATTAGATGCTTTATTTCGGAAGCTTGATTACAATTCTTAATTAAAAAGCTTGTTTTCGAAAATTTTGTTCGATTAATTTTTTTTTAAAATTCAATTGTGACACGAGTAATTTTAGTATTGTCGTCAAAATATCTCTTAAATTTGATCTCTAACTTTAGTAGGTATATCCTTCGACTTTCATTTTTGAAACATTAAAGGTTTTATGAAGTTTGTATTGGCTTTACAGAGGCCAACATTTTATAAGTAGATAAATAATTATCAAATTATAGAGAAAATATATGTCAGTTTCAAAGAGCTAAAAGATAACAGGCACGTGCATATTATAAATAGACAAGAGACTTTTTTCCAAAAGTAAAATTTTTAACAATGAGAAGTCTTATTCAAGGCAGGTTTTGCCTTGTAAAGAATAAAATCGACAATAGCTTGAGTACACATATTACATATACTTTAATAGTATATTTGATATATGTGGAGAAGATATAAGTATATATTTGCTTTGGAATTTTAGTTCTAGTTATTTAGTGACAAGATTTTGATCTATAAGATAGGATATGCATAAAGAATTGAAACAAAAACGTTCTGAAAATATTTAATTGACCGAAGCCGTGCAAACAGTAGGGGATATCTAAATAGTTATCAATCTTTGGGCTTAATGTAATTAGTTTCTCTAGTCCGTCACTACTATATCTTTAATATACATTCAATCCAATCTCAGCAAGAACCAAAAAGTGATTCTACCCACTCTTAATATATATCTCCACATTTTTCTTTTCTTATTCTGCTTTTTTCTATGTTCTTATTTCATTTATCTTTATGTAAAATTTTAAGACGCAGCATGGGATTTCATTAATAAGCATAATGCTTATTACCTCAGAAATTTGTTAACAAGAAAGCATTCGACTACATGGTCTGTTTCGTAACAATGAGCACTGAAGATTTACGTATTTGGGTTCAAGATTTGTTTATTTTGTTGTTTTTTTTACTGTTGGAATAAAAAAAAAATTATGTTTAATACCAGAACACAGATTAAAGAATTTTAATACAAACGACCAGAGCAAACGTTTACCTACTAGAAAAACCCCACGATTTCTGCAAAAGTACAGCAAAAAGCATATACGTGTCGTTGATATAACGAACACAAATAGATAAACGTTTTTAATCAGTCAGTTACAACGAAAACAAAACCATAGAAAGCAATATTACTTTAACATAACTGTCATGTGCTGATTTTGAATGCATTATTTCAATAGAAATTTAAAATCAGCACATGGCATAACTGTATCACCTTTGTTATTAAAGCCGACCAAGAGTCGGGAGTTTGAAATAGTAGCTTTGTCATTAATAGCACTGCTGTCAAATACGTTTTTTTTCAATCATATACCATTTTTATGTATTAAATAATAAAATTCCAAAAAATAGTAAATGATACTGTAAAGCGTTGGAATTTTGAAGGCATTATTTACTTATCGTGATTTAGATTCCACCAAAAAGCATAATATTTGTATTGTTGATATTAAAATTTATAATGATTTTAAGACCGATGTAGTTTTTAGGAAATTAACAAAAATGAATTGCTCTCTAATATACTTGTTAAGTTTTTTTTTATCTTATTGTTCCAGTGAGACGATTTTTATGTTCAATATGGAAACGTTTCAAATTTCTTCAGGCTAAATAAATGTTTAATAAAATCAAACATTTATTGGCGTTTAAAGTGCTATAACTTTGCAGCTTTTCCTGAAGCGCTTTTATTTATTTATTTATTTATTTATTTATTTATTTATTTATTTATTTATTTATTAATTCTTCCTTAATACTTTGCTTTGCATTGTAATTAAAGTTATAGCACAATCAAAGCCATTTTTAAGTTTAATGGTTAGGGATTCTATTTCTGTTTGTGTTTATGTAATAGTGTCGTTATCAATGTCTTTTTAAAATATGTTTCATTTTATGTTTGTTTTTATAACTTCAATACATTTCATACGAACCTCATACAATGATGATTTTAAAACTATGCAATTGATTTTATTTTTACAAATTCAAACATGGATCGGTTATCCAGTAACGGAATAATCTCTTACATCCGCAAAAGTTTTTCAAATATTCTAAATTATTAAAACATTGCACATGGAGATTAGACACATTTTAATTCGTAATTAGATACATTTGTATCAATCTATATATTTGTTTGTCATAAAGATAAATGACTCATTTGCAACAGATGTTAAAAAAGAACATAAGCTTTTGATCGAGATTTTACTTGAAAGAGAACATTTAAAACGTGTTTTTTATTATTTAAAATCAATTTTTTTTATCAATTGTTATTACATAACCATATCCATTACATTGATTACTACACGGATATTGAAAAGTTCACACAAAAACTCCCATACAGAGAGAGAGAGAGAGAGAGAGAGAGAGAGAGGAGAGAGAGAGAGAGAGAGAGTTTATTGTCTACAATATGTGGTTTTATAATATCTATATGATCAACTGATTTTTGATACCAAAAGGAAATATACAAGTACAATATCAATATAATCAACAGTTAATCAATGTCTATATAATCAACTTTTCATCAATTTCTATAATCAATTGATAACATCTATATAATCAATTAATCATCAAAATAAAACCCTACATATGTTTTATGCCAGTTACATAAAGCATGATGATTTGTTACATTTCTTAATGGAATTGTCAAATTATTTCTATGTTGTATACATATTGTACAAACCTGGCCCAATTTATTTAAATTGTAATAAAAATAGCTGAATATCGAGTCATTTTGTTATTAGTATGCAATATAATTAAATTTTCAACTCTGATAAATCATAAGATACAATATCAAATTTTTGTTTTTATGAGAGAGAGAAAAAACGTTTACTCGGCAATAGCTCGTAAAACCAGCAATATGACACCTTACAAGTGAAAAAAAAGACACGGCTAAATAAGACAACAATGGACAAACACATATTGCGAACATTGGTAATATTCCCAATTATGGACATGCAATGGTTGGTTGCGATAATAGTTCTGCTGGATGAATTCCCAAACCGTCACTGTATTTTTAAACCAGTGGTCTATAAATACACGGACATTTATGATTTACCAAGCGATTTATTTATTTATTTATTTATTTATTTATTTATTTATTTATTTATTTATTTATTTTGTATTGCAAAGTTCTTTTACATTAAATCCTGTTTGATGACAATAACTAATATAATTTAGTTTTTTTTATTTTCAGCAAAGAGATACTATGCTACAGAAATTTTAACTAAGGGACATTTTAAAGAATGCAATTTTGTTGAAAAATGTTTTTACATATGTTCACGTTCTCCTCAAAATCATTAACTGTTTCTTAATTCATCAGAGGATGTGCATAATACAAAATGAATTTTGATTGTTAATAAACATCTGTACAAATGTAATTATTCGCAATTCGATAATAAAATACTACAAATTTCAGTATGGTGATTTATTAATATAAATCATGAAAAAAAGATACAACAGCAACAGATGTCAGGTTTCGGAAAAAGTTGAAACAATATTCCCGAAAATAGTTAATTCATAAATAAATTAAAAATAACAAATAAAATGCAATTTTTAAAATTTTTGTAGCATTCTGTTTTGAACTGTTACTTAAAAACACTCAAAAGCAGAATTAAAATGATGATGTTAAGTGCAATTTTGAATTCCATTGTTATTTTAAACGTTTGGTAAAAAAAAAAATGAAAAGTTCAAAATAATTTCTGTACGTAGTTCATTAAGGTCTTAAGAAATTACGATTACAATATGTTTTAAAGCTATTCTTCATTTATATAATGAAAACAAATTAAAAAAGGGAGGTCTATCTTTTATGGCGTTTTTCTTAACATTCAATTACAGAAATCTTTATTGTAGTGTGAATCATCAAGCACTTCATTACAAGAAAAATCCATTTCATATTTAGTCAACTCATCTCTATAGTTATATTGGATATTGTCAACATTAATTTTAAACAACAAAAGATTGTCATCATTTTCGTTAATGATTGGCAGAATTTTTTGCTTAGAAATAGGATTTCAAGTTTGATCTGCAAATTGCAGATACTGAAATATTTGTGAGTCATGCGTGATTAACAAGATCAAATATTTCTGATATTTTTTTCTGTTCATAAAAGATATAATTTTTTATTAAACTGGACACTAGAGACCACTGTCCAAAATATCCACTGTTTAACTAGTATGTAAATGATATAAATACTATGCTTGAAAATTTGAGCTAGGGTTTGTGTTAATTACAATCTGTTAAATGCAGTTAACAGTGATTGTAAATTTACAGCAATATTTTTCCACAATTATAGAAATGCAAAGATGAAGGTTTGTAAATGACACTAGCTTACTAGTATTTCTTAAAACGTAGCAGTCTCTTATCGTGAATGTATACGGGTATGTCATAAATGTACAGGAGAATTTTTTTTAATTCCATACAGAGGACGTCTTAAAGACCTCTACTTCTTTAAAAAAATTGAGTGCCTTGCATAGCTAATCATTTTTATAGTGTAAGGTCTGGCTCATTTTTGACACTCTCCCCTCCATTGACAGAAATGGCATTTTTCTCAGAAACGTACTGATTGACAATGAATTTTGACTATAATAATGAAAGGCGCGACGCATGTATGAATATATGGCCTCATTTTCTGTAAACAAAATGGGTGATTCTGTCTGACATCTCTAGTCATGTAAGCTTATAGTAAATTCAATTTATTAGAGATGTTTTTGCAAATTATTTTGTCAACATCAGTAATGGGTTATCCTATTAGGGTAATATAAAGATGTCTTTGGTAATGGTTTTTCTAACACATATTGATCCATCCTGTATAAGTATTAGTAAAAACAAAATCATAGTGACTAATTTTCTGATGTCCTAATTCATAATGCATTAAAAGTCCGGTCAGGTTTTCGAACGGCAGTGATAATTATTTGAATTTTGCATTTTAACAGTAACCCCCCCCCCCCAAAAAAAAAAAAAAATAATAATAATAATAATAATAAAAATTTAAAAAATAAATACATACCAGTAAATCGGAAGGTGTCCAATGTTAACATTATATAAATAGTGCCCTTGGATGAAGGAAATATGGAGGATTGTTTCCCCGAGGGAACATTATCTCCCGAGCCGTGAGGTATAATAAAGTAAATTATTATTTTTTTTAAAACTCTATATGTCTAGTAATTTCGCAAAAGCAATGTCTGTGATTAAAAAAATAAACTAATGCAGTATAGTGCTTCTTCAATTATGAACAAGTGGTCGATTTTTTGCAGGCATTCATTTTTGTTAAGGCATTTTTATTATTATTATTATTATTATTATTATTATTATTATATCAAATTTGATCGGTAAGGAATTGTGTATAAAAAGTAATTCTTTGTGAATGGGACCTTGTTTACCGAGAGGTACTAGCATTTGTTCAAATCTCGCTAGGACAGATTCCAACTAGTGTGAGAAAGTTTGACCATTCGCTTGCGTAGACAAATAATTTGGACTGGGGTGTAACTAACACCATTTATACAGTCCAATCCATTTGTAAAACATTTGAACAAGACATTAAAACCTGACAGAACATGGAGTATAACTTAGCATTGGCCACACATCAAGTCAAGGTTGTATTTTCTGACAATTAGTCTTAATAATTAATATAGTATTTCTTGCATAATTATCAGCTCCGATTGATCACGTTACAGAATCTCGTAAAACTCGCAAATTAGAGAAATCCATTACCATTAGGCGGCAATAAATTAATGTTAAACTAAATTTTTTTCTTTTTCTTTCCAAATAAATTTTGGATGGTTGCATTTTAAAGGATTTTTTTGAAAAAATAAACTTGAAAAAAATATGCTGCATTTTTTCTTTCTTCCGTTATATTGGTAGATTTTTGATTTGCACAATAACGTTTATCAGTTATTAATTCATTATGCTTGCTTTGTGACATTTTTTCCTTTATTCTCACAATTATGATTAGTTTTATGACTAAGTCGAGGATCACTTTCTGACTCATGCCATCATCGGTTGATATTTTTACTTTCATTTTTGTAAAAACTCGAGGCTTATAGTAAATTCGTTTAGAGATATTGGATGTGACATGTGTTACGTTTAATTTTGTTTCTTTCTGAAAAAGAACTCATATCAAAGATTTTTAAAAATAAACAAATAAATAAATAAATAAAACGGTTAAACAATTAATTTAATTAACATTGTTATAATTTTAAATAGAAAATGAAAATGTTTATACATAAAACGCATTGTTAATGATAGTTTATTATTAACAAATAAACAAACATTTCCTCATAAAATAAATGCAATTTTCGAGGTAAATCTTTCAGTATACATAAAAATGGCAGTTCTGAACTACAAAAATGGGTTTCGCGTTTGTTTTGGTATCAAGGCGCTTTGTTCTAGAAAATAAGACAATCGTTGCAGTCTTTAACAATAAAGCCATGTATTGGTGTCTCTCTGAATTCGTAATTACTATGTCCATAATGTAACTGATATTTCAAGATATACACATGTATATATAAATTTAAAGTAAATATAAGAGGCATGATAAAGGTATACATGTAGAATACTTTTTAATGAGATTACAAGCACTTCATCATACCCGTTCTTGGACATGTGTCCTGTGCTACATTTTTTTCTTTGTTTTCCTTTTTTTTTTTTTTTTTTTTTAATGAAATAATACAACTCGAAAAAACGTCTTGTCCCTATTTTTTTGAATTGTATTATTTCATAAAAATTCAAAAGTGACACATGACACACCTAATTAAATTCAGATTCAACATACGGGCGAAAAGTAAAATGTTGCTAATAAATACTGCTAACTTCATAATGGAAAGGGTAACATTAGGTTGAAACTAAAAAAAAAACGTTAACTTTTGGAATAAGTATATATCCTACAAAGTGGTAATCCTATCACATAAATTTGAACAAATATACATTAGCAAGCCAATGAAGAAGTATTGAATAATAAAAAATGTTCAAAATAATAATGCAAAGGTTGTAATGATATCGTGAGCTACAGGAATGAACCCTTCGAGGCCCCCTTTCAATTTCACTATACTATGTCAATTAGTATGGCAAGGGTAATGCAAAAGTTTAAATAAAATAATATATAGTTATTAGATAAGGAAATGGTATTCTGCAAATTAAAAAAAAGATTCTACTGCTTAAAAGATTTATTATTTCTTAAAGGTTCCGATTACACTATGTCTAAAATCTGCAAGATTTACTTTAATTTAACACGAAAATAATTTGTTAGTGATGAATTATTGATAAGAAATTGTCAAGTGAAAACTAATTACAGTTTTATATTACGTTTTATATCATCTTAAATGGCGGGAAATTACGTAAGACACTTTTGCGGACTTTTTTTATCATATATCTCAGCATTGCCAATCTATGAGTCACAGGTTATTTCGTTCTTTTCTAGTCTTGTTTTGAAATTCTGCATTAAACCGTTTTGGTGCAGCCCGTATGGTCATAGTCATATAGATTCCTTGACAATTCTTAAAATTAAATTTCAGAATATTGTGTGCGTGTGCGTGTGTGTGCGTGTGCGTGTGAACATCGCATTAAAACTTGAGGCATTGCACAATCATAACTATTTTTACTTTTTACACATGGTAAACAGAAAATAAGAGATATGGACTGTAAGCACCTTGCTACCAGAGTACAAAAAACAAAAACGTGTATAAAATATAAGAAATGTATTTTTTTTTTTTTAAATTCTTAGGTAAAATAATAAATATGAATTAAGAATATTTAAAAAAAAAAAAAAAACGCATGAAATGAATGCTGGCCACCTTAGAGACTAAAAAATATAACACTTAATTGAACCAATAGACAAAACAGCAGTACCTATTGCTCCATAATGCTAGTGTATTGTCTTAAATTAGATAAATGTCCGAAATTCATTTGTATGCAGAAACCAATATGGTCAAAGTATAAGATGCACTTACAACTATGGAATGTTAAGCATTAAAGTAATATACTTATAGGTAATATAGGATTTGTTGTTGGAGAGTGAATGGCTAAATAAGATCATTTCAACTCTAGAAAGGTTTAAATATAACTACAGCGTATATTTCATCATTATTACTCAAATACCCTATAGATAAAAAAGAGACAAAATTAAAAAAAAAAAAACAATGCCAAATTCTACTTAAATTAATGAATTAATAGTATCAAATTGGAGAAAATTAATTAACGGAACATGTATATTCAAATGTTGTTTTTTTCTGATTACAAAGATCAGATGCCCCCTACTACCGTTTACCAATCTTTACCAATCATTTATGGATTACATATAACAAGTTTCTATGAGCTTATTCTAATCACGAATTTAGACTAAAATTAGAAATAATGACTTATATATGTTTATCAAATTAAATAATATGTAAAGTACAAGATGAGTTAACAAAGTTTATTGCCGATATAAGCTCAAATGTGATTTGAAAAAAAAAAATATACAGTTTTCCTTGTCATAAATACGTAAATCTGAGATAAACTTGTAATGTACTGACATGATTGCACTTACATCGTTGAAAATTATAAACCGAAGAATGAATTGTGACCTTGACCTTTAACCCTTTGCATTCTGTTTATCTTGACAAACTTACAAACATTGATGGTAAATTTGAAGAAAATTCTCTATTAGTTTCAGAAATTATTAAGCGGACATAAAAATGTGAACAGAAACGAAACATTTGAGTTTTTTATTTGTTCTTGGCTTCTGAATCGCTTCCGAACCGAACAATGAATTGTGACCTTGACCTTTAACCCTATGCATCCTGATTGTCCTGACAAACTGTCAAACATTTATGGTAAATTTGAAGAAAATCCTCCATAAGGTTAAGAAGTTATGTAGCGGACATAAAAATGTTAACAGAAACCAAACATTTAAATTTCTGTTTGGTTTTGGCTTTTCAACCGCTTCTCCATGTACAACGACCCGCGCACCTTTTAAATACAATAAACATGGTAAGTGCCATTATAATCTTTTATACCTTTCGATGCTTTGTGCTTCAAACATCTAAATATTAGTATTTAAAAAGTCTAGCTTAATCACATGCTACACATTCTTTGAAGGGTTTGAACTAAGTTCTCAAATTTTAAGTCTTTGGCCTTAATTTTTCGAAAGTCATGTGACTCAGAGATTACATCCTCTTACCACTTTACTACCTTTTCCAAATGCATTAAATGTGAGTAGCTACTTCCTCTTTGAACTATATGTCTTTTTAAAATGTCGAAGCTTCAAGCGAAACTCAAAACCTGAAATCTCGTGCCATAAGAATAAGCATATTACATCAACAGATTATTTTCAATTATTTGTTTCAATGGTGACGTAGAAGAAGAAGACCCTGAAAATAGTCTATTTTAACAGTTAAAGGGAAGTAAACCTAAAATCAAGAAGCTTAAGTAATCACCACAGAAGCTAATTTGGTAGAGTGCTCGCTTCGCTTGTGGGACGGGGTTCGAACCCTGGTCGGCTCTTACCAAGACTTAAAATAGGGAGTGACTGTTCTTTCCCCAGGCACTCGGCATTTAGATATGAAAGTCACGGGGTTCTTCGACAGACCTAAAAAAACCGATGCCCACTGTCACAGTAGGCGGTGCACGCTAAAAAAACACTCACTGCACGTTGCCCTGAGCGCACTGAAAGGCTAAAATTGCTATCACTTTCCCTACAGCTGGTGACGTATCGGCATAAGTGAAGATTTCTTGAATGGGACATAAAACCCTATTGAATCAATCAAGTATGTATGGGTAATAAATTTTTTTCACTATATCTTAATATTTTATTGCACATTGATAAATAATACATCTGATATAGGAAAAAGACACTTAACACCATAACTGTCAGTCATAGTTATTTTAGTCCAAAATCAATTAAATGACCCATCCCTTACATAACAAGACGTTTAATAATTAATGTTCTATAATAAGATATGATCTGCTTACTGCATCGACAAGCCATCCATATACACAGAATTAAAATCATATGTGTGTGTGTGTGTGTGTGTGTGTGTGTGTGTGTGTGTGTGTGTGTGTGTGTGGCTATGTGTTTAATAAAATACTATACTTCATTTGTTCGCCTTTTTGGTAAGTGTTTAAATTTAAACTCAAGTACCTTGCAATTGATTTTTCGATATCTTGGTTTCTGCGCCACTAGTTTTTGAACACTATATTAGGATCTAACACATGTGATTTCATATTTTTTTTCTTACGGCATTAGAAACTAGAATCTACTTTTAATTTATTTAATACAATATGTTTTCTTAGCCTCGTTTTTAAAGACATAATTTATTGTCGGCATATTTTTGTCTAATATCTACAAATATATCAGTAA
This sequence comes from Tegillarca granosa, assembly GCA_029721355.1. Classification (NCBI taxonomy): domain Eukaryota; kingdom Metazoa; phylum Mollusca; class Bivalvia; order Arcoida; family Arcidae; genus Tegillarca; species Tegillarca granosa. The sequence continues at coordinate 7,883,035 of CM056595.1, forward strand.
CTAAGTTTTAGAAAAAATAATTCACGTTTTAGTGGTCTTAAACATTGATTTATATATTTTGTGAACTACATGTAGATATTAAGTAAGATGTTACGTTGTCAAATGGATTATCTTGTATCAGTAATATCCAAACTTTTTTCATTTTCTTTCATACTAGGGAAATAAAAAAATAAAATAATGTGATAACTGATGTTGCAGTCTTAAAAAAATATGTTATTGAGTTTAATTTTTATGTCAAATGTGTCAGTTTTGTGTCAAGGGTCAATAAGACTCCAATGCTGATTGGTCAGTCATGTACTGATTATCATTACATCATTAATAAAATTGCACCTTCTACTGATTGTGGGTGTCCAAGCTATTTCATCGAGTAAAGAGGGATAACTCATATTACTTGTGATCTTGAGAAACCACTTATTTAAAACTTCGTCCGCTTACTTATATATTTTGAAAAAAAAAATGATAGCAATAATAAAATACATGCATGTGTTTTTTCTTGATATTTGGGATAATTTTCGCATTAAATTTTCAACTAAATTTGAAAAACCTTGAGTTAAAAGCTAAAAAGGGTCACTAACTGGTTGTAGATATGATTGCTTGAACAAGTTGAGTCGTGTGTTGTGAACTTAAGTGTTACACTATGGAAATTTTTAAATATATATAAATTGTGTTACCATATCCAAAACGACTTGGAATAGGGTCTCTAAGTCTATTTAATCATGTGATTATTATTGTTTTGCGCTTTAGAAAATTAACAAATAAGTGATAAAAATAAAAAAAGACCTTTTCAAAAATTATCAAAATTTCCCTGTAGTAAATCGTGTACCTAATCTACGTCCACGGTGATTGAACTTGATGCCCGGCTTAGGATAGTTTGATTGAACTTCTTAACAAAATTACAAAGAACTTCGAAAAAATGGCGACTTTAACTTTCAAAAGAAAAAATACGTTGCTTGACCATAGAAATGGTATATGTTAATAAATAAAATTATACTAATTATAGCACAGCTACATGTAAAAGACACCCGATATCATGGCTATTTTTATCCAACATCAATTAAATGACCAATCCTTGTCTCTATAACAAGAACAATGATTATGTACTTAATTACATCGAGAAGTAATTTATAAGTATGAAACATAATACACGCGTATAGTATGTGGTCATGCTGATAAGCTTTGTAACAATTCCCATGGGACATTTTGTTTGGCTTTAAAATATACATAGACATAAATTTATCTCTAAAAAAGGCGATGACGCAACAAAAACAGAAGATAATATTGAGTAAAAAGCCATTCCCACCTAAAACGCATATGAAGCCATGCTCAAGAAAAACAGAAACAACTACCAATAAAAACATTGTTTTCTTTAACTTTATTTATGAATTAATTAATTTATTTATTTATTTATTTATTATTGCAATTTTTTTACCATAAATCAGTTATTAATACACAAAGAGAGATAATTCATTCTTCAATTACTTCCCTTATACCATGAGATGAAAGTGCTACGTTATAGATGACCCTTTTCAGTATGGGTTGAGAGTTGAATCCGCCTTTGACAGTGGAGTTAAAAACGGATTGCATGACAGATTGCTTGCCAAAGGTGACTTCGTCATTCAGCAACTAACAATATCAAAGTATCTTGAACAATGTATGTATCGGTTAAAATAAAAGTTTTCTACGAGGTTATTTTATTATAAATATTTGAAATAAAGTGTATTGTTAAAATATTGAGATCTCTTATCTGATGAAATAATATACGAATGTTAAACATATGAACGTTCTCTCCCAATCATGAATAGTCTCGGTTATTTCGGATGATGATCATGTACTATTAGGTAAGTTAACTATGTTCCTATCCTCAGAAATTTGGTGACGAATGTAAACCAAAATAAAAATTACAAATTAATGATCTTCATCATGAGAAGTTGAGCTGAACACAAAAATAATTTTCAAGATGAAAACCACATCCTTCAAAAGTAAACAAATCAATATCAATAAAAGTACATACTTGCATAAGTACAAGTTGCATTGAATAACACTCAAGTGAAATTATCAAATACTTGAAGTTTTCTTAGTCACTTTTTATATAATTTTAAAAATTCGGAATACACAGCCAATTAAGTTAAGGAAATCAAACACAAAACAATATATACTGATATGACCATTACTACTGAAATATTTTACTAGTGTTTATGGTAAAAACCGACGTACTTATAAGTTAAAAACATAAAACTACCGAATGCAAATTTTTCCTAATAATATAACAGTCAGCTACAGCCTTATAGTAAAAAATAGTACAAGAATCATTACTGTATAGAAATGTAGTATAAGAACTACACCACTGGATTAGATGGTAGTACTGAAACCAAACCATTAGCACTTGATTAAGTTGTAAAACGAACCAAACCACTGGATTAGATAGTAGTACTAAAACCAAACGACTGGATTAGACGGTAGTACTGAAATCAAACCATTAGCACTCGATTAAGATGTAAAACTGGAACCAAACCACTGGATGAGATAGTAGTACTAAAACCAAACGACTGGATTAGATAGTAGTACTGAAACCAAACCATTAGCACTTGATTAAGTTGTAAAACTGGAACCAAACCACTGGATGAGATGGTAGTACTGAAAACACACCATTGGCACTTGATTAAGTTGAAAAACTGGAATAAAACCACTCGATGAGACGGTAGTACTGAAACCAAACCACTGGATTAAAAAGTAGTACTGTATCCAAACCATTGGCACTTGATTAAGGTGTAATAATGGAACCAAACCACTAAATAAGATGGAAGTACTAAAACCAAACCACTGGATTAGATGGTAGTCCTGAAACTAAACCACTGGATTAGATGGTAGTACTAAAATCAAACCACTGGATTAGATAGTAGTCCTAAAACTAAACCACTGGATTTGATGGTAGTCCAGAAACTAAACCACTGGATTAGATGGTAGTACTAAAATCAAACCACTGGATTAGATAGTAGTCCTGAAACTAAACCACTGGATTAGATGGTAGTACTAAAATCAAACCACTGGATTAGATAGTAGTCCTGAAACTAAACCACTGGATTAGATGGTAATGCAAAAATCAAAGCACTGGATTAGAAAGTAGTCCTGAAACTAAACCACTGGATTAGATGGTAGTACTGAAACCAAACCACTGGATTAGATAGTAGTCCTGAAACTAAACCACTGGATAAGATGGTTGTACTAAAATCAAACCACTGGATTAGAAAGTAGTCCTGAAACTAAACCACTGGATTAGATGGAAGTCCTGAAACTAAACCACTGGATTAGATAGTAGTCCTGAAACTAAACCACTGGATTAGATGGTAGAACTAAAGCAAACCACTGAATTAGATAGTAGTCCTGAAACTAAACCACTGGATTAGATGGAAATACTAAAATCAAACCACTGGATTAAATAGTAGTCCTGAAATTAAACCACTTGATTAGATGGTAGTACTGAAACCAAACCACTGGATTAGATGGTAGTCCTGAAACTAAACCACTGGATTAGATGGTAGTCTTGAAACTAAACCACTGGATTAGATAGTAGTACTAAAACCAAACCACTGGATTAGATAGTAGTCCTGAAACTAAACCACTGGATTACATGGTAGTCCTGAAACTAAACCACTGAATTAGATAGTAGTACTAAAACCAAACCACTGGATTAGATGGTAGTACTGAAACAAAACCATTTGCACTTGATTAAGTTGTAAAACTGGAACCAAACCACTGGATTAGATAGAAGTTATGTATCCAAACCACTGGATGAGCTAGTAGTACTAAAATCAAACTACTGGATTAGGTAGTAGTACTGAAACCAAACAATAGGCACTTGATTAAGTTGTAAAACTGGAACCAAACCACTGGCTGAGATAGAAGTACTAAAACCAAACGACTGGATTAGATGGTAGTACTAAAACCAAACCATAGGATTAGATGGTAGTACTGAAACCTGACCATTGACACTTGATTAAGTTGTAATACTGGAAACAAACCACTGGATTAGATGGTAGTACTGAAACCAAACCACTGGATTAGATGGTAGTACTGAAACATGACCATTGACACTTGATTAAGTTGTAATACTGGAAACAAACCACTGAATGAGATGTTAGTACTAAAACTAAACCACTGGATTAGATGGTAGTACTGAAACCAAACCAGTGCCACTTTATTTAGTTGTAATACTTGAACAAAACCACTGGATAAGATGGTGGTACTGTATCCAAACCACTGAATGAGATGGTAGTTCTGAAAACAAACTACTGGATTAGATGGTAGTACTCAAACCAAACCACTTGATTGGATGGTAGTACTGAAACCAAACCACTGGATAAGATGGCAGTACTAAAACCAAACCACTGGATTAGATGGTAGTACTGAAACCAAACCAGCGCCACTTTATTTAGTTGTAATACTTGAACAAAACCACTGGATAAGATGGTGGTACTGTATCCAAACCACTGGATGAGATGGTAGTTCTGAAAACAAACTACTGGATTAGATGGTAGTACTCAAACCAAACCACTTGATTAGATGGTAGAACTGAAACCAAACCACTGGATAAGATGGCAGTACTAAAACCAAACCACTGGATTAGATGGTAGTACTGAAACCAAACCACTGGATGAGATGGTTGTACTCAAACCAAACCATTTGCACTTGATTAAGTTGTAAAACTGGAACCAAACCACTGGATTAGATAGTAGTAATGTATCCAAACCACTGGATGAGCTAGTAGTACTGTATCAAAACCAATGGATGAGATGGTAGTACTGAAACACAACCACTGGATTAGATGGTAGCAATGAAACTAAATCATTGTCACTTGATTTAGTTGTAATACTAGACAAAAACACTGGATTAGATGGTAGTACTGAAACCAAACCACTGGATAAGATGGTAGTACTGAAAATAAACAACTGGATAAGATGGAAGAACTAAAACCAAACCACTAGATGTGATGGTAAAACTTAAACCATACCACTGGATGAGATGGTAGTACCAAAACCAAACCACTGGTTTAGATGGTAGTACTGAAACCAAACCATAGGCCCCGATTTTTGTTGTACTAAAATCAAATTACTGGATAAGATAGTGGCATTGTATCCAAACCACTAGATTATTAGGTAGTAAAAAAACCAAACGACTGGATTAGATAGTAGTACTGAAACCAAACCATTGGCACTTGATTAAGTTGTAATACTGGAACCAAACGACTTGATTAGATAGTAGTACTAAAACCAAACAATTGGCACTTGATTAAGTTGTAATACTGAAACCAAACGACTGGATTAGATAGTAGTAATGTATCCAAACCACTGGATGAGCTAGTAGTACTGTATCAAAACCAATGGATTAGATGGTAGTACTGAAACCAAACCACTGGATTAGATGGTAGTAATGAAACTAAACCATGGGCACTTGATAAAGTTGTTTAACTTGAACAAAACCACTTGATTAGATGGTGGTACTGTATCCAAACCATTGGATTAGATGGTAGTACTGAAACCTTACCATTGGCACTTGATTAAGTTGTAATACTTGAACCAAACCACTGGATGAGATGGTAGTACTAAAACCAAACCACTGGATTAGATGGTAGTACTGAAACCTTACCATTGGCACTTGATTAAGTTGTAATACTGGAACCAAACGACTGGATGAGATGGTAGTACTAAAACCAAACCACTGGATTAGATGGTAGTACTAAAACCAAACCACTGGATTAGATGGTAGTACTGAAACCTTACCATTGGCACTTGATTAAGTTGTAATACTTGAACCAAACCACTGGATAAGATGGTAGTACTGAAATCAAACTACTGGATGAGATGGAAGTACTAAAACCAAACCACTGGATTAGATGGTAGTACTGAAACCAAACCAGTGCCACTTTATTTAGTTGTAATACTTGAACAAAACCACTGGATAAGATGGTGGTACTGTATCCAAACCACTGGATGAGATGGTAGTTCTGAAAACAAACTACTGGATTAGATGGTAGAACTGAAACCAAACCACTGGATAAGATGGCAGTACTAAAACCAAACCACTGGATTAGATGGTAGTACTGAAACCAAACCACTGGATGAGATGGTTGTACTCAAACCAAACCATTTGCACTTGATTAAGTTGTAAAACTGGAACCAAACCACTGGATTAGATAGTAGTAATGTATCCAAACCACTGGATGAGCTAGTAGTACTGTATCAAAACCAATGGATGAGATGGTAGTACTGAAACACAACCACTGGATTAGATGGTAGCAATGAAACTAAATCATTGTCACTTGATTTAGTTGTAATACTAGACAAAAACACTGGATTAGATGGTAGTACTGAAACCAAACCACTGGATAAGATGGTAGTACTGAAAATAAACAACTGGATAAGATGGAAGAACTAAAACCAAACCACTAGATGTGATGGTAAAACTTAAACCATACCACTGGATGAGATGGTAGTACCAAAACCAAACCACTGGTTTAGATGGTAGTACTGAAACCAAACCATAGGCCCCGATTTTTGTTGTACTAAAATCAAATTACTGGATTAGATAGTGGCATTGTATCCAAACCACTAGATTAAATGGTAGTACTAAAACCAAACGACTGGATTAGATAGTAGTACTGAAACCAAACCATTGGCACTTGATTAAGTTGTAATACTGGAACCAAACGACTTGATTAGATAGTAGTACTAAAACCAAACAATTGGCACTTGATTAAGTTGTAATACTGAAACCAAACGACTGGATTAGATAGTAGTAATGTATCCAAACCACTGGATGAGCTAGTAGTACTGTATCAAAACCAATGGATTAGATGGTAGTACTGAAACCAAACCACTGGATTAGATGGTAGTAATGAAACTAAACCATGGGCACTTGATAAAGTTGTTTAACTTGAACAAAACCACTTGATTAGATGGTGGTACTGTATCCAAACCATTGGATTAGATGGTAGTACTGAAACCTTACCATTGGCACTTGATTAAGTTGTAATACTTGAACCAAACCACTGGATGAGATGGTAGTACTAAAACCAAACCACTGGATTAGATGGTAGTACTGAAACCTTACCATTGGCACTTGATTAAGTTGTAATACTGGAACCAAACGACTGGATGAGATGGTAGTACTAAAACCAAACCACTGGATTAGATGGTAGTACTAAAACCAAACCACTGGATTAGATGGTAGTACTGAAACCTTACCATTGGCACTTGATTAAGTTGTAATACTTGAACCAAACCACTGGATAAGATGGTAGTACTGAAATCAAACTACTGGATGAGATGGAAGTACTAAAACCAAACCACTGGATTAGATGGTAGTACTGAAACCAAACCAGTGCCACTTTATTTAGTTGTAATACTTGAACAAAACCACTGGATAAGATGGTGGTACTGTATCCAAACCACTGGATGAGATGGTAGTTCTGAAAACAAACTACTGGATTAGATGGTAGAACTGAAACCAAACCACTGGATAAGATGGCAGTACTAAAACCAAACCACTGGATTAGATGGTAGTACTGAAACCAAACCACTGGATGAGATGGTTGTACTCAAACCAAACCATTTGCACTTGATTAAGTTGTAAAACTGGAACCAAACCACTGGATTAGATAGTAGTAATGTATCCAAACCACTGGATGAGCTAGTAGTACTGTATCAAAACCAATGGATGAGATGGTAGTACTGAAACACAACCACTGGATTAGATGGTAGCAATGAAACTAAATCATTGTCACTTGATTTAGTTGTAATACTAGACAAAAACACTGGATTAGATGGTAGTACTGAAACCAAACCACTGGATAAGATGGTAGTACTGAAAATAAACAACTGGATAAGATGGAAGAACTAAAACCAAACCACTAGATGTGATGGTAAAACTTAAACCATACCACTGGATGAGATGGTAGTACCAAAACCAAACCACTGGTTTAGATGGTAGTACTGAAACCAAACCATAGGCCCCGATTTTTGTTGTACTAAAATCAAATTACTGGATTAGATAGTGGCATTGTATCCAAACCACTAGATTAAATGGTAGTACTAAAACCAAACGACTGGATTAGATAGTAGTACTGAAACCAAACCATTGGCACTTGATTAAGTTGTAATACTGGAACCAAACGACTTGATTAGATAGTAGTACTAAAACCAAACAATTGGCACTTGATTAAGTTGTAATACTGAAACCAAACGACTGGATTAGATAGTAGTAATGTATCCAAACCACTGGATGAGCTAGTAGTACTGTATCAAAACCAATGGATTAGATGGTAGTACTGAAACCAAACCACTGGATTAGATGGTAGTAATGAAACTAAACCATGGGCACTTGATAAAGTTGTTTAACTTGAACAAAACCACTTGATTAGATGGTGGTACTGTATCCAAACCATTGGATTAGATGGTAGTACTGAAACCTTACCATTGGCACTTGATTAAGTTGTAATACTTGAACCAAACCACTGGATGAGATGGTAGTACTAAAACCAAACCACTGGATTAGATGGTAGTACTGAAACCTTACCATTGGCACTTGATTAAGTTGTAATACTGGAACCAAACGACTGGATGAGATGGTAGTACTAAAACCAAACAACTGGATTAGATGGTAGTACTGAAACCTTACCATTGGCACTTGATTAAGTTGTAATACTTGAACCAAACCACTGGATAAGATGGTAGTACTGAAATCAAACTACTGGATGAGATGGAAGTACTAAAACCAAACCACTGGATTAGATGGTAGTACTGAAACCAAACCAGTGCCACTTTATTTAGTTGTAATACTTGAACAAAACCACTGGATAAGATGGTGGTACTGTATCCAAACCACTGGATGAGATGGTAGTTCTGAAAACAAACTACTGGATTAGATGGTAGTACTCAAACCAAACCACTTGATTAGATGGTAGTACTGAAACCAAACCATTGGCACTTAATTAGGTTGTAAATCTGGAACCAAAACACTGGATTAGATAGTAGTACTGTATCCAAACCACTGGATAAGATGGTGATACTGAAACCAAACCACTTTTACAAAAGGGTAAAAGGAAATATTCAAGGTTTTGCACATATATTTCTTTTTGTAAAATTCAAATTTTGTAGATGACAGTAGCACTGAAACCAAACCACTGGCACTGGGTTTAGTTGTAATACTAGAACCAAACCACTGCATTTAAGATAGTAACACTCGAACCAAACCAATGTATGAGATAGCAGTACTAGAACCTTACCACTGGATTAGATGGTAGTATTGGAACCAAACCACTGGATTAGAGATAGTTTTGGAGCCACACCACTGAGTTAGGTGAAGTTCTGGAACTACGCCACTTGTTTGGATGTTAGAACTAGAACCGTCATAATGCATTTTTTAATGTATTTCGCGATGAAATTTAAAAAAAATCCATTATGACAGAACCACATTAAAAGGCGGTAGTACCGAAACCACACATTTCTATTAGATTATAGTTTTGAAACCCCATCTATGGGTTAGTCGGTAGTAATAGAATCACTGATTTAGATTGTAGTACTGAAACTACACCATTGTATATCATTTTATCTGAATCATATCCTCCTTTGATCTTTCAAAGTTTGGAATTTTATAATTAGGATCCCGTTTTTTTATTTTATTAATACATGTATATATATTTTATTATTTTTTAAAATTTTTTATTGTGTTTTCATTTTGTCTTATTTTACTTTTTCGTTCTTTTGTTGTGGCACGTTTTTATTTAATTATTTTAGCCATTGTTTGTGCATCAATATCGAATTGATCTTTTTTCTCTGACTTATATTTGAGATAGTTAATTAACTATTGAACAGTAATAATAACAAATGTTTTTATTCTATTTACCAATGATATAATACACAATTATAAACATGCCTTATATCAGTCTTTGATTTTTTTTTTAAAAAAATGACAAAATATTTACGTAACTAAATAAACTTAGGAAATAGTGTTGTAGCAACACCACGGAATCATCTGATAATCAGACATGCTTAGTCATCATTCTGTAGTATCTATTGTCGGAGACACTTTTGTTTTAACATGTTGATAAAGTGCTGTGTTACTTGTTTTTACATGTTCATTAAGGCAGTTACATAACATTTGCATCTTTATTAACGGCCTTCCAGTGTTGTAATTAAGAAACAATTGTAAGTTTTAGATCTAAAGATAAGCGTAAATGTTCTAACGAGAGACAGTGTTATTTATGTTCAGAATGGTTTTTTTTTTTTTTTTTCAAATTAAGCTTTGATTTCGATATTAAAAAGTAAAATTTACATTTAGTCAATGGAACTGCTACAAAGACTGATCGACAAGGGACATAACTAGTGTTTGTATCTTGTCTGAATGCAAAATGAAACATTTCTATTACATCAAATGCAAATAACAAAATAGTTATTATTCATTTGCTAATATGGACTTTCAATCTAACCCATGCACTAAAATATATTTTGAGTGGGTGTTAACAATGGTAAACCAATGTCAGAAACTAGAGAAACTCAGTCGGATTATGTTTATTAGTGTTCAATTACGTCATTGGTTGATATGTCGAAGATTATAACTTAATTCAAACAATGGAAGCAACCAAAGTTACGTTAATCCTTCCTCGAATTTAGTAAATAAACTACAAGATTACTGTCACACATGGCAAATAGAAGTTAATACACAAAAAACAAAAACAATGGTTTTTCATAAAGGTAAAAAAAATGTGCAGCTGTAATATTTATTATAATAATGTGTAAAAGATTTTGTCTATCTAGGTGTAAATTTCTCCTCTAATGGAAAATGGAATAATACTCAAAAGAAAATTTATGAACTTGGTAGTAAATCGCTTAATAGTGCTTCGAGAATTCTTCATAACTTATTTTTAGATGTCTCAAATTCTTAAAAATTTTTTGATTGTATGGTTTCTTCGATGTTAACCTATGATGCGGAGGTATGGGGCTTTCATCCTGCCGAGGACATTGAACGCCTTCATTTAAAATTCTGTAAACGTATTCTTAAAGTTAAGAAATGCATGTTCAAGTAATGCTGCGGTGTATGGTGAGTTGGGGAGATTTCCTCTATCCTATAATCGCAAATTAAGGATTTTAAAATACTGGCTAAAAATAATTTGTAATGAAACCTGAATACAATACTGTTTTATGTTTATAGTATATCAAGGTCTGATGCCGATAATGGTAATAATTATAATGGTTTAAATTGGGCTTCTCAGGTTAAACAATTGTTAGACTCTCTAGGTATGTCATATGTTTGGTTGCAACAGGATTTTTTTATTCCAAATTTTAATGTTTTAAAAACCATCTTACAAGATCAATATAAACAGTTATGGTTACGTCAAATAAGTCTATGTAATAAGCTGTGTTATTACCAGATGTTTAAACAGGAACTTAAAATGGAAAATTATTAAGAATGTATTGATAACTCTAATCTTACATGTCTTCTTACTAGTTTTAGAATTTCATCACACAATTTAGCTATTGAGACTGGTCGCTATGAAAATATTGACAGAAATCTACGATTATGTAAATGTTGTTCCATGAATGTTGTTGAAACAGAATATCAGTTTTTATTAATATGTCCCATGTATATCAATCTAAGAAGGAAATATTTATCTAAATGGTACTGTCATTGGCCAAATATATACAAGTTTAATTGTCTCATGTCATCGTCATCTTCAACTGTTTTAAACAAATTATCTTTATATCTATTCCATGCATTTAAACTTCGTGAAAACGTTTTGAATACTTTTTAACACATTATAATGATTATATATGTATATGTATACATGTACTATAGATGCAATATACATTACTTGTATGTTGAAATAAGGCTCTACATTTGCCACCTTGGATGTTTAGGTGGCTATAGACTGTATAGGTTTAAAGCCAATAAAGATTATTGAATTGAATTGAATTGCAATAACCCACGTAAACAGTAAATCACAAAATCAAATACAACTATCACTATGTTGAACCCATAGAATATGCATTTTGTCAAATAGAAGAAGAATTTTAATCAAAGATAGGACTTAATGGGTAAAAACTAACGACCTGGCCCCAGTTTCACAATCATTCACTCAATTGAGTGTACACTCAACTCAAATTGGGGAATATTTCATTGTCAATTTTTAAGACATTACACAGATAGAATTACATATCTAATGTTATGTTCAACTGATTGGTTTAAGTTTGCTGAACAAAACGAAAAATTGTCTTATAAAACTTAATTTTTTTAAAATATTGATGAGAGAAAAAAGGGAATATTTGAGTGAATGATTATGAAACTGGGGACAAGACTGTGTATATAAAGGAATTTATTTATACCAATTCCATTTCAAAATAAGTAAAATACTAGAGCTTTTGCTTTCTCCCTGGGAAAAGTAAATAAATAAACAGAAGAAATGTAATTACCTTCTCTGCGTTGTTTATTACAAATTGTGATAATTATATGTACATCAGTAAATTTATCGTCAGATTGTGTCTGGAAATCGCGGAAATAATAACAACAATAAACCCGTCTTGATAATAATTTAAGTAAACTGTAAAAATCACAACAGTAAACCCATCTTAGAAAATTATGTCAGTAAACTGTCGCAGCTGACCCGCCTTAGAAAATCATGTCAGTTATGTCAGTAAATTGTCGCGGTTAATCCGCCTTAGAAGATTATGTCAGTAAATTGTCGCAGTTAACCCGTCTTAGAAGATCATGTCAGTAAATTGTAGCAACTAATCCGTCTTAGAAGATCATGTCAGTAAATTGTCGCAGTTAATTATAACCCGCCTTAGAAGATTATGTCAGTAGATTGTTGCAATAACCTGTCTCAGAAGATCATGTCAGTAAATTGTCGCAGTTAACCCGTCTTAGAAGAACATTTCAGTAAATTAACGCAGTTAATCCGTCTTAGAAGATTATGTCAGTAAATTGTCGCAGTTAATCTGTCTTAGAAGATCATGCCAGTAAATTGTCGCAGTTAACCCGTCTTAGAAGACCATATCAGTAAATTATCGCAGTTAATCTGTCTTAGTAGATTATGTCAGTAAATTGTCGCAGTTAACCCGTCTTAGAAGATCATGTCATTAAATTGTCGCAGATATTCCGTCTTAGTAGATTATGTCAGTAAATTGTCGCAGTTAACCTGTTTCTATTAAATTTTGTCAGAAAATTGTCGCATTAACATGTACTAGAAGTATATGTTAGTGAATTGCCCCAGTTAACCAGTCTTAAAATATTTTGTCAGTAAATTGTCGCAGTTAACCTGTCGTAGAAGATCATGTCAGTAAATTGTCGCAGTTAACCTGTCGTAGAAGATTATATCAGTAAATTGTCGCAGTTAACCTGTTTCTATTTAATTTTGTCAGTAAATTGTCGCATTAACATGTATGAGGAGAATATGTTAGTGAATTGTCGCAGTTAACCAGTCTTAAAATATTTTGTCAGTAAATTGTCGCAGTTTACCTGTCCAAGAAGATAATGTCAGCAAATTGTCGCATTTAACCCGTCTGAGTAGATTGTGTCAGTAAATTGTTGCAATAACCTGCCTAAGAAGATTATGTCAGTAAATTTCACAAATAAGCCGTCTTAGAAGGTTATGTCAGTAAATTGTAGCAGTTAATCCGTCTTAGAAGATTATGTCAGTAAATTGTCGCAAAAACCTGAATAAGAATATTATGTCAGCAAATTGTTGCAAAAGCCTGTCTAAAAAGATCATGTCAGTTAATTGTCGCAGTTTACCTGTTTTAAACGTTTATGTCAGTAAATTGTCGCAGTTAACCCGTCTTAGAATATTATGTCAGTAAATTGTCGCAGTTAACCTGTTTTAGAAGTTCGTGTCTGTAAATTGTCTGAGTTAACCTTTTTGAAAAGATTATGACAGTAATTTGTCGCAATAACCTGTCTTAGAAGATCATGTTGGTTAATTGTTGGAACCGCAACAGTATGTATTTCTTTAAGGTTAATGCAAGGAAACCAGTGAACCGCTTTTTAAAGATTACGTCAGTAAATCCCAGGAGCTAATTAATCTGTCTTGCAGATATTGTCATTAAATCTATTAGATTATCTGCAGTTCACCTGCTATAGAAGATTATGTAAGGGTATCAGGAGAATCTGAGCAATTAACCGGTCTTTAAGATGGTGAGAATAAACAAGAAGAATCTTAGCACTACGTAGCTAGAATATTTACTTTTTACTTCTCTGTTTAAGATATAACTTAAGAAAAGTGTTTGCTGATTTAGGACAATTTTTGAATGCGTAAACTTCAATGCATAAGCGAGATTTTTGAATTTCGGTGCCTTTATTAAATGATGTCTCGAATGAGTTGAGTTGAGTAATGGAGTTTAACGTCCCAGTCAAGAATATTGAACTTATATTGAGGCGTCGCTAGCTATAGACGAAAGTGCAAAAATTTTGCCTCTGCGTTGCGCTATTGGCATTACACAGCAGGGTTCTTTATCGTGCACGCCTGCCATGACACGGGACCTCGTTTATTTTAAGTTCCCATCTGAAAGAACCGTGACTTTAATTTCGTTAATTCCGAGTGCTTGGGTCAGACCCGGCCGGTGTTGGAACCCACGATCTCCCACTTACGGAGCGAGCACTCTACCAACTGAGCTACCTCAGTGATCGATGTCTCGAATGACTGAAGTGACCCATTTTATCCGTTTACCTTACGATGTAAGGTGTTTATATATACCTGACATCAATATAATATTATTTATAGCTTGGTAGACGTTTCCTATTAAAGTTTCATTACCAATTATATTTAATTGGCGTTATTGATTTTGTTGATATAAACAATTGTATTTCTATTTCTGATTCATGTCCTGTGTTCAATCCCAGCATTATCCAACACTCTTGAAATTCTTTCCAAAGTTGTCCAGATAGTAAGTGTGATTTTCTTTTATTGTTTGCAGTTGTTAAGCCAATGTTGTTTAACTGCAAATTTCATCATCGAACTTAAACTGATTAGGATAAGAATAAAGTCTTGATGGTATAAGAAAAATTATATTTATCTAAATATTGCTAAAATGAGCCATAAAATAGAATGATTTTTTTCACGTAATTCAAGGAGAGAAAATTGTAGTAAAATTACCTTTTTAAAAACATATATTATTTATATTCATATTTATAATTTATATGTTTAATAAAATTCTACCTGTTTTCTTTTGTTAACTTTTGCATATATTTATATTTTTATACATTATTGTAACACACCGTAATATCTGGTAAAAATGAAAAGTGTGAAAAAAAATTATTAACAATCAGTACAAAAAGATTCCCAACATAAATGTTATAGCTAATCAACCTTTTTCTAGTTGCATGGATGTCTTCATGTTAAATATATACGACATAACTGCACTTTTTTTCAAAGAAACAAACAGAAGGAATTGTATTGCAATATCCGTTGAACTACAGTATGGGTTATCATGATCAGAATGCCTTTTCCTAATTGATAAATTTATCACAAGCTTACCAGTGGATTAAGAAATTCTTTTAAAGCACATCTAATCATAGAGCGCTAACGCGCATTATTCGGTTTGCTTTGCACGATAACGGAAGTTATAACACCATGAACGCCTTTTTCTAGGCGGTTCAATGGTAAATCAAAATTACCTGCTCTGAATACTTTTATTGTTTAAATTCTGATTTTCTTTGTTCAAATTAGCAAAAACTAACCGGCCATAGTCTATAAGCAGTTGTCGTTATTGGTCGACAATCTATCGCAACGGCTAAAATATCACAGTAACACCAGTGCGGAATTTAAAAATGTTTAAACTGTAGCAATGATACATTTGCTCTTCTTAAGTCAATATTTAAACCATGACTGTGACTCCATATCTGCATTGGAAGCTCCAAATGCCGCATTAGCCGCAGGTGTGTGTGTGTGTGTGTGTGTGTGTGTGTGTGTGTGTGTGTGTGTGTGTGTGTGTGATTAAAGTGTATAGGGTTTTAGATGCTATTTTGAAGTACATATGAACGTAACATAAAAAGTAATTAGGTTCTGAAAAGTCGGAAATCATGATTATTCAAGTTATCGGCATGCAAAAACCGATATTATCGATTAAAAAAACATTATGAATTACTAATGTTAATCTACAGTTTGGAAAATTTTCATTAGATTAGTTTCTTCGTTGTAGATATTAATTATATGATTAAAATGAAGAGGAAGCCAAACGCTATGTATCCTCAAGAAATGTCCGATAATGTATTGATTTTTCGTATTTTTATTATAACTGACTGGTTCAAAATATATGGTAAGGAGTTTAAGATATTTTCCTACATAAAATTTAGCTCCATGACATATCATTTAGTTTCAGTATCACCTTTCTTTGCATGCATGCAATAACTGTAGGCGAAAAGGTTTCATCAAACTATGAAAAATAGATCAAGGTAGATCAAGTTCTTTTACCACCATGCGTCTTAAAAACTTTTCGCTTAGATCTTTCATCCAAAGTGAAGAAGAAGAAGAAGAAGAAGAAGAAGAAGAAGAAGAAGAAGAAAGAAAGAAAGAAAGAAAGAAAGAAAACATAATTTCAATTTGCTTGCCAGCACTTTCTTAATTATAACATTTTAGTTTCCAAAAACACGACCTAACACTAATTTTTATTTCGTTTGTCTAGTATATATATGTATTTTTACTGCCTTTGAAGGTCACACACAGCCTAAATATTAATGAGTACTTATTCTTTTTTAACATTCTTCCTAAGATGTTAAAGAAAAGATAATAAAAAGAAATGAATTATGACATACACAGGAAGAAAATTATCAAGTTTCGTCAGGTGAGGCTAATTGTTACAGTTTTAAAGGATGGTGATGACGCAATCAATTAACTCTTCAATCATCAGGTAAATGTAAATAATGTTACAATCCTTATATTTTTGATTTTACCACCATTTGTGTAAAATATAATCAAGGCATCTAGCAAATCACGCTTTTTTCCTGTTTATCATATATAATAAGATGCTCTGTCAATTCATAAATACACGTTAGTATGCCGACAATTCCGAATTGAAAAATTGTCCACATTTTCCAAAGTGCAAAAACAAAACTAAACTCATTACAATACAAGAAAGCAATCAAGGTAGGAAAAATCTGCTTCATTCTTGTCAATGGCGATAAAAAAAATAATTTACATGAATTGCACTTTTGTTTTCAAATAAAAAATTATTGCGATGATAACCGACTTTTTTAACGTTTCAAAAAATAATACATCCTTTAACATGTATAATATATATATATATATATAGTATGTATTGGATCCTCAATTCGATCTATCATTTATTTTAGGTGTAGCATCAATAGATAGATGAATAAATTACATGACATTTTAATGTACTATCGACTACAATTATAACAAATTGAAAATTGTTATTAATTTATAAATTTGAATTGATTGTTACCAAAAGGAAAATAGCTCAGTCAATAATGTATTTGAAGTGAGATAGAAACACGCGATTATGAAAAAATCACGTAATTCCAATAACAAGAGGATAAATTATCTTTTTTTTCTTCGAAGGTGAATGACATGCGCTTGACAAAAGTCAGAATAAGAAATACAGCAACGACTTTTTACAGACAAAATGACAAAACAAAGGTATCCTGTAGTGAGATAAGGTGCTTTTGTAAGGTTATACCTTTCCACCGCGTCTTAAATAGAGACAACTGATATACTTTACATAACAGAAAAGATTATTTTAATGGGCGTTTTATGGGCACCTGAGATACTTTAGTCTACCAAGTCATTTCGACATCACTGGGTATCTTTCAGTTTTATCAAGTACTTGAGCAAAATCAGTAGTATTGTAATAAACATTTTATCTAACGTCTATCTTCAATCGGTAGTAGTCTTTATATATATATTTGGTATATTTCACTCTCAATAACTGGAACGTGTGTCATGTGCTAATTTTGAATCTCTATTAAAATAATGCATTCAAAAACAGCATATGACACATGAAATAATAAAATAGGGCTTGTTTGCATCATTTCTATATTTTTACTATTACATGTGTTATATTATTATTATTATTATTATTTTATTATTATTATTATTATTTATTTATTTATTATTTTTTTTTTTTTTATATTTATTTTTATTTTTTAAACCCACTCCATTATAGGAGCTACAATGTATCTGAAACATAATTTATCCCATGTACCAAAGTGATGAAAAAAGGAAGTGACAAGGGTTTTTAAAATCAAACCATTCACGAGGAAAATACCCAAACAAAATTCATTCACGTGCGACAAAAACCGGATGTTTAGCATGGTTAATTATTATATCTTATACACTGTATAATGATTTAAAAAGTCGCAAAGCTTATGGCATGTTATGATAATCGTTATGAATTAAAAAATTATTAATTTGTTTTATTTTTCCCTGAAGTATGTAGCTTATAATTTTATTTTTAGCTGAAGGCATGACTTTATTTTTATCTAAATGAATGGATTTTCTCCAGGTATTTGTGAAACAAGTTTTTAATTATCTGAAAATTTTTCCTGGAAAATTGATTCTAAAAAGATCAAAGATTTAACGTGTAAGCAACACATAATGGATTAAACATCAAACTAATTATCTATATATCCTAATATGTATAAACATGGTTCTGAAGGTGCTGTCGGTAAAAACTAACGCTATCTATTAAACGTTCTCATTTCAAAATTTGTGATATTAATTATATATATATGCCAAACAGATAAAATAAAGACGGTCAACAACTGTATGGCAAGCAAATTGCACAATAATTCGAGAAACCTGCCTTAACGCCGTAAAACCTGGATTTGCGATCGCAAAACCTGGTTTTACGGCGTTAATGTAGGTTTCTCAAATTTTTGCGTAATTTGCTTGCCATACAATTGCATAAATAAGCAAACACAAAATTACCGTAGCCGAATTACTGTAAAGCTTAGCTAGAAAAATATTATTGCGCATATAATTTTATATTTAGATATGTAGGAGTATAGAAACATTTTTCTTCTGAATCAGTATTTGATTTATTATTTCAAAGCACAATTGTTAAAATAAAAAATTAACGAATTTTATAATGCATTCTGTATTATTAGAACACAGAGTTTCTGTCCTTTTTGTCTTTCTACAGTTAATTAAAAGCAGTGTCAAGTTTAAATAAAAGACTTTTTTGTTTTCACTAAAACGAATGAGACTTCTGTCATTGCTTTACTCCAGTTTGTATTTATTTAAACTACAGGTTTGAGATATATAAATTGTAAATCGTAGACGATGAAAAAAATCTTTAAACGTTCGTTTTCGTCTATACAAACATAAGTTACAGTGGCACAAAAATAATTAAACACGTATTTACAATGTTATGCTCTTGAACTATTAATATAAACAAAAATAGATTTAAATTTCCATTTTGTTGATAATTTACACAAGTAAAATCATCGATTGAATAATTGATCAAACACAAAATTTCATTCCATAATAGAAAGTAAATATTTAATAATCGTTTAAGAATTGTACATGCAATCACACGAGCACGTACATCAAATAATAATTAATCCCAAATAACATTGACATTTTTAAGATAATAAGTTGTAATCTGTTATTAAGTAAACATTTAGCATTTTCTAAAAAATATTGGATTAAAAACGTTTACTTTAAAAAATAACCTGTATTTGAAAAATCGAAATTTAACTCAATATTCTGAAAGACACAATGGTTGCTTTAATGCGTGCTAATAGTTCTAGCCCTTAAAATTGTTTCCAGGAAATGATTTAAACATTGTTGATGATAGACCTTTGTTGCATAAAATTCCGGCATATTGCATGCATTTTCAACGACAGGAAATGTCTTTTAGATACCAACAGCAGTTTAATGTGACTTCTAAACATTTAAAATTGTCATTTTCAGTGCAAGACTTTATTTTTAATTGTTTATATTATTAAGACTTTTAACCACAGCAAACCATTTATCAGAAAAAACAAGTCTGGAAAGATCAGATTAGATTAAATTAATGGTGTTTTACACCCCAGTCAAGATCCTTTCAATGATTTAAAGGCGGCTAGTTCAGGATTGGTTAAGGAAACCGAAGTCTCCAAAACCCTGCTTTCTTTCGGCAAGCGAACAGACGAACATTTACTAAATCATTAGGATCTGCCCGAGTAGGATTCGAACCAATAGATGTTTAGATGCGCTGTGATCCGTGATCGCTCGCTTTAGACCAATCGCTTTCTGAGGTCCCAAGTCTAAAAAGCAATGATTCTTTTTTTTTTTAGATAAAGACAGCTAAATAACGGGTCTTATTTCTTATTTCTCAAACTAGATCTCCCCTGAAAACACTCAATCAGTAAGAATATTCACTAGTAATTATAGCCATCACCAAGTAGTGACATGCTGGTTCACATTGATGATCTTGTCATGTGCAGAATTTTGAATTTTTACAAAAAGAAATATTCAAAATTCTGACAATTCGATAATTCACGTAACAAACATTGCTTTAGTTAAATTAACCAGGAGACGATTTACTTATCTTAAACTCCTATTGTAGGCATTACTTATAACTTATAAACTGGTAACCAATAATCATTAACAAGTTGCTTTTAAAGCAAAAAAGAAATCGTATCGATATTCATTAGCAGAATACCATTCGCGACTTTTTCTATGTTTATGCCACATTTTCAGTGCGAATAATCGCAGATATAAGTAAATAATGTAGTAACAAAAAGACATATTTTTAAATGTAACTTTATTAAACTTCAAAACAATGGTGACAACTGTTAACTTCTGTTAGTAAAATATCAAAATCAATAGCACGCAAAATCATACCTGGAATAGTCCAAATATTATCTATGTACATAAATACTCGTAACAACCATGACTGTCATTATTTAACAAATATTGTGTAACAGCTACAATACTGATTCATCTTTAAATCTGTCATGTGCTACCTTTGAATTTTTATAAAATAACACAATTCAAAGGTAGCACATGATAATTAATTGTAGGTAGCACATGACACATCTGAAAACATAACGCCGTTTTGCATGCTTGCAGCTAGGAAAGCAACCTGCCATCACCCAGATACCTTTTTTCAGTTAAAAAGAAACCTGTTCTGTCCATGATTATTTATGCCTGAGAAGAAAGGGGAATAAAACAATTTTGTTTTGTATATCTTACTAATGAGTCTGCTAAAATAGTAGAAATCTAAATACTGGCAGTGAAAAAATACAGTATGAACTGAACTGTGACAGAATAGATTCAAATTCCTTTTCAAAGGTTTTGAATTTATTAAATAGACCAGACCTTGTACACAATTCGAAAAAATTTAACAATCTCAAAATTATTTAAAAAGGTTAATCTTTCCAAATACTAGATACCACTCAGTGGTTTGGTTCTCAGTAGCACATGCTCAGACAAGACCAAACTCATCTCACTCAGGTTCAGACAATCGAGACCAAACTCACCTCAGTGAGGTTCAGACGATCGAGACCAAACTCACCTCACTGAGGTTCAGACAATCGAGACCAAACTCATCTCACTGAGGTTCAGACAATCGAGACCAAACTCATCTCACTGAGGTTCAGACAATCGAGACCAAACTCACCTCACTGAGGTTTAGACAATCGAGACCAAACTCACTTTACTGAGGTTCAGACAATCGAGACAAAACTCACTTTTCTGAGGTTCAGACAATCGAGACCAAACTCACCTCACTTACCTTCAAAAATTTGTAGCATTCGAATTCCAACATCAAGATAATACAATTTATAATTTAGTGTCTATTGATCGACTTTTCGATTCCTAAACAAAAACTGCCAAAAGGTACAATATATGATTGAGTTTAAAAATGCATTATATACAGTGAATTTAACCATTTTTTAATGACCTTGATAAATATCTTATGAAACTAATGTAATTTTATTTACAAATATATCCATTTCGTAAATAATAAGAGTGAAAGTATAGGTTAACTGTCCTGGAATGATATCACGTGAAAATTATGTCAAACACGTTACAGTTTTTAGAAAAATATCGAAAAATTAAAACTGAAATTTTGCTCTATTTTGTGAGGTAAAGAACGTTAAGTTGATTACTAAATACAACACAGACTTAAACATTGTCATTGGTTAGATGAATACCTCCAATAGATCCGAAAATTATTGTATTTTCATTACAGTATAAGATAGAAAAACATTGTTCAAAGCATTTCACAACATATATAACCAAAAACAGATTTAGATATTCTGGAATTTCAGAGGAGAATTATTTCCTTTTAGACAGAACTCGCTTCGTTTACTCAAACATCGATGATGATCGGTTTTAAATAACTTTAATCATAAAATCACTTTAATCATCCTTGATGATGTGGTTAATAAAACTAATTAATCTTACCGATAGTTCATCACAGATAATGGTGTTAATCATTTTAACGTCCATTTATCGCATCATGCTCCCGTGATAATCAAATAACCAATCGAGTCACATAACCTTTTAGGTGCCATTTTGTTCCGACTCAAATATTTTTAAACGCCAAACGTAAAATATGCTTTGGTGTTGCATGTCTTGAAAACATATATTTAGAACGGTGTATTAATCTATTTATATACAGACTAAAAATTGTGCAACTGATTATTTTAAATATCACATGCTTGAAAGAAAATATGATAGATTTCTTTAGGGAATAACGCATTGGGGAAATTGACAACTTTTAACTAATGTAGCGCTATAATAACAGAATAAACGCTTAACGTTAATGAAAGTGAAATAAATCTATGAAAAAAAACAAGATTCTTTCTAGTTCTTGAGCCGTTTATCGGGATTGTAGGACACGATAATAATGACTTCCTGAAGTATCAAAATCATAAATGCTGTTTTTTTTAAATTTAATATTTCATCAAATAATTAGGACACTCTTGTAAAAAAAATCCAAGAAAAATAAGTTCTGTCAGGACCTCAAGTCAGGTAGATGTCCATTTGTTTGACCTCTAGGGGTTCCATTTGATTGTTCCCCTGTGGGTCGATGTCACACCGTTCCGGTCCATTCGAGGGGTAAACATTGACAATGTATCGTTCTTATCTTCTGAAAGGCTTTTCCTTGTATTGAACATAGACTCCCTCATTTTATAAACCATATAATCGAAAAAAGTCTTCCAAGCATTTCTTAGTTCATTTTCATACACATCTGATAATACGCCACGGAAACTGTAATCAATTGCTGGCCATAATCTCTGGAATACAAATGAATTTTAGAAAATATTTGTAATGCAGTATAAACATATGAAAGGCATGTGTTTAGCAGTAGCCAATACGAACAGAAACTGACATCAAAACGAACAAAATGCAAATGAAGATAAACGAATAAAAAATAAACGAATATTTAGTCGGCTAATCATGAACGCTTCAAATGCATTGGGGATAACAAGTTGTACAAATTTCTGTGTGCCAAGGCTTGATTATTTCCGGTGTCCCCAAAATAAATTTGAATCTAGATTGAAAATAAGAGGTCTGAAGAAAAGTGTGTACTCTAACCCAGTTCACTATAAGTTAGTTAGTTATTCAGTTAAAGTGCATAATGTCAGTTACAAAAAACGTGTTATGAAACATTACATGTATATTATATGTTAAAATATTCATAACTTATCCTACTCTATTATATTGATTTATATATGTATAAAAGTACACATATATTAATTGTTATAGTTATTGCTACACATGATGCTTATCATAAATGGCATAGGGCAATAAAAATTATATATATCTTTTATTTTTACCATCATAACCAGTAATTAAATGAGCACGGACTTGTAAAATGATTTTCTGGATTGTGAAACAATGTATTAAACCTTTCATAAAGACTCATTAGCTTTTCGTTTATATCACTATTTTGAAGAACAAATGTATTTTTCATCTAAACCTATTTTTCTCTGAAGACTGATTGGTGTTAACTTTAATATTAAAAGTTATGATGCAACTTAATCAATTACATAGCTGTGTCTAATTTGTTTCCTGCTTTTTGCCTCAACTTGCAGTTAACAATTATTTGTTATCATTAAGTTGCACGTTTTCATATTTTTTATCACGTAATTCTGGAAAATAATCTTTAAGTTCTGTCTGTAAACACGTTCCTTTTGTTCTTAAAATGTTTTATCTTTTCTTTGACATGTTTTGAACAAAACACCTTAAAAAGTTTTTTAATTCTTTTTATGCGACATCTTTTTTAATCTTTTTTATGTTATAGCTATTATCTTATGTCAGGCAAAAAATTAAATCCTGGGTCGAGAAATATACTCAAAGCGAGTTTTAATTCTTCTTATACAAATATCAATTTTACAAAAATAAAAATCGATTGAGCAGATTTTTCGGCTTAATCATTTTTTCAATTGACATTCAATGATATTAATAAAAACTTCAAAAACTTATCTAAGACAAGACAGTCATAGCAAGTCTTTGTTTTAGAAATATAATGCAGATTACGTAAAATAAAACGAAGCAGCGAGTTATTTTAGCTAGAAAAATACTGGATAAAATGAACCAACTGCGGAAAGTAACATTTTCGTTATTGGATGAAAACTATCCAATCAAAATATGTCACTGTTTTTGTTTTCGTTTTTAAACATTTTTGAACTTAAAATCATTTAAACACAAACGGCATTTATAGTCAATGGTATGTGTCTATGTAGTGTCTTTCTAATTTCAATGTTTTGATAAGATGTGTTGGTTGCTATGGATACTGAATAATATTTAGAGTTTTTCTCTCCTTATTAAAAACGAACCAATTTAAGAATGTACGGTTAATTTCGGATTCGCTTCCGTAATTTAAAACTTATTCATTACCTTCGTCGTTACATAAGATTTTGTCATTTTTTTCATGAAATGCTATAGCAAATATCATACATAATAAAAGATTAGAAATTTTCTGCTATGTTAGTGCACAATTATTTCTCAAATATTCAGATAATAACAATATGTAACAGTACACCTGACGTGTGACATAACACTTATCGATTACTCATGAACCTTCATTAAAAATCACGACGATATTGTATTTGGTCTCGTTTCATGACAACACTTGCATGACTACGACCACTAATCTCTGTAAAACATTCGCTCATTTTTTCCTTGCGTGTTGTTAGGTTCTTTAGCCATTAAAAATTAGTACTTTTTATAAGGATATCAAACGTTCTCTAAAATGCATAGTTTATATAGGACTAAATTCGAACATATTACTCAGCACGAGACACAAAAGACCACCAAATTGGTTGCTATGTATCCAATGAATTTTGTGTAATAATATTTTCCTACATTCAGAGCACAGTTGTCGAGAAGTTCCATTAGCTAAAACTCATGGTTAAGCTAACGAAGCTTTGTTGTTAAGGAGTAAGATTATTATTATTATTATTATTATTATTATTATTATTATTATTATTATTATTGATATTTTTAAAGTTTGATCTGTACTTATTTAATCTTGTTATCGTGACGACAAGTCGCTTATATCTGAGCTAAAGACTAGACTGTTCGTTGTACATAGTCATGTTGTAATTTGCAGGCGTTTTTATATTTATTCGAGCTAATTTTGTCTTAATTTCTCTATAACAGGATTAAAAGTTCTTTTAAGAACAGTTCAGTTACATGTTAAATATACTCGACATTAAATTCTCTAAAAATAGTGTAACAAATGTAGTTAAATGCTTTATATAACCAGACGTTCAGAAATAGCCATTCCTGTTCCTGGTCTGCTACAGATTATTACCTTCTGCTCCAGTTGTTGGCGGTTAAATAACCAATAAGATTTTATATACAGTTTTAGTGTAGGAGTTTTACGTGCCCAGACTGCACACAGCCATTGAAAACATCACGTTTTTATAGCCTATTGTAAGTGTTTTCTTTAGAACTAATTTTGAATGCCTAATTAAAAAATTTAAATTCTTACTTTCACTAAATGCACTTAGACTAGACACCGGATATTGAACAAGGTTTCTGGATTATATAAATAGTTTAATAATTCTGGGCCATCAAATATGTTACAAGATCACTCACTATTTAAAATTTAGTTACGCCAATCGATTGATCAATAATGTCAATTAAATACCAGATGCATTTAAATATGAATATATTATTATTAATGTGGGGTCAATAAACTTCAAATACAAAATTGTTATATAATTTCATCATTTTTTTTAAATTTCAATCTAAGACAGTGGGCTGATTGATGTAATTCCGTGTCAAGGAAATTTGTACATGTAAAGAGAAAATAGTCTTCTCTAGGGAAATTTTGATAAAAGAAAACCTGAATTAAGATTTAATGTGAAATTGCATCCTAATAATGTTCTTTACTATCAAAAATAACTAATAAATTTTTACCTGTGTATAACGATCATTCTGTGGTAGACAATGATTTCACTTTTACAAAAAGTGATTATTGCGAACGATTACAGTTAAACATGAATTTTTAAGCCTATTATGTTCGGAATTTGAATTTCAAATATTTTTTTTCTTTTTTATTTATTTATTTATTTTTTATTTATTATTATTATTATTATTATTATTATTTATTTATTTATTTATTCATTTATTTATTTGATTTTTTAAAATTTTAATTATAAATCTACCAATCTAAAAATGCTCAAAACATTTACCTCTAACATGTATGGTTTTACTCTAAGCTTATTATGTTTTTCTCCGAGTACTTTTAAGAACGAATTTAACTCGTCTAAATCTTCCAGCAGTTCCACTGCAGTACCAATCCCTTGCATCACCAACATGGCGTGGCGTTGTAACATTTCGTGATCTACTCCTAGTGTATTTCCATTGTCCTCTGTAGTTATTATTTTGGAGAATAGCTTTAATACATCACTCTCTAAAGTCTTCAAAAAGCTGAAAAAGAAAACGAGAATGCATAAGAAACACTACAAAGTTGTAGCATTATAGAAATGACATAGCTAAAATAGATGAAATACACTGTATGAAAAACTCACATAGAAACCACTGTTCACATTGTAATTTTCATGGCAATTTTTTTTTCAGTGACTGTAACAGAACATTGGACATGTTTAAAAAACCGATAGAGACTTAGATCCCAACACAAGACGTGAGACACAATTTTTGCAGCATGAAGTATTTAGTCTCGAGTTTTAATGATGCTCTCCTTGGTAAGGTGTTTGTATATTTGTCTACCAGCTTTACAAAGTGTCTTTTAACTAAACCTTATATCGCGCAAATCTCTTATTTCTGGTAAAGGGTGAAGTTTAATATAAAAAAAATTATTTTCGAAATTTTCATCAGATATTTGACATCATTTTTTTATTAGTCCTCTAGATTGAAAATTGACTAGACAATCGATTATTATTATTATATTTTTTGTTATTAATTTTACGAATACAAAACAATTGTCTATAAAATCTGATTATCAGTAATTCAAAAGTCTTTAATCTGAATAAATAAGCTGAAGACATAGACGAAAAAGCTGATGGTTTATTGCCGACAACAATTAACAGTGCAAAAAAAAAAATCAGCTCAAAATTTAAAAAAAATATCACATCGATTAAAGTAATTAAAAAACTCGGTCATCTAATGTACTGGCAAAATAAAAAATCACGAAAATTATCTATATGTCCATTCTCCTCAACTTTCTTCTGTCACACAAACTCTGATTCTGAATGAATCTTTGTGCCATAAATGCTATAAATAACAGCAGTGATGATGTAATAATATGTCAACTGGTGCACCATTGTAAATTCAAAATGTCAAATGTCAACTTTTCAATCTGATTTCAAGGTTTTATTACTGATATTTAAGAATAAATTAATAGCTTCCCTAAGGAGAATTGACTAGATAAAAATTCAAAGGAACGTTCAAGATTTTTGTTGGTTATTTTATCCAGAGATTGATGTATGTTTTTCAATCTATTTAACATTTTTTTACACGAGCTTAGATAGTTGTTTTCTAGCAATTCAAAAACTTTAAAGGAAAAATCTGAAGTTTCGTTTCCGTAACATATTAGATTTTTGAAAACAGTTTTGAAATTTTTAAAATCTAACAAGAATTTTATAAAATCAAAAAGTTACTGTAAAAAAGCTAAATGTTTAATGGAAACTAATCACAGATTTTGTCAGATCGGACTCAGGGCCTCAGCCTCACTTGTTTGTTTAAACTGACTAAGCTATATTATATGTACTCTGGTACTTGAGCTGAGTCATGGATAGGTGGGACTAGAGCTGAAGCGTGGATAGGCTGTAATAGAGTTGAGCAATGAATAGGTGGGACTAGAGCTGAAGTATGGATAAGTGGGACTAGAATTGAGCCTTGAATAGGTGGGACAAGAGCTGAGTCATGGATAAGTGGAACTAGAGCTGAAGCATGGATAAGTGGGAATAGAGCTAAATCATGGATAGGTGGTACTAGGGCTGAAGCATGGGTAGGTGGCATTTTGTTTTGCACAAGTGTCTGAATGAACAGCAGAGGTGGGTCAAGCTATATTATATGTACTCAGGTACTAGAGCTGAAGCATGGATAAGTGGGACTAGAG
The DNA here is from genome assembly GCA_029721355.1 of Tegillarca granosa. Classification (NCBI taxonomy): domain Eukaryota; kingdom Metazoa; phylum Mollusca; class Bivalvia; order Arcoida; family Arcidae; genus Tegillarca; species Tegillarca granosa. Next base: position 7,911,573 of record CM056595.1, read on the forward strand.
CTAAATCATAGATAGGTGGGACTAGAGCTGAAGCATGGATAAGTGAGACAAGAGCTAAATTATGGATAAGTGGACTAGAGCTGAATCATGGATAGGTGGCAATAGAGTTGGGCCATTGATAGGTTGGACTAGAGCTGAAGCATGGTTAGGTGGCTTTTTGTTTTGCACAAATGTCTGAATGAACAGCAGAGGTGGGTGAAGCAATATTATATGTACTCAGGTACTAGAGCTGAAGCATGGATAGGTGAGATTAGAGGTAAAGCATGGATTGTTGGGACTAGAGCTGAAGCATAGATAGGTGGCTTTTTGTTTTGCACAAATGTCTGAATGAACAGCAGAGGTGGGTGAAGCAATATTATATGTACTCAGGTACTAGAGCTGAAGCATGGATAAGTGGGACTAGAGGTAAAGCATGGATCGCTGGGACTAGAGCTGAAGCATGGATAGGTGGATTTTGGGTTTACACAAGTGTCTAAATGAACAGCTGAGATAGGTCAAGGATGTAAATAAGGGGTGTGTATGATGATAGTCAAAAGATCAAACAATTTAGGAATCCGGGACATACACAGAAAATAAATAATGGCAAAAATTCTGCATACTAGTGCAATCAAATCTGTAGTTACAGAGAAAAATCTTCGATAAAGATAGACTGAGAACCCGGTCCCCCAACCCGCTTAATCCGCCACTGAACAGTTTTGAAACAAAAAGATTCGCGATGCCTTTATTCATACAAATTATTTTATATTCGACGCTTCTAACAACTGTTTTTGTAAAAGCTTACGGTGTTTAGGTACATATCTAGGTGTGCTTGTATAATTTTCTTCTGCATCACTTATATCACAAAATCTACCTTTATGGTATAACTATTATCAATATGCCTATAAAACGGATGTATTATTAATCAATTACATTAAAAATAATCCCTATATTGTTATCCAGTTCATCTTAAAGATGCAATGCACTAAACAACTTTCCAATACAATAACATCTGAATATCTTTGCCGTATAATTTGACGCCGCATCACGAAGATAAATTGTTAACCAGCAGAACGTTTATATATGCAAAATTATCAAAGATAAATTCCACTTATTCCCGTAACCTTCGAAACATCCAAACATAGCTTATAACTTTAATTTTTGTTTGTAAGTGAAGAGTCACGACATTTTAAATAACTGTTTGGATTGTTTTGCGAGCTCTCAGCCGTTTCTTTGGATTTCACACAAAAATCATTTACAAGGAGATGTGTCATTATTCATATTATAAGGTATTAAAGCAGACCAAATATTGCAATTGATCTTTTATTTTAACTCAGAACACTTCATCCGCGTTTTTTCAGACTGTCAATACCATTGATATGTAAGTTTTCGGTTTAGTCAACAAATAATCACTTAGTCTTAATGACGGCCTTAAATTCATCGTCTCTAGCATAATCTGGTTCCCCGCAAATAGGATTTCGATTTCTAACCAGGTAACTATCACTGGAAGTCCAATCTTGAGATTGTATGATTGTTGATATCAAGTTTTAAAACTTTATTTTCAAAAAAGTAGCTTTTGCCATCCGTAACTTTTGCATAGGAGCATTGTCGTGAGAAAGCAATGCTTCCTCGCTAAATGTTTCCGTCATTTTTTCATTGCAACTGTTATATACTGTATTATTTATAAAAAAAATTCAGACTTAGATCGGGAAGAAAAACTAGTTTTTGATATTCCAACAGGTTCACCATTGTAAACAAATAAACAGTGGCCGTGACTGTTCGAGATGATAGTTCGATTTTGAAGTTATTCGAGTCAGAGTTTCTATTGTTTGGAATTTTCACATAAGTAATTATTCTATTAAATTTTCATTTGTCTTGTGAAATTCCCATTGCTGCAAGCTTGAGGGCCGTTGCGTTCATAATTGGCTATGAACGACAAAAACCTTGTCACTCCATTTATGAATACATATAAAATGCAATACACAATCCGGAACTACATTACCATAGGTAAACAAACATGGCTATCACGTTACTTTTGTTTATATTCAAGACAAGCTTGAAAAACGCATTTACTGAAAATTTACAAGAACGGTTAAATGGTTAAAATGCACAAATTAAAATCCAAGAAATTAATCAAATAAAATTTTAATACCATATCTAGGCACCTGGCTGATATTTACCGTAATACTGACATTGTGACAGACAGAGTTAAAAATTCACATGGTGATTTTGATGGCCTGTTGAAATAACAGACAACTGATCTGCTTAAAACCACCAACCACAAAAAATTCTTGAACAATCAGATCTTATAAAAATTCCTTCCTACCTTAGCAAAGCTGCTTATCATGTGTAATGGTATAACTTGTCAATTAATTTTGTGTCTCGTCGGATGTAAATTTCAATTCGAATCAGATTCAAGCATGTATGTCACATTCGGTAAAAATTGTCCTTTTAACATGCTGTGTTTGTTGATCGGAAAAAAAAACTGAAAAATCAGTTACATGATTTTTAATCAATATACTAGGGATACAACAGGAACTACTCAAAACTATAATACATGTTTGAGAGTAACTTGAACATTGTGTGTCGAGCCTCATACTCAGTATCGTTCAAATGTCAGACAGCAAAGCAGCAAGGAATATACTTATTCTCTATGCCTGACGCGGTGCAAATATCTCTCAAAGTTTAGAAAATGATCGTTTATGTTTAGCAAGAAGTTTTGTAGTACCTAACAGTTGAACTGTTTTAAAATGGTGTTCATTGTCAGTATGAAGGCAACAACTTTGCAAGCAAACGGAATAACATACTGCGTCACAAGAAACGTTAACCCTTACCAGACATGAGAGACGAGTGACTTAAAATGTGTAGCTTTTTTGTCTATTTTGTGTAATACTGTTAACGAACGTAGTGAGTCGCGGCAAAGCCGCGACGAAACGAAGTTCGTTCTATAGATAACGCGGATGTGATATATGGAAATCATGTGTTCAACCAGTAGACCATCCATTCATTTCTTTTGAATACCGGAAGTTCATGGAATATTCTACCCATAGGACAATACGGAAGTAGAATAAAATCTCCTATTATCTCGTCTCCATTACGCGTTAAACAAAATCAAAATCTTTATTTCGTCAATAAGACTGTTACTTGTGGAAACAATAAACATAATAAGTCGAAAGTTCTACATAAATGTATTTTCAGCATATACTTTCCTCGTAATTTGAAAAATAATTCGATCTCCAGTAGAGCGTTATCAAGTATCCTTGGTAACAAGATCATTTAGCCGAGCAAACCCGTCGTTATTAAAGGAAGAACTTTCGACTTAACATGAAAAAGAAAAGGGTGATAATCTAATAAACACAAGTGACATGCGCAACACCTCTTATTTTTCCCTTCAGTAAAACGGTTATGTCCGAATGTTTACATAATGTAAATGTCCGATATTTAATGTCCCAATGTCTTGCCCATCAGTTATACCAGATACAATCTTCTGTCACTACGTTCGTCAATAGGCAGTGCCTATATTCATATTATTGATAATAATTTTTTAAAACAAACTTTTCCACATAAATAAGCATATTTTGTAATCGAAAAATGTTCAGTTGGCACTTACCCCTTTTAGATTATGTGAAACGCCATGTGATCAGCCATTTTGTTTTTTTTTTATAATGAAATGACGTCATAATAGTTGCACGCGCCCATATTGGCTCAGTTTTTTCAAATTGGCCCAGTTTTTTCATATTGGCCCAGTTTATCTCATATTGGCCCAGTTTTGTGAATTTATTGGTGAAGCAGATTTTTACGTATTGTATCAATAACACATGTTGTTAATTAAAAATATATTATTAATCAGGTATTTTCATATTGGCCGAGTTATTTGGCCGAGGTGTGTTTTATTGGCCCAAGGCCGAAGGCCAAGGGCCAATATGACATACCGAGGCCAAAGGCCAAGGGCCAATATGACATACCGAGGCCAAATAACTCGGCCAATATGAAAATACCTGATTAATGATAATTTTATTTATTAACATTTCAAACATTAAATAATAATCATAATAATAATTTTGTCAGTATCGTCGATTGTTACATCAACAAATCTGCTTTTTTGTGGGAAGTGTTGATTGATATCGGTGTCAATATCCAAGAGAATGTTTTTAAGTCAGAATCTTCAATTTCTGTCATCATTTCATACAGACTTAGGTCATGTGAAAAAACCTCAAACATACTTTATCCAAAACAAACATGTTTTTTCTATTATTCGTTACATCTAATCCAAGTTGTTTACGTCCGTTTGTTTGTAAACATACTGCGTCACAAGAAACGTTAACGCTTACAAGACATGAGAGAAGAGTGACTTAAAATGTGTAGCTTTTTTGTCTATTTTGTGTGATACTTTTATTGATAATAATTTTTTAAAACAAAAGCAACTTTTCCACATAAATAAGCATATTTTGTAATCGAAAAATGTTCAGTTAGCACTTACCCATTTAGATTATGTGAAACGCCATGCAATCAGCCATTTTGTTTTTTTTTATAATGAAATGACGTCATAATAGTTGCACGCGCCCATATTGGCTCAGTTTTTTCATATTGACCCAGTTTTTTCATATTGGCCCAGTTTATCTCATATTGGCCCAGTTTTGTGAATTTGTTGGTGAGGCAGATTTTTACGTATTGTATCAATAACACATGTTGTTAATTAATAATAGGGTATATAGCAGCTTTGTCAAGGTAGGAAGAATTTTTTAAAGATCCGATTGTTCAAAAAAATTTTTGTGGTTTGATGGTTTTGCCTGATCTGTTGTTGTCTGTTCTTTCAACAGGCCATCAAAAACACCACTCTGTTTCTCACAATGCCAATATTACGGTGAATATCAGCCAGGTGCCTATATATGTTATCAAAATATTATTTTATTAATTTCTTTGATTTTACTTTGTAATATCTCGTAAATGTATTTTTCTGTCTGAATGTAAACAAATGTGACGTGACAGTCATGTTTGTTTACCTACGGTAATGTAGTTCCAGATTGTGTATTGCATTTTATATGTATTCATACACGGAGTGACAAAATGTTTTGGCATTCATTGTCAGTAATAATTACAAATTACAAAGGCTCTCAAGCTTGCAGCTATGGGAATTTCACAGTGCAAATGAAAATATTTAAACTTAACACTGTCGACATTCCGAAAAATCTCTCGGTAAATCTCTTTCTACGCTCACATATCCCGGCGCATATTCGAAACCCACATTCTTGGCCATTAGTTTTGTTTAAACATATTTTATTGTGAAAATTACGAACGGATTGGACTAAATAAAAAATTAAAACAAACATACCAGTCCTTTTCCGTATCACAATCCAAAAAAAAAAAAAACAAAGTGAAAACTTTGCAAACTGGCAAAATATGTTATACACGTGAACTTCCATCAAGGAAGTGAGGTCAAGTGCTCCGGAAGGGTAAGCACCTCCTGTCTAGCTAGCTACACCCGTCAAGTGCAAGTCAATTTTGAGAATGAAAGGAACAAAGAACTACGATAAGTCAAATATATCCAGTATAAGTTGGGATATAGTGACTACATACTTATCAACAATATTGTGATGACGGCCATAAACTTTTTAAGGGCCCTCATTAGCCTAGGCTTGCAATATCCTTGTGTCAACAATTTAATTGTAAGTAATTTGCTTCGTTGCAAAAAGTCCCTATAGTGGGAAAAAGCTCTACCGTACCGTATTAACTGTGGAACATATACACCATACGCAGGAGAAGCAGGAATATTTGCTGCAAAGAAACGGAAAGTTGACAATAGAAAAATTGAAGTCATCACGTTTGTCGTATAGCTTCAGATGTAACCTTTCGTGGGTGTCATTATTGAGGTATAAGTCCAAATATGAAGTAGAACATGGAGAATCTGTCGTGACTTTTATTTCAAGCTCACTTGGATAGATGACATTCACATAATCTCTAAATTTGTGATTATTAAGAGACAGAACGTCATCTATTTATCTGTATGTGTATTTGAATGATTTAGCGACAGTCTTTTCTCCAGATTTGACAAGGTTCTGTAAAAATTCTGATTCATATGAATGAAGAAACAAATCAGCAAGCAAAGGTGCACAGTTTGTGCCCATTGATATACCGATTGTTTGTTGAAAGATAATATTGCCAAACACAAGCAAATATGTTGTCTAGTCAAAAACTGTAACATTTTGTTGATGGTATCTTCAGTATATTTTTGTTTGCAGTCTGTATGGTGTTTTTACAAAATAACCAAAATCCCTGTTGAGCACTAGATATTTATATATTGGTTTACCGTTTTTGTAAAAGAATGAAAAGTGAATAATTTGTCTTAGACGTTCTTTCAATTTAGCATGAGGGATAGTGGTGTAAAGGGTAGAAAAATCAAAAGTTTTTATACTTTTTACCGAAGATAGAGTATTAGAAACAAAATGGTCAAGTAGTTCTTTAGAATTTTTGAGAATCCACATTTGGTTGATGCCAGATGTAGAATAGACTTTATCTGAATAAGTTTGAAGGCCATCTTTGACGACTGTCAAAATTTGTGTTAGAATTACTGATAATGATTTAGTAGTACATTTAGAGGAACCTGCTATATATCTTTCCTTGTAATGGATTTTTGTGAAGTTTTGGAATCCAATATAAGTAAGGCAGGTCAAGTTCTTTCTGTTTAAAATTGAAACCAAAAGACTCGAGGACTCCCCTATGATTGGAAAGAACTTCATCTTTGGTAAAATTAGTTTTGGTATAAGTAGGATTCTCCGATATACTTTCTAAACCAAGCTCCTTAACCAGACACTCAACATAGAATTTTTTACACACTAAAATAATGTTGTTAGAAGCTTTATCAGCCGGGACACGACATATCTGTTATGTATATCAGTAAGGATTGCAGAAACCTCAGGATCCCTGAACACTTAAGAAGGTTTAGTACCCATAGACCCCTTAAGTTTTGCAATCCTTGACTTGACAAAATTTCTAATTGTCCTTATCCAGTCGGATAAAGTATCAAGCTCTACGTCTTCTAATTTAGCCCAACCTCTGGCATACTCTTCAACAGAATCCATTATAATTGTCCTCTCCATACATTCTAAGCTTTAACAAAGTAATCATGACTGATGGAACTTATATAATTAAATAAAAAGAATAAGAACTAAATGGAAAATATATAAATAATTAAGTAAATGTTAAATGAGATTAAGTAAGAAGCATAAAGTAAGTAAGTTAAAGTTAGTGACACTCTAAGAACACCAAGAACAGATGAAAATCAAAGTTGAGTGACTTGTTACTTAAATCTAGAAGACTGTTTAATGTATAGCTGAACGTAAGAGAATATACGAGAATTGATAGTGTCTGATAAAAGACAATCACCATAAAGTAATAGTTCTAGAGTACCAGGATAGATGTTAATCTGGTTTAGAGAAGTAAATAAAATATTCCTCTGATATGTATATTTAGAACAGTCAAAAAAGTAGTGAAAAGCATTTTCAAAGTAATAGCCACAACTACAAGAAGGACCATCTGTTTACACGATGAAGATCGCCATTCAAGGAACTACAGGAGTTTCGTAACCTGGAATGCAGAATAGTAAATTTTCTTTCACCAATGTAATAGAATTTAGGAGCTGTTGCACGAGTTATATTAGTTATTGATATTTGAAAAGATTTAACGAAGTCACAGATCTGCAGTCAACACTGAGATTGTTACACAATTCAATAGAGGAAGGAAGGAAGGATGTTTCATAGCAATCAAGTCTGCAATTTGGAGTAACAAAATTAGCATTATTTCTAAGATTGTAAGAATTATATTGTGAAACTGTAAAAGGATGTAATTCAGAAAGATATGATGGAGTCATGTCATTTTTTATTTTGTACATCATTATTAATTTTTCTCTTTTTCCTCCTTGCAGTTAGTGTCTCCCAACCAGTTTCAAAATATAAGGATTCTCTGCTAGAGTAAGAAGGAAGACCAGTAACTATTCTGGCTGCTTCCAGTTGTACTTTTTCTGAGGAATTGCAGTCACCAAATGTGCAGCCATCCCAAACTTCTGATGCATATTCTAATACAGGAAGAATAAATGAGATGTAGATTTTAGAAAGGCAGTCTTTACTAAGAATATATTTTAGTCTTCTAAGAATTGCAACTTGCTTCATGGCAGAAGATGCGATTTGGTTTATATGGGTATGCCAACTATAGTTATTAGAGAAAGTTACTCCGAGATGTTTGTGAAAGGGCACAGAAGAAAGCAGGTTGCTACCAAAGTACAGCTTGGGACTATTGTTCATTTGAGAGTGAGAAAAATGCTTTGAAACTGTTTTGTTTTCATTAAAAGTGATTAACCATTTTTCAGATCATTCCTTCAGAACACTCAAATCTCTATTTATAATATTTTCCATAAACTGCACATTTGGAGAATGATAGCTTATAGAAGTGTCATCTGCAAATAATCGCGTGAAACCTAGAAGATCATCTGCTAAGTCATTTTTATAAATCAAAAACAGTAAAGGACCTAGAACGGAACCTTGAGGTACACCTGCTTTTATAAACCCAATGCTGGCAAACGAATCATGAACAACAACTTTTTGAGACCGATTTAACAAGTAATCCTTTAACCAAGCTAAAATATTACCCTGAAAACCATAATGCTGCAATTTGTGCAGAAGACCTTTATGCCAAACTCTGTCAAAAGCTTAAGCCTTTGATATATCACAAAACATGCCACAACTGTTTAAGTGTTCATTTGCATTCTTTGCTATGCTATAGTAAAGTTCAATGAGTTGATAAGTAGTGGAATGACCTTGGAGAAACCCAGAATGAAATTTGTATATTAATATGTTGTCTAGAAGATAATTGTGTAAATGCTTGTGTATAATTCTTTCAAACAGCTTACCAACACAACTTATTAAGGATATCGGTCTATAATTAGACGCAATGCATTTATCTCCTTTTTTAAAAATAGGCAATACGTGTGCTAGTTTCTATTTGGACGGATATACACCTTGTTCTAATGATAGATTAAATAGATTAGACAGTGGATAGCATATAGTGTCAGCTGTAAATTTAAGCATTCTGTGACTTATTCCATCAGGTCCAGTTGCTTTTCCCAAAACAAGGTTGTCAAGGAATCTATTGAAGCTATCAAAGTCTGCTTGTTTGTACAACCAAATTGTTCTAGTAAAGGCAGATTGAAAACAACTACTTAGAGAAAGGGTCACTGATGTGGCACGGTGATCACTAACCCATTGAGGCACTGGAATAGCTTCAGATTCTAAAACATTTAAACTACGTGTAACAATAATTGGGTCAAGTAAAGTTGAGGAATTTGAAGTTTTTCTTGTTGGTTCAGATATTACATTTACCATATCAAACATAGAAAGAAGATCATGTAATTTACTTGTGTTAACAGTTACAGATCAATGTTGATATCACCAACAATGATAACATTAGGGTTTTCAACTAGAGCCCTTGTAACGGAATTATAGAGAAGATCCCAAAATGATGGCAGTGTTGTTTGTGGTCTGTATACGGTGCAAACTAAAAGTTTGGTATTTGGGAGTATCACTTCACCAGATATAAATTCCAAGTCATTTCTTCTAGTACAATAAACAGAATTAGACCAATAGACTAATACCCCGCCACCATTACAAGTTCTATCTTTGCGTTCTGGTGTTTCAAAACCGTCAAGTTAAGATTCAGTAAGACAAACAATTTGATAATCTGAGACTATATCTTCCAAATACTCTAGTTTGGTTCGAACAGACCTGGCATTAAGGTGAAATATAGAGAAGTTAGTCTCATGATTACTAGAAGGACCTGGATTAAAATGAATATCGTTACAAATAAGTAGCAATAACAACAAGACTAAAGTAAAGTTTATGTTCTGAAAGTATGACTGTATAAACATACAGAGTATTAGAATGCATGTGGCTTGTAAATTTGCTTTAAATAGTTGATAGAAGTTTGTAACTTCTCTGAGCAAATAGAATTTATAAGAAAAAGGAAATTTCAGTTTGCAACAAGTAACTATAGCATAGAAAATACCTATCGACGCTCTGTAACTCTGGAGACAATCATCTGAATGGAAATAAAGTCACATATACGGAGATGAAGATCAGCGATAGAAGCAAAAGGTAGATAGTATCTTGAGTGTCACCAAGAATAAAAAAAGATACAGACAGAGAAGAAAAACATAGATTACAAATATTTACAATCAAAAACATAAATAACAGAATGAACACAGTAAACATGTTATATACAAACATCCCATAGAAAAAATCAGTTAAATTCAAAAGTAACCCGTTCACATAATTTTACAAACACAACCAAATTACGTTACAGTTATTTAAGTTTACTGGAGGGTTACAATTAGTTACCGCCGCCGACTGCTCCATCAGAATCTAGAGGTGGCATCTGATCGTCAATGGTTAATGATGTCATTGGCCAACCTCAAACTAGTTATGTGCTGTTTCGGACTGGTACTAGTCTTCTTCAGAGATATTCGGCCATCAAGTGTCCAAAAACTGTCGATTTTCTTCTTCCTTTTTGCGTCAATCAGATTATTAACTATATTTTGTCTAAATCTTGTAAGATCTTCTGTTATGAATATTTTATCAGAATCTGATCTCAAGCTCTTTTTAGCTTGAAAAACAATGTTGTGGACTCTATAGTTGCGAAATTTGGCTATGATCTGGGCCCTTCCATTTTTAGGAAAACCAATAAGAAGCGACCGTTAAATGTCATCAGTTGTGAGGTTTAAGCCGAGCTTTTGGTTACAAATCTCAAGGACTTTACTGTCGGTATCAGACTTTATCCCGGTACTAACTGGTACATTACGAAATCGAAGAGATTCACGTCTTGTGTACTGTTCTAAACGCTCTATTTCAGCTTGAAACTCAACGACAGTAGATTGTAGAACCTCGTTTGTTTCACTTATCTGTTTATAGTTAGTTTTATTAGCATCATGAATCAATTTAAGTTTATGAACTTCAGTACTTAGGGATTTAACTTCATGATCTATAGCGTCAACTTTTTGGAAGTATTTATTGAACTTCTCCATTGTAGGACTCAGGATATGACTAATAGTTTCCTCTATTTTGGGGAGAATATATTCACAAAGCGACGGTGCAACGCTTTTAACAAAATGTTCATTATTAATTGTACTAGTCACGAGTTCTGACAAGTTGATTGTTTTGTTCTTGGATAACTGTATCTCTATTGGGTTCGGAGAAGAAACAATCTCATCAGTCGTTGCCTTCTTATTTTTTGTATCGACTCTTTGACGAACTGACGGACTCTCAACAATGCCATCAGGACTTGACATAGTATCCTTGCTCTTAGTTACAGGAGTTTTCACTGAATTGGATGACATTTCAATTGAATACAAGTGACTGATATATAAAAGTAAATATACACACAGTGATCGACAATACTGAACTATACTCACTATTATCTTTGATCCTTGTATTTACACTAAAATACTCCTCGGAAAGATACTAATAACACAACTAATGTCTCTAACTACAGCATCGTTAGATTTTAGATCCTATTATCCATCTACCAGACAACTTACAACTCTCGGCGATCCCATTAGACCAACTTATTGGGATGTCTTAACACTGGTGTTTACAACACAATCAACCCCACCGCCATGATGGATAAAAAAAATGGCTTGGCCATTGAAAATCATCCCTCTGCTACAGTTTCCTCCATTTCAGATTCACAAATTTCACTTCCGCCATATAGCCAGCAATCTTTCAATACAAATTACACTTTTACTCCAAACCGCTTTGCAAATTCTTTCATAATTGAAATGGCCCCACACGGGTGCACCTGATTATTGACTGAAATATAGTCTACAAATAACAACACATTTATTGTTGATATTCAAATTTTATTTATATCCATTATCTTGAAAATATCTTATGTTATGAAAAATTGAAAAAATACCACCAAAATACCTGCCTGATAGCATTATTATTTTTTTCAAACCAACCACCCCCCCCCCACCCCCCCCCCCCCCCCGTTTTTACCCCACACCAAAACTTGTCGTTCTCAGTCTAAAATTCAGCTGTTGCGTCTACTGAACTCCTCCCGATGTGCATGTGTTGTAGATGGCTATTTTTTATTCTTAAAATCGATGAATATTTTTTTTTAAATATTTAACGAAAATGTAACAATTGAACTGTTTTAAATGATGTTCATTGTCAATATGAAAGAAAAACTTTTCAAAGGCAAACTTATCAAAATGCGCTAACGCGCGTTATTCCTTTTGCTTGCAAAGTTTTTGCAAGTTAGTGATGTAATCAGCTAAACGACGTGATCAAGGATCGAAGCTCCACCCACGTTAAAATTGAGCATATTATTTTGCACATACATGTAGATAGGCAGAAAAACTGTCTGTATCTCGGACATTGGTCAATTAATTTCTTGGACATTTCTTTGACATCCATATTTTGCTAGGGTCTTGTGAACCTGATTAATGATTAAGTATTTGATTTATCATCTTTTAACCATATCTTTACATCATGTCCATTGTCCATAAAAAGAGAGAGGTAAACGACAAAGAAGCCAGTATTGATGACTTGCTTTTGTAGAAAACTCGCTCATTTATATTTGTAAATACAATTTTCTTCATGTTTACCGTAATAAACCAGTAAATAAAAATCAGGCGACAGCAGTGCACCAGGGGAAATTAAAGTTAATTATAAGATATTGAAAATAGAGCTAGTAAACTCGATATCCCTTACAAAAAATTATCGATAATAAAAATTCTAAAAATAGATCTTTTCTACCTTAATTGCGTATAGATAAAAATGGACGAGCAATATAATAATCCTAGCTGTGAAATGGACGCTAAATCTAGGCAAGGAATGTTTCTAAGACATCAATAATTTATCAACCAAAACTATTATTAGACATTTAAATGGGGAAAAATGGAGTTTCATGAGGAAGAGAATATCCTTATAGCTTTACTGTATTGTTTTGCCTTGAACCACAAAAGTCATATGGTCATAATTTGAATAATCGCATTGTTATATTTTTTTTGTTTCAATTCTAAATATTATCAAGGACATTGCAATTGTTTATTGCAAATAGTTCTACAGAAGATTACTATGGCAACATATATTTTATTGATAATATTTATAAAATTAACAAAAATAAGGCTATTGTATTTTAAATGCTTTTGAATAAAATATCTTTTATAACTAGAGTTAAAAGTAAAAAAATCTTTTCTTTCAGACAATTTAAAAATATTGAAAAATTAAGAGAGAGAGAGAGAGAGAGAGAGAGAGAGAGAGAGAGAGAGAGAGAGAGAGAGAGAGAATCACAGTAGATTTCTCGTGTATTATGACGAATCGGTGACAATCAACCAGTTAAATAAGTTACCTACTAACTGGTTATGATTTATGAGGAATGGTTAATTAGACGATTTCAGGCTGACCAATCACTTTTATTAATTTTTCCGAATTGGTACATGATTTAAGGCGTTATATCAACAAATTGGTACATTTTTAACGCTCGACACTGCTTCGTAGGTACATTTTCAACTACCAGCATTGCCTTTCAAGCTATATCACTAGTACCGTTTGAGCGGTACATTTCCGTAGAACTGGTAAGCCTATGACTTTTTATTTGGTTGTTTATTGTTATAAATAAGTTTACGAATTTTTGTTTTTAACTTGGAAGCATAGAGGGAACATTAATATTTTCCCTGCACACGGATATCTCTAAATAGTAAGTTGTGGCCACGAATAATAAAAAAACGCATGCCTTTTATTTATCATGTACGTTAAATTGAATTTATGAATTTAAATTCAGTTCAATCTAAGTGATTATTTATTGACAATTTTGTAAGATGTCAATATTGTCTACTTCAGAAATTATGTCATTTACAGAGTTGTATAACTTCCAACCTCGAAACCATGGCAACCATGGTAAATTAATCCTGACCTAACAACATCTTACTGATTGCAGTTATAGGAAATTCAGATTTTATATTGTCGACACTGGTTAATTTCATTTCGGTTCCGCGTGATTTAAAACACTTTCGAATAATTTATTTGTAAGACTCACCACTAAATAAATGTTATGTAAATAAAAATTAAAGTTAGTATTTTTGCAGTTTAAAACGATCTCGTAATTCTAAGGCTTTTCCAGCAATTTGAAAGATTTTAATGCATGATACAATTCATTGTCATACCAAATGTGTTAATCTTTTAAATTATTCAAAGAGGTTTTATTCACAGTTTTTGTCAATGAATCAACTTCCGAATGGATTATTTGAATGTGTAACATTAATTTCGTATGTTTCTTAGTATTTGCTTGTTTTGTTTAAATATTTTTATTCAATATGTTAAGAAATTGTACACTGTCATGTACCATTTTTGAATGATTGAATGATAAAATTTTAAAAATGATATATGACAGTTGCAACTTAAAAAATGGGGCCTGTTATTTCTGTACGCGATTTATCGTATTTATTTTATACCCATGTACATTCAAATCAAGTGATTGATTTTAATGATTAAAAAAATTGATATTCAGTTTAACAAAATAAGTTTAAAAATTAACGAGTAAAGGATGACAATTTTATTGCTGCTTAAAATGCTTATGTAGAATTATTAAAAGCTCCAAACCAGTCAAACGAGGATTTAAATGCATTTTGTAGCCAAGGCAATTAACATTATGTTATGGATGTTGTCATAATCAAACGTTTAAACAATAATGTGTTAGATATTTCCCACTATATTTCTTTTAACATATAATTTATTTATGCCATTCCATGCATGCTGTTACTTAGCATTTTTTGTTTCCAATAACATCATTTTAGCATCAAAAAGAGTTTTGAAGTAATGATTCATATCATTTTCTACTTTTGCGTACCCTATCTGTTTAAAATAACGCTATCATGGGTATCAAGCCATAAAAATTCCAAGTTGTATTTATCCCGATTGCCTTGCGATACTAATGTTGTTTTGTGTCATATATTATACTCTTTGAGACCCCAAAGAGTGTAACAACCCGTCCTGCTGACTCGAAACACATAGATAGGTAATTAATACAGACATTATTATTTCATGAGTTGCAAAATTTTTCAGCAATGTCAAATCCATTAGTAACATTAATTTTGTCTCGGTTGGTAAGCTAGTCTGAAATGGATATTCGTAGTAGGGAAGCATGCAATTTTCATTTAAGTTGCGAATAGCTTGTTTAACCCTTCACAAGGCCACTGGTGTTCAATATGTGGTAGTCATGCTAATTTACTCTTTATAAGGAAGTAATATTTTACGATATATCTTTTAAATATTGCATTATCTTCGTGATCGAGTATTTATTATAAATTACTTTCAAACGCTGATAGCATACAGACTATTTAAAATGTTAAACTCTGAATGAATATTGGTTTTTTTTTTTTTTTTGTTTTTTTTTGTTTTGTTCTTTTTTTTGTCATGTACCATTTTTTTTATGTTTTGAATGATAAAATTTTAAAAATATTACATGACAGTTGCAACTTAAAAACTTTTTTTTTGGAAAAAAAAAAAAAAAAAAAAAAAAAAAAAAAAATAAGTAAATAAAAACAATTCTTCATGTAATTTCAGACGCTTAAATGTTTTTTTTCTGATGTTTAATATCATTTTTGTTTTTCTTAAATTCAAAATGCCACTTTTACAACCTAAAAGTGTCAGCTGCACTAGAGCTAGAATCTCAATAGTCAAACTGCGAATTTTCCAAAATAAATTCATAGAAAAAAGTATTTCTTGCTAATTAAAAAAACACGAGCAATACTGAGAAATTCTGGTAATTCCGATTAACACAACCTCTAATCCCAATACTTTGTGACTGGCGGGCGTATGTAGGGCCAGAACAATTTTTCAAAAAACCATCGAGATTTTATGATAACAACAGATGTTGGAAGGGATGCTGCCTCATTTTGCTTTCGACTAATATATTAGTAAAATTATGACTAAACAAGACAACAACAATAAGATAGTCAAACAATATTATAATTGCCGATTCTCCGTGCTAAAAAGTTATTGTAACTAGGATAAAATATTGATTGGTGTTTTCATTGTTTGTTGTGATTCCATTCTGTATTTCGTATAATTTTGTATATCACAGAGTTTTGAGACTTCGTTTCGTGTTGTCTTTGTTTGTTGTGATTTTATTTTGTGTTTTCAGTGTTTGTTTGTTTGATGTGATTCTATTTTGTGTTATCAATGTTTGTTTTGGCTTCTGTTTTGTGTCGTTTGTGATTGCTGAGATATTTTTTACCATTATACGAATGCGTTGATTCCTTTTTGTGACCCCTTGTGTGTTGAGATTGCGTTTCGTGTTGTCTTTGTTTGTTGTGATTTTATTTTTTTTTTTCAGTGTTTGTTTGTTTGATGTGATTCCATTTTGTGTTATCAATGTTTGTTTTGGTTCTGTTTTGTGTCGTTTGTGATTGCTGAGATATTTTTTTTACCAGTCGTACGAATGTGTTGATTCCTTTTTGTGACCCCTTGTGTGTTTGGATTGCGTTTCGTGTTGTCGGTGTTTGTTGTTGTTCCCGTTTTGTTGGTTATTTCCTGTTTTCAGCTACAAAAAATATCCTTTTAAAATCCGTCTTACAGAAAAATATGACAATGTATTTATTTTTTATGAAAAACACAGTTGATTCGAGTAATATCGATGCTTTGATCTATGAAATGCTTGCGGCAAAGTATTTAAATTGATGTATTAAAAGGCTTTTGTCAACTCACAAAATTGTGTCAATGGATTAGTTATTAAGTTTTAACTCATCAACATACATGTAGTAACACAAAGACAATTTCCACAAAGTTTATGTACATACACGTGGTTCTGATTAATCTTTTATTGGTTTATTAAACAGAAAATTCAATTCATTATTATTATTATTATTATTATTATTATTATTTATATATATATATATATATATATATATATATATATATATATATATATATATATATCTTTTATAGATAGGTGATTCCAGGTACTTCATGATAAATATTTTATTTTGTTTATTGAACTAAATAAAATATAACAAGTATATTTATCATCAAACTGCTTAACAAACCTGAAACACGTGTATCTACGTATGATTTGTGAAAAAAAATGACTGTTAGTATTTTGATGGATATTTATAGTCGATTATTTCTATTTTGACTAATAAAATACAGACAAAATTTGAAATCTTGTAGCATAGTTAAATCAAGCTATTTCCCGAAAGTGAGGATGGGCCTTAGTAGCCGAGTGGTCTTAAATGTTTGCTGATCACAGTGCCTCTCAACGCTTAGTTTGTCGGTTCGCTTGCCGAAGTTCGATGTTTTCTCAAAGTACTTCTGTTTTCTCAGTCATCCAAAAACTACTGTCTCGATGTAAGTGGAATATGTTTACTGGGGCATAAAACATCATTACTCCGCTCCGAACAAGACATGACATAAGATTCTCACCGAATATTATAACAAGCAGCTATTCCTCTTTTATCAACTAATTAACTTTATATAACATTTCGTCATTGTGTTCGTTGACAGTTTAAAATCGGTTTTTGTTTTTCAAGGATAGTTATGATTTATTTCTGTTTATTTTTGTTTCATTTTTAAAATTACATAATCTTAGTTGACTTCATTTAAAAAAGCTACAGCATGCAGTCATCTACATATGAAGATTCAATCATTATTTTTTCAAAAGATATATATCTTTTTTATGATGTACTTTTTTGCGTGTATGAACATAACATACAAATGACCTTTACAACAATTATACAAAACTGAAAAACATCAGCGTTACAAATTATGGCAATAAACCATCGAAATTATTTACACTGAAAAAATAAAGACTCTTGATAGCTTTTTATCATGTATCCCCATGTGTAAAGCCATGAAACGGTTTAATTTGACTACCTCATTACAACTCCTTGCTTTCTTGGCTTTTTTGGTCTCTGTTTAACTTAATAAGTGTATCTCAAAGTCATATTTAATTTACCCGCAGTAATATCATAAATAACTTGTCTTTTTTATTATTAATGATCTATATATTGTATGGAAAGATAATTAGAGAGTAAACAATTTATCCATTCAAAGGTCGCTATACTAGACTACTAAAAACAAGCTAAGGCATAAAAACATTTTTTCTTCCTTGCTCTATATTCAGTGGTAAATTGTCTGGTGTTCTGAATTTACTTATATCTAAACATCACCAGTTTAAGTAAAATTCAGAAATTCGTGCCAACATACTTAAATATTTTCATTTGCCTTGTGAAATTCCCATAGCTGCAAGCTTGAGAGCCGTTGTAATTATTACTGACAATGAATGCCAAAAAATTTTGTCACTCCGTGTATGAATACATATAAAATGCAATGCACAATCCGGAACTACATTATCGTAGGTAAACAAACATGACTGTCACGTCACATTTGTCTACATTCGAGATGAGACTGAAAAACACATTTACGAGATATTACAAAGTAAAATCAAAGAAATTAATAAAATAATATTTTGATAACATATATAGGCACCTGGCTGATATTCACCGTAATATTGACATTGTGAGAGACAGAGTGGTGTTTTTGATGGCCTGTTGAAAGAACAGACAACAACAGATCAGTCAAAACCATCAAACAAATTTTGAACAATCGGATCTTTAAAAATTTCTTCCTACCTTGACAAAGCTGCTATACTTATATACCCTATTATTTTGAGACAATATGTAATGGTACAACTTGTCAATCAATTTTGTGTGTCTCGCGGGATGTAAATTTCAAGTGATGTAAATTTCAAATGGAATTAGATTCACGCATGTATGCCACATCCAGTGAAAATTGTCCGTTTCACATGCTGTGTTTGTTGATAGGAAAAACTGAAAAATCATCTACATGCTTTTAATCAATTTACAAGGGATACAATAAGATCTCCTCAAAAGTACAATACATGGTTTAAGTACTACATAACTCCTTGCTAACCTTAAAACGATAATTTTCTAAACTTTGAGAGATATTTGCACCACACCAGGCGTAAAGAATAAGTATACTTCTCACTGCTTTGCTGTCTACATTTGAATGATACTGAGAAAGAAGCTCGGCACATTATGTAAGAGTGAATCTCAACCTAACAGTAACAATGTCGACATTCCAGAAAAAATCTCTGTCTACTCACATATCACAGATTCGAAACCCACATGCTTGGCCATTGAAATTATCCTCAGCTACAGTACCCCCCTTCCCGTTTCAGATTTCACAAATTTCACTTCCGACATTTAGCCAGCAATCTTTTACTGCAAATTGAAATGGGGCCACACAGGCGCACCTGATTTTCGTATGAAATATAGTCCACAAATAACAACACATTTATCGTTGATATTCAATTTTTATACATATTATTTATATCCAATATTCTAAAAAAATTCATAATGTTAATGAAAAATCGAGAAAATACCATCAAAATACCTGATAACACTGTAATTTTTCAAACCAAAACTCCCCGTTGTTACCCCACATTAAAAATATTGCGGATGAATAATGTGTCGTTCTCGGTCTTAAATTCAGCTGTTGCGTCTATTGGACTCCCCCAATGTACATGTGTTATAGATGGGAATTTTTTTTCTTAAAATAAATGTATAATTTTTTTTAAAAAAAAATGTTAAACGAAAATATAACAATTGAACTGTTTTAAAATGGTATTCATTGTCAGTATGAAGGCAACAACTTTGCAAGCAAACTTGTCATAACGCGCGTAATTGTTAAATGTAATAATAATGAATTTTTGGATTTTCGATTTAACACACGCCGAACATAATTTTAAACGTTCTTGTTCAAATAATCCGAGTTAGATCAGAATATGTTTCGATAACTTTTTACAGAGTATTTGTAAAGAGAGTACTGATTTATTTCTAATGATTGACTGAATGATTGATTGAATGATTGATTGATTGATTGATTGAATTTTTAAAACACCTACGGATTTCAAAAAGTGGGTGTAAACCAACCAGTGGTCGACTGCTCAACTGTATTTCCAAACAATTATACAAACAAATACCCCACCCCCGCCCCCACCCCGCAAAAAAGTCAGAAAACCAAACAACAACAATTAATTAATTAATTAATTAATAAGACAAAACACCTGAAACAAACCAAAAACAAAACAAATAGCACAGATACTTTTTAAGGGAAGGGCTAGGGGTGTTGGGTATATACCTTTCAAAGGATTGGTGTTAGAGGCACTTTTATTAAATATAAACACTCAGAAAATCCCAAAAGAGACCGTTACCCTTTTCACCTACCTCCTCAAACCCCAAGTACATATATATATATGTAAACGTATAGTCTTTACTTAGTCTTTAAAGACCAACAAAGGCAAAAACATCATCGAATTATTGTTTTATTATTCCGTTATCCGATTTTAGATTTTGTTCCATATTCATTACCTATTCGTAGCTACGTGTCTTTTCACATGCTGTTTGTGTGACATTTCTTACAATCAGCCATTATACGTCTATACAAATCGATTTTTTGCATTACTGCCATACAATATTTTAAACTTTTTTTGTAAAATTTTTAACGATTTTGTTGATAATACATCCTTTTTTCCTTGTGGTATTTCCGTCTTTAACAAACACAGTACAAAGTAACGTAAATTCCATACATGTTATGTACAATGAATGCCCATTGGGAAAATCTCTATGAATACAAGCTTGTATGTTTTATTTACCCTTAAAACATGCAATGTTCAGTTATTAACGCCCCCGTTTGTATGATTTGGTCAGATAAAAAGGAAATTGATGTTTAAATTGAACAAGATCATGTAATCAGTATCACTAATGAACAAGTATGTGTCTACAAAACTGTTACAATCCAGACAAACCACTAAACTGGTATTAAGTCTGATAACAAAGTATTGTGATTCTGTATCCAACTATTTACTGAACAATACCTATATAACATATATCCAGAATTTTACAATACTACACATCCATGTACAGTCCTTAGTTTAAACACTGTATATTTAAATATACAATACAATTTTCTTTATAATGTATAGTAAGAAAGAAAATAATGAGGATTCTGAAACAAGGGATATAATCTCTTGTACTGTCTTAACATGCCTTGAAAGATAAAAATAAGGAAATATTACAAACTTTATTTATTTATTTATTTATTTATTTATTTATTTATTTATTTATTTATTTATTTATTTACTTACTATTTTTTCCAAGCTCTTTGACACAATGTAACTGTCTGTATGTAAGGGAATGTCATGCGCAAAATTTTGAATTTTTATCAAAAGAAATATTCAAAATATTGCGCATGACAATACACCTACGAAAAAGAAATCTACAATAAATATCTGTATATCAGTATTTAGGGCCGAAATGCTATTGAATGTCACAACTTCGTTCCTGGTCAAAACTATTTGAAGTCGAAATTTTATTCTATTGGGCTGTAAATAATTAAACGTTGCCTTCAAATTAACGGGTCAACGCATATACTTCCGTTCTTTTTTTTTTTTTTTTTTTTTTTTTTTTTTTTTTTTTTTTTTTTTTTTTTTTTTTTGACGCCAAACATGTAGCATTGTGAATTATCGGGATTTTGAAACTCCTTTGTTTAAAAAAAATAAAATTCTCCGCATGACAGAAGTGAGAGTTTAAAAAAAGTTTCTGCTCTGGAACTAGTTAACTCGGGGTACTTCATGCTTCATATTGGACAAATAAACCACGCAGTCCATGTGGAGAAAGCATTGTGTGGTTAAATGAAAAAGCAACAATATCTAATAACAATATCCGACAATAATTTGTCCTGTAGATCTGAATCAGTAGTATTTTCATGTGCTACGTTTGAAATTTTTTATAACATAATTAATTCATAAGAAGCACATGACTGCACTAAATTACATTTCCTCATATACTGTAACTGACGCATGGTTTAAACAAGAGCATGTTCTAAAAAAAATGTAAATAATTGTTGGTTCAAATATCATAAATATTGCGTGACATTTTTAATTCATTTTTACATCTACGGTCAGAACATTGTAAAACAAAATCCTCTTTAAATCGATTTAAGGTACAATTTAAATTATTTATATACAATTTTTGGAACTTACTTTAATTTCGCGATAAAAATGTAGTCAATATTTAGTTTCGTATTTGAGAGATAGGTACTTTACGACACGTATATATGTACTGATCTAGAATCCCGGATTTCGTAACTTCCAATATCTGCCTCAGGTTCAAATTGTCACTGTAAGCAGATTGATGTTAAAGATCTGTCATTAGATCTGTTTCCTGATATTATCAAAATAAAGGTTCGAATTCGGAGGAAGTTGTTTTGTAAGTAGATTAAATATTAAAATAAATATTAATTCTCTTATTTCGAAATTTCATTTTAAAGTAAAGTTATCTATACTTTTACTGTATGTTGTTATATTGGTGAGGCTTTTTTCAAACAATATCTACCAAAAAATGGGCTTTAAAAAGCTTCTTCCGAGTAGATCTCCACGATTTTCTTTCTTCATTTTATTTTATTTTATTTTATTTTATTTTATTTTATTTTATTTTATTTTATTTTATTTTATTTTATTTTATTTTATTTTATTTTATTTTATTTTATTTTATTTTATTTTATTTTATTTTATTTATTTTATTTTATTTTTATTTCAAATACTTTTTTTATTGAATGTTTTAATTGTAGATTTTAATGGTATATGACAAAAAGTAAAGCAAAATCAATACCCAGGGCCGATTAGAAAAAAAACTATAAATAAATTGTCGAAACTATGTTTTTGAAAAAAAAAATTGCATTTAAAAGTGCCAGATAACACCTGTTCAGTAATTGTATACGTAAAGAAACACTTGACAACTGTACAATGCCTCGCTTCGGTTTTCGTCGCCGAACTACGGATACGTTTTTCTTACAAACACCTAAGAATATATAAAGGATCAAGGACATGGGAAAGTGTAAAATTTGTTGCTTAATTTATAATGGTTGTTCCAAAACAATGAAGTGACCTCGGTTGCTAAGTGGTCTTCATCTCCTCTCACTTGAATCGAGTCGAATCCAATTAGGGCAGATTCCAGTGTGGGAAAAAATTGTCGTTTCGTTTAATGAAGGTTATTGTTTACATTTGGTCTTTGGTTTCCTCCTTCATCCAAGAACTGAACGCCTAAAATTATCAAAGGTCCTTTGGAATTCCTACGATAGGCTCTATGGAAAATATAATTCCAAATAGTCTATAAGAGGAACATTATTGAGAAAATTTGAAATTCCTTTAATAATATTTAGTACATGTATTTCCTAAGTTAGTTGTACACAATTTTTTTTTTTAAAAAAAAGGCTCATTTTGATCAAATTTTACTTAAAATTATGCATTTCTCTTAAAATTAATCAAATTTCCTAAAAATTTTAATTAATACAATAAATACTGACAACCTTTAATATAATTTATTTGTCATTGGTTGTCGTAAAATTTTCAGAAATTCCAGGGCTATTTATAAAAATTATCTGGTATTTTAGTAGCATCAATTACTTGATTATATAGGGAATCTAGAAAGTATTCATGCTTAATTTTTCTAAAGTTCCATTGTCATTCTGGGATTGTATAGAATGTTAAACAATTCGAGATTGGGCTTAAAATGTTTTATTTCGTCTATGTTTTTATGTTGTATTTGTTTGTTGAAATATGTTGTACTTTTATTACTTTGTTGTAATATGTTGGAATTTTTATTACTTTGTTGTAATATGTTGGAATTTTTATTACTTTGTTGTAATATGTTGTAATTTTACTTTGTTGTAATATGTTGTACTTTTATTACTTTGTTGTAATATGTTGTACTTTTATTACTTTGTTGTAATATAATATATAATATGTTGTACTTTTATTACTTTGTTGTAATATGTTGTACTTTTATTACTTTGTTGTAATATATTGTAATTTTTATTACTTTGTTGTAATATGTTGTAATTTTTATTACTTTGTTGTAATATGTTGTAATTTTACTTTGTTGTAATATGTTGTAATTTTTATTACTTTGTTGTAATATGTTGTAATTTTTATTACACTGTTGTAATATGTTGTACTTTTATTACACTGTTGTAATATGTTGTAATTTTTATTACTTTGTTGTAATATGTTGTAATTTTTATTACTTTGTTGTAATATGTTGTAATTTTACTTTGTTGTAATATGTTGTAATTTTATTACTTTGTTGCAATATCTTGTAATTTGTATTACTTTGTTGTAATTTTTATTACTTTGCTTTGTCTATTGCTCAGTATTGACTTAATGAAGTTTTTCGTCCCAGTCAAGAATATTTCACTAATATCGAGACGTCACCAGCTATAGAAGAAGTGGCAGAATTACCTTTTGCATTACCCTAAGGGATGTGTGCAGGAAGGTTTCTTTAGCGTGCCACGCCTACCGTGACACGTGCCATCGGTTTTTAGGTTATATCCAAATGACTCGTGACTTTCATTTTTAAATGCCGATTGCTTGGTGAAAGAAAAGTCACTACCAATTTTCAAGTCTTGGTAAGTCCCAATCAGGGTTCAAATCCCGACCTCCTACATATGAAGCGAGCACTCTACCAACTATTGCTTAGTAGTTAATATTTTTCTATTTTTCAATCATATATGTTTATGTTAAATTTTGTTCTACCTTGCACACCAAATAACCTTTAGAATCATAACTTGTTTTTACATACGGATTAATGTAAGTTATTTGTGACAAGTTTTTGAAGTAAAAGTGTTAAAACCCAATGACCATAAGAAACAATTTCCCTTTTTAATCAATAACTCAGTCAATCTTCAAACTAAGTAATAGTCTGTAGAAATCAATAAAAAAAAATTATAAAAGAAGCGAGAAAAATAAACGTACTAAATTCTTTCCATTAAAAGCAATAGCATGCAATCACGGTAATAAATTCGTACCCACATTTATAGCATGTTTTGTGTCTAAACGCTACTTTGACACACACACACACACACATACACACACACACACACACACACACACACACACACAATGGAAAGTAATTTTCAATAAACAAATGATAAAAAGTTTAGAATATGTATTTCCTTCACATTTTTACAATGTCTCATGTGTGATTGTTTTTTTTTTTTTTTTGGCTTTTAACGTTTAAGGGATTGTAGTTAAGCATAAAAGAATTCCTGTATTTCAATTAAAAAAGGAAGGTTTCATAATTGTAAAGAAGATAAAAAAGAGGAGCAATAGACAGGAAGTGTCTTTTCTGAATGTAGGACAGCTTTAAATATAAAATAAATGTTTAGATACCTGTTTGGTGTTGATTTAAAATGGTACTATTGTCTCAATTTATAATAATAATAATAATAATAATAATAACTGCTTAACTGCTTACCTTTAGAAATAATTGATCGGTATTTTCACATAGAATTTTATTAAATTTTTATAATTACGACAAAAAATGAATGAAAAGAAAATGTTGTTTTTACATAGATTTGTTGTCGTTGTTGTATTGTTGTTTAACATCGCATCAGATTTTCTTTTAGATATTCGCGACGGGAGCAATGTTATTAGTCTATATTGATTAATCTTAGGTCAAGTTTGGGTACGAGCGTAATGTGCGAGTGTGTTTTGTGGCCTACCGTATACAAGCACGCACTTTTTGCAAATGTTCTAGCTCACCGATTTAGTATGCCGCAGACAAGCATACTACTTCCCCAGTCCATTTTTATGGAACCTAGTGAATCAGTTGGTAAACCTATCCTTTGAATGCCAAGCGCCAGGCAAGGAATTAAAATCACACATTTTCAAGTCTTATGTATGATCCGGCTGGGGTTAGAAACCAGGACCTCCCGCTCTAGGACGCCCTACCACTGAGCCACCGTCAGGGTCTTTATTCATAAAAAGAGGGACAGTCAAGAGTAGTTTATAAATCCTTAAAAATCAACATTAGGATTTCTATAAAATGATTGTTGTACACAAGAAATAAGTATTGAATTGAAATATTATAATGAAACTGTTCTTAAAAATGTTTGATGGATTGAACAGACTGATTATGTTAACCAAAATCTAACAATCTCTTGTTTTATAAGTTATTATGAAATGTCCAATGAATCTACCGTAAGTGCATAGTACAATCTGAAATAATGAATACACATAATGCTGTATAAATTTTTTCTTTCATTTATTTTATTTGAGATGTTCATCTAGTTACCTAAGTAAATGTATTGCTAATTGAAATTTATTTCTTATTTTATTCCTGACAATGAGATGACCGTGTTTAAGAAATGTTTTTTAAGACTGCATTTTTTTGTTAAACATAAAATTAAATTAAATTAAATTAAATTAAATTAAATTAAATTTACTTAAATTTACTTAAATTAAATTAAATTAAATTAATTAAATTAAATAAGATAAAATAAAATAAAAAAGTAATAAAATTAATTAAATTTAAATTATATTAAATTAAATAGACGAAGTCAAATTCAATCAAATTTGATTAAATTAAATTAATCAAAATCAATTTAATTAATTAAATTGAATCAAATCAAATCAAATCAAAACACCAATTGAGTAACGCAATACATATCATGGGCAATAAAGTCCGTGTACAGAAATATACTTCTATAACTAAAACAACGGGTTATTGAAGGAGCCATTCAAGATTCTGAAGAGAGACTTTCACATGCCGTCCAAAGGTTCCGAAGAGAATTTTAAAACATATCTTTCAAAGGTTCTTAAGAGATCTGATACGGAAAGCCTATTTGTATTTCCGGTGTCTTTAAGAGCTCGGTAAAGCCAGCATGAAAGATAATATTTTGTTAATAATCGAACTCAAGACCTACAAGTGATTTAGTTCTTAATGAAGACATACTTACTTTGCATATATTTCCATTCCGGTTTCAAGCATGACTTCATGGATAAGATCCCAACTGCATTTTACAAGTTGTACTTCCCTCTCTGTAAGAAAAAGGTCCGGTTCTAAATTTGCCCGATGTTCCGACGGTTTTCTGGAAGGGCTACATCCCATTGTCGATGTTGATTTCAGTCCATTTAGGAATTGTTCTATTTCAAGTCCTCTCGTACTATTTGTACCCTTCATTAAAACTGGTGCCGGCTAACTCTTCTTCGCTGATATTGTAGCTACCATGGTAAACTATGAATTATAAATGATCCAATTTCGCGTTATCGTCATAATAGAAAATAATTTTATCTGCTTATTTGTGACATCAGCTAATATTGAACATATTGCAAATGCCGATTTTAGTTAAACTTTTATATATTCATAAACTTATCCTTTAACGATCATAAGGTATATAAAAACCTTTTCTCGTTTCTTGTGAATAAGTAATAAGAAAATGTTGTATTATATGTCAACATTGCTATAGAAATATTAATTGATGAATTCCCGTGGGATATATGATGTGTGGCGTTATACAAAACTATACACGGTAGTCAAGGGAAACATTGGCTTGTCATACAGAGTATTATACACTCAACAACTGTAATCTAAAGGTTAAATGATAATACGTCTTTGAAAGATGGATAATCATACTAAGTGCCTTATACAGAAAGAAATGCTGCATTCAGTTTTCCTTATGTTAACATAATTTCACTTACATGTTTACCAAATTAAAAATACGAAAATGTCACTTAAGTTGCTGCAAACAGGGGAAATGTAGAGAATCAATCAAGCGAATTACAATGTTTTCAGAACTAATTTAATTGGTTTCAGTCAAGCTGTGTTACCAGTTTATTGTATGTAATATTGCATTCAGCGATCTGTGTTTTCTAAAAGACCATTATCACAATTACAGTGAAAAAAGATTAAATAATCAATGTTATACATAAATAGTCTTCTATTACCTATAATAAAGCTAATGTGTTATGTGTGGTGTTTGATCGCCAACTGGGACGCTGCTTAATATCTTAAAATCGCATATGGTTTGCAAACTAATAATGGCAAAGGTACAGCTTCCAATGTAGAGGGAGCATAAAATAAAGTCGAATAAGATCGCCCTGAATGCGTTTATTTGTTATCACTAGTGTGTTCCACAACAGTTTGGAAACTTATTACCTTTTGTAAAGACGCAATGTGTTTTTCAGACGGTATAGAGTGGGACTGATCAGGGTAAAAGTGTTATATTGATTTAATGATTTAATGGGGTTTTACGTCTCGGTCAAGAATATTTTACTTATATCAAGACGTCTTCAGCTATAGTTGAAATGACAGAAATTTTTACCTTTGCAGTGCAGATAGGGCAATTTGCAGGGAGGGTTCTTTAACGCGCCACGCCGGTCGTAACACAGGGCAACGGTTTTTGCGGTATATTCGAAGGAACCCGTGGCTTTCATTTCTAAATGCAGAGTGCTTGGCGAAAGAACTGTCACGACCAGTTTTCAAGTGTTGGTCAGAACCGGTCGGAGTTTGAACCCTTGACCTTCCACAAACGAAGCGAGAACTCTACCAACTGAGCTACCGGAATGTAAAAGTGTTTTACATTCTTGTCAAGTTTTTTTTTATTATATATGAATCATCTTACTGTACAGAGCTCTAGTATGTTCCCGTCTTTGTTACCCTGTAATGTTACAGGCCTGAATGGTTAAATTCGGTCTTACGGATCACAGAAGCTCTCACCACCAAGGGCCTTATCTCACTCTAACACATTCTAGTTCCTAATTTGAATAAGTTTGAGTTCGCTTGCCGATGGTCGGCGATATTCTCTAAGCACTTTGTTTTTACTTTATTGTAAACCCCCTTCATAAAAGCTAAAATCTAACTGAACGAATGATGGCGATGATTGGAATGTTATCATGTACACAAATAAAGGTTATTTTGTCAAACGTTTAAATTGTATGTAGTGGTATGTTTTTGTTATGTTTTGTTTGACAACGATTTTACTTTAAAAATAAAACATACATTTGATAGCATTCGGTATAGATGCTACGTGCATCGTGAAAATTAGTCAAGGTTCATTGTTGAAATAAGATTTGCACCAGATTATTTAATTTAAAAAGGTTAAAAAATGGAATTATTTGTTGTTAAACATTAAAACGAAATTTAAAATGTGTAAAATTATCTATACTGTGTTCACGCAAGAGACAAGAGGGTCCTAATTTTTTCAAAGGGTTAGGTGTAAAGAATCGGAGGTTGATTTTTTTTCCAGGGCCAAGACAAAATGAACGATATTGATTCAGAGTCAAGACACATTTTTACAACAACTTTATGAAAGCCTTTGATTTACGTCACACGCCTTAACGCTCTATTAAAATATAAGCTTGGAATGAAGTAAATGAATTTTTTTCTTTTTTTTGGTTACAGTGACATGTTTAAACATTAACATAAACATTTTACATACATAATACTAAATCGACTACACCCGGCCCATCGTGTCTATAAGTCGCCTAAGGTATGCATAAATCAGAATCCTTGTTCACTATGACTGTACATGATAAATGTACCATTAATTGAAATAAATACTTAAATAGTAATAGAGTATTATATATACATTACACCGAATAAAATTTACTTGGATTGGTTGTTTATATATTATTAGACATATGAAATCGACAGTTTGTAATTATTTTCATTTTAGTCTTGGAAACGTTACTTTCATAATTATTTAACTTTTAACTGCCAACTTCACACTTTTATGATTTTTAACGGAGAATGATTCTTTTGAAGTATATATTTACTAGTATTTATTTATTTATTTATTTTTTAAAGTTTTATTTTTTCTGATTTCCAAGGTTAATATATTTTATGTTTCAATTGAAAAATAATCATTAAATAATTTTCCATTTAAAACGTAATTTCGTTTCTCCGTATGAATCTGGTTTTCGGTCATAAGATCTTCTGGCAAAACACCATCAAAACAACAATTATAAGGTATAGATTAAACGAACCGCTCAGGAGATTATACAGGTGAGTGTCAGGTATGAGAGTTAGTTGATTAACTGATGAAGGTATGGATGAGATAATATGTTAATACACTGTCTAGCAGTCATTGATCGGCTCAGGATACCAGAGATAGTCATTTTCATAATCATCTTTATCTGAGAATCGCCTTTGACTGAACGGTAAACAGGTGAAAATACTAACTTACAGTAGAGAAGCCTTCAACGTAATTCATATATATAGTGGAAAATGTCTTCGTGCAAAAAGAGTACACACAATTATGAATATATGCTTTCTTTCTCTAATGGACTTTGATCGATAAGTTTAAGCATCCAATAATCTATAGCAGAATGTGAATTAAATATGTCCACAAAAATCACAGTCCAGAAACAATTTTAACGCCTAGCTATAATATATATATATATATATATATATAGAGAGAGAGAGAGAGAGAGAGAGAGAGAGAGAGAGAGAGAGAGAGAGAGATTAAACCCAATAACTCAATATATATATATTCAAAATTCATCACATGACAATGTTTTACTTAGTAATCACTATTTTATAATCTTTTAGGGACATAATCTCTTGATATAATTGAATTTTAATCAAACTTTGCGGAAAAGTGATATGGTTATGTACAAAATCTCGACTCCTTACAATTAAATGTTGGTTTATTATTATTATTATTATTATTATTACATACACTGTACATTTATTAGGCTATAATTATTACATACACTGTACATGTTTTGTACATGTACCAATTTTCAATTTTCTTCAACGCCTCTTGTGATATTTGATGATATTAAACTTACAGAAGTATATATACATTAATGGCTTGTTCGAGTAGTTATGATAACTGATAAGACAGATTCATTGAAATATGTAAAGTAATCTTTTATCACTCTCATCTTCTAGGTGGGAATTTTGCTTTCACTAAAAGCAATGTTTGGTCATTTAAACATCTCTTTTCCTGGAGAGCTTAATTGATGAATTCAAAACAATGGCTGCAATGATACTTTCTAATGTATAACGCGATTAAAAAAAACGTGTAGTATTTAATATGTTGAAATTAAAGCATATATTGTTGATATCGCTGATGTATATGCGAGTTTAATGTTTATATGCAATGATACATGTTCTAATAATTTATAAAATCGTTACAATATCTAGCTCAAGTGTAAGGTTAACTGGACATAAAAATTGACATTTATACCTCTAAACTTTATCTATGGAATAATTAGTATTATAATGGCAGCGTTAGTTTGCATCATCGATCTGGATACTGAAGGTAATTTATTTAGTAATACAAACATTTATCATAAAGGACTAATGAATGACAACGGGAAACCCAATAACAAGTTAAAGATAGGATGGTGTGTTTACTTTCTATTAAATAAATATTTTGCGTATTCTATCAATCTTGAAACATTGCCAGAGTTAATCTAAAATCCGTGTGTTATCAAAAGAGGGACTTTACAAAAAAGAAAAAAAAAAAAAAAAAAAAGACACTCTTTGTAATTACATTCTTATTGTAATCAGCGGTCATACTGACTTTGAAAAAGCACCGGGTAGAATGAATGAAAATGGACACATTGATGAGGGAATCGATCCCAGCACTAATATTAATATATTTAGTAATAAAGATATACAGCAGGGACTTACGAAAAGTACCAGAAGACAAAATACAATAAGGTTGTTTACATATAAAATCAGAATTTTGTTGATCCTGTAACAGTTATAAATAAGACAGGTCAATCTTTGTTATATGACGTACATAAAAAGCCAGTTCGTTCGTTGATTGATTGTTGTTTTTTAATTGTCACCAGTCACGATTAATTACTGATATTTGGTCCAATGTGGATATCTCTGAGGTTTTGAAGTAAATTAAAGGCTCGGAAAAAATAATTAGGTTCAATGACTTGATGAAGAAAGTCAATGATACCAAGGATAGCATTTAACACGGAACAATTAAACAAAACCACTGATATGTTTTAAGCATTCCTGAAATCGCTTTGGATATGTTTCAGCAAACGCAACAATATCCTCAAATTGTTTAAAAAGAATTCATGACAATATCTTGAGAAATGTTTACTCACAAAGTCGCAGCAAAATGTTTTGGGATGTTCGTTTAAGCGGTCATAAAAGACGCGTTTGAGATGTATATTAAAGCAAACAAAATTGTTGGTTATCTTAACAGTTTCGACAAACTTGTTGAAATGTTTTTAAGCAATTCAGACAAAATTGCTGATTATCTTAATAAAACAATTTCGACATATAGGTTGAAATGATTAGGTGGTTATTTAAAAATTATTAAAGATGTTTATATCAGCATTTCAGACAAACTCATTCCATGGAGATGTTAATTTTAAGAAGTCGACACAAAATCTTTGGAGATATTTTTAAACAGTTCCCGCGATAAAGTTGCTGGAGACATTTCTTTCCGAAAAATTCGTCGATAATGTTTATTGACGCTGTTCTGACTGTGTTGTTGATGATGTGTATTGAAGCTGTACTGACTGTGTTGTTGATGATGTTTATTAGGTAGTCAAGACAAAATCGTTGGTGATGTTTATTAAAGCTGTTCTGATTGTGTTGTTGATGATGTTTATTGAAGCTGTTCTGACTGTGTTGTTGATGATGTTTATTGAAGCTGTCTGACTGTGTTGTTGATTTTTATTGAAGCTGTTCTGACTGTGTTTTTGATGATGTTTATTGAAGCTGTTCTGACTGTGTTGTTGATGGTGTTTATTGAAGCTGTTCTAACTGTGTTGTTGATGATATTTATTGAAGCTGTTCTGACTGTGTGGTTGATGATGTTTATTGAAGCTGTTCTGACTGTGTTTTTGATGATGTTTATTGAAGCTGTTCTGACTGTGTTGTTGATGTTTATTGAAGCTGTTCTGACTGGGTTGTTGATGATGTTTATTGAAGCTGTTCTGACTGTGTTGTTGATGGTGTTTATTGAAGCTGTTCTAACTGTGTTGTTGATGATGTTTATTGAAGCTGTTCTGACTGTGTTGTTTGATGATGTTTATTGAAGCTGTTCTGACTGTGTTGTTGATAATGTTTATTGAAGCTGTTCTGACTGTGTTGTTGATGTTTATTGAAGCTGTTCTGACTGGGTTGTTGATGATGTTTATTGAAGCTGTTCTGACTTGATGATGTTTATCAGGTAGTCTTGACAAAATCGTCGGTATGTTTTTTAAAGCAGTCGTGCGAATCTTCTGAAATATTTATTTTAGCAGTCATTAAAATATCTTTCGAGATGTTTATTTTAACATTTAAAAGAATAATTTTTGTAAGGTCCTGCAATGTAATGTCATGTAGCAACAAAAAACAAAAATCTTGGATAAGAAAAAAATTGTTTAAAAAAAGTTAATAAATATTTTGATCCTCTTCTTTCCAGCCTCCATGTTTTTCACTTTAGACTCTTTATTTTAGTAAGGGGCTTCGGTGGGCTGGTTGTCTTATTCGCGCTATAACGGATTACTGGGCATCTCAGGGCCTAGATTTAAATCCCAATCGGGCGGATACTAGTGTGAGAGAGTTTATCAGTTCGTTTTTCACCATCCAAGGGCTTACCGCCTCGATAGAATTTTGACTGAGACGTAAAACACTATTACAACACTCTTTAGTGCATTGTTATCACGGAATACATGTAATACTAGGTATTAAAACTCAGAAATAAGATTTATTGTTCTTCTGCTTTGGACTAGTATAACAGCAAAGAATGGCCTAAAGAGTGAAATATCAGACAAACAATTCAGAAAACTTCGCACTTACTTGCTGCTTGAGCCTATGTTCAAAGAAAGTACAAAATAATATTTTGTCGCGATCTGTTAAACGCCATTGACTGATGCGACGTTAAACATTAAGCAAACAACAATCTCTAGTAAACCAGGGGATTGTATGACCAACACAGAGTGTCTCAATTTCATTTACTTCGCTTTTGTGTACTTATTTTATATATTAACCCCAGTCAAGGTTACGGTAAGACAATCATTTCTTAGTACCGTTAACAAACCATGGAGCAAAACACGTAAAATGAATTCGTATAACTACTTTAAGGTACGTTGCAGTCAAAATGACGTCAACCAGATTTTCAAATCAATCAACAACTTGTTAAAAATAGTACGTTATTCATCAATAATGCAAAACCATTTATATGTTAAACAAGAAATAGTTTTAGAAAATATCTCGATCGTTCTCGAAAGTTATATTAGGATTTCTGTTCATTATTATATTTGATGATAATTTAATTATTTAAATAATTATGACCTACAAATTCTAAAACTTGATAATGAAAAAAAGAAAGAAAAAAGCCGTGGTTAAATCACACTTTGCAATTCCATATTTGAAAATCGGACATAAAGACAATATTGCAACAATATATACCTTGAGAAATTAGATTAAATTTGATTTGTTTTACTTTGGAATCGGGAAAAATGCAATTGTAAATATTAAAAAAAAACGCTTGGAAAGTTATAAAAAAGAATGTTTCAGTCAATATTGTGCGTTCTAGATATCAGTAAACACGAACGAGAACTGAAATTGTCTAAGCATGGGTATGTTACTTTCTTTTTTTATAAAGTTTTGTACAGTTTACTAGTATGGAGCTCGACAGATTAACCAGATGTAAGTGACTCGGGTTTTCGGAGTACTGAATCAGTGAGCTAGCAGCTAAAAATCACACTGAGTGCGCGCTGGTACGAGACAATTTTTTGCAGTGGCGCATTCGAGCTACACAAACTTTTTTTATATACATCATCAGAGATGACTTAAACTGCTCCCGTCGTCGAACTTCAAATTAGTGGTGTAAACTAAATAACTCAACTGTCCTTAAACTGTATTATATTGTTT
Source organism: Tegillarca granosa (assembly GCA_029721355.1). Taxonomy (NCBI): domain Eukaryota; kingdom Metazoa; phylum Mollusca; class Bivalvia; order Arcoida; family Arcidae; genus Tegillarca; species Tegillarca granosa. Next base: position 7,946,296 of record CM056595.1, read on the forward strand.
TAAAATAACACATTATCTGATGAAAATATGTTTTGTTATTTTGTGATTGAATCAAACAAACAATCTATTATGAAGCATTAATATTTTAAGTGAAATTATGTGAACTAAGAGTTGCTTCCCCTTTATCGGATATTGTACCACTTTTTAAAGAAAATTTGAATTAAGCTTAGCCGGTATACAAACTGCTAATTTCTAACTAACAGGGACATCCAAACAAGACAAAAACACAGGTCGTGATTACTTATTCTATAAATAACTGAAGGGCATTAATTCAATAATCAATGGTGTGTGGTTAAAGTTGGATAAAAGGTCCCTGGCCCCGATTGCACAAATATTCCTTAATTAAGATTTATCTCAACTTAAATCTGACAAATCACGGTTTAATCTTCATAATTTTGTTAATTATTGAGATATTCAGTAATTCAAAGTGCATTTTTAAGATCGATTCAAGCTTAAAACTCTGTATTTTGTTTATAAAAACTATTATTTGTAATTAAATAAGAGATAGTGAAAATTTGCTAAATTTAAGTTAAGGAAATTCTTTGTTAAGAAATGATTGTGAAACCAGGACCTGAAATTTTAATGTAATCCCTAATATTGTACACAAGAAAATTTATGTGTACTTATTATGTTCTGTGAAAAGACATTAGTTTTGCTCAAAAAATATTTCAGAATTGTATACATTGATATCAGAGAAACAATTATGCCAGTACAAGTTATGTATTGACCTTAACAACACATTGCTTTTATGCCTCATACCGCGACTTTCGTTTCTAAATGTTGATTGTTGGCGAAGAAAAGGTCAATATGTACACTCTTTAAAATATTTCGTGAAGGTTCAATCAATGCATCGAACAAAGATCTAACCAACTACCTGTTTCCTGAAGCGAATGATCATCTTGTACGGTGAAAAAACATACACAATCACACGATATGAAATGTGTCGAGCGACAAGTGACCGAACATATTTTTGTACCAGACGGATATCAGTTTTATTATTATTTTTTATTATTTATTATTTATGATTCATGATCATATTTCAGTTCTGTTATATTAGGTCAATATGTCGAAGCAAGTGTCCTTTTTTAGTAGAGACGACCTTATGAGGTGTTTTTAACAAATACAAAGCTTTAAGGACTTAAGCTCGTACATGCAGAACGCTTATATTGAGGTGGCCTAGGAAGTAGATGGCTTGATCACAAATTTGGTCTTAACAAACAGGTGACCTGTATACAGAGTAAGCACAAGATATTTCAAGCAGGTTGTCTGTTTCTTAAAGTTGATCTTAACAAGTAATTGACCCTTTAGTTAAGTTATCTATACTATCTTTACAGACATGTTACCAGCTTACAAAGCATTCCTTAGCTGTTTTTGGATTTATATAATTTTGGAACTTTAGATCCATTAATTTCAAATGTTTGGTTTATGTTTTTTATCTATCGAACTTTTCGGTCTTAGTGTCACTGATTAGGAATGACTTTCCGAAATGTGCACATCTGGCACATCAAAATTTAACTGGTATTTGTTTTATATATTTACAGAAGATAAAATTTTATTAGAAGCAGGAAGTCTATATACTGATCAGTTCTTACCCGAGGTCAACATGTAATTGATTGTTTAGTTACGTGATCTTTACAGACAGGTGACCTTTCTACAGAAATAGAAGCAGGTAGTCTATTTACTGGTAAGTTCTTACCAGCCCGGAGACTTGTAAGAGATTGCCTTAACGAACTGCCATGTACCGATTTTAATAAAAATTCAAAATCAGCACATGACAGAACAGGTAATCTTATAAACGATTAGACATGGAACGCGAAAGTCACAATAATTAAATAAACTTTAACTTTATCTCAGATAAATTCATTTTAACTCAGTTAAATTAAATATAACTGCAAAAAAAAATAATTCATACGAAAAAGACTATTTCTTATAAACTGGAGAAAAAGATAGTTTTCCTAATTTTTGTCAATTAGCATCAGTTACTTTTAGTTAATAACTTTTATTTTCTGGTAACCCCATTAACTCTAGAAAAGTAGAATTCTGAATTCATGCGAGTTAACATTTCACGAAAGTCATATAAATGCAGTTTAAATTAATTATTCTAAGTTAAATTGATTTTTTTTCTCCAATTCAGTTAAGTTAGTTAATATTTTCTCAGATAAACTAGATTTTTCTACAATTCTCATTAACTGCAAGTTAATTTAACTATTTCTAACTTTCGCGTTCCATAATCAAATGACTGATCTTCTAAGGTATTCATCCCTGTTCCGGTTTACAATATTGCTATGTGTTATGGTAAAACTGTCGGGATCGAAAACCTGTCAGACCTAAAACGCAGACGATCATGGCGGCTGACATTTACAGCTAAGGTAAAAAGACGACAATTGTATACTAGTAATCTGCTTTAGGCCCATTTAATATAAAAGATAGGCCGTGTCTGTGGGTTCAACATCGTTGATCTTATGTAAGAAAGGCGGAAAAAGCTTACACTTTTGCTGTGCGATATTTGCACATTTCGGAAGTTCATTCTTTATCGTTGACTTAAGGGACCGAAAACGTTGCCAGATAAGAAAAAATAATCCAAACATTTGAAAATTAATGAATATAAGTCATAAAATGTACAACCCAATTGAACTGTAAAACCAGGCGGGCTTTAGGAGGTGGTTCTCAACACTGATCGTGTAGTGCTAATCAAACACAAGCGCGTAAGTCCATGTAAAACTTAAAACCCCAGAGGCAAAGTAAAAAATGAACTTTTACAAGGGGAAAAGGTAGTACACAGCATTGCCTTTTTGCTTGCATGCTGTCACTTATTTCGTCTTATTTTTCTGCATCTTGAAATTTAGTTGCAAAATATGATGAAAACAGTTAATGAGCATTAAGGATATTTTATCACTGCAAATTAAGCACGAGCTATCAGAAAAAAAAGTCGTAGCTATTTTGTTCATTTTCACCATGTTTTTATCAGACAACTCGAATAAGGCACCTAAACAATCAAAATCTACGCTTGCTTTCAGAATTTGTACAGAAAAAATAAAATGCTAATATGACCTAATTAATCTAAAATAAAAAATAATTAATAACAGAACAAAAGCCTTGTTTATTTCTGTAGCAATGAATTGTCATGTATTGTCATATAACATTATCATCATCTCGTATTATGTCAAACAAAATAAAGCACGATATTGTATGTATAAATCGGGTTTTTAATTACTGTCTTTTCTTGCACTTGACCAACTCTTCCAACAAGAACTTACTACATGGGCAATCTCCCTTATCCTGAAAAGATAGATTGTAGAAAAATGTTAAAAGGCAGACGATATAATGTGCTAATAAATTTGCTTTCTGTTCTATTTATTTATTTTTAATTGTACCGTTAACAAAAGCAAACTAACTACCCCAGTTAAGCGAACCTATATATTTTTCGATGTTAAAATCTGCCAGAGTCGGTCGGATTCAAACTAAGAGTGTTATAGACTCTGTGTATGCTGTTGTTTGCCGACCTTAAACACATACTAAAGATTGTTGTTTCTAACTTACCCTGTTTGAAATTAAAATTATAAATAATCTTCCATAATACCAAATATTTTTTTAGATTTTCATGATTTAGAATCAGAATTGTATCGCCATTTTAAGAAAAACTATGTTTAAGTAGTCGAGTGTATACTTTTAAAAACTAAGAATGAGAATACAATGTTGATAACATGAGTGTTTGCGTAACATTCCTCACCCTTTATCAAGACCTTTAGAAATTAAGGTAACACTTAATTGTCAGCATGAAATACAAGCGCATAGATTTTTTTGATATATGGTAAAATATTTTATTTGTCATGCTTACTCATGTACTTGGAAAGAGATAAGAAAATCAACATTTTAGGTTATGTTTTAAATTTTAATCATATCCTCAAAACAAGCTTTTGCAAATATTGGCAAGTGGCGTAACTATTAATTCCCCGCGTTTCGACAGTAATAGCGGGGAATTGTTGTTTTACGTTTTGGTGAAAAAAGCCTTCAGCCAATGAAATTATTAGGGGTTAATCACGTGATATTTGGTCAGTTGGTATTAGAACTGGTCATTCTATACCTGGCGCTTCACGTATCAAGATAGCAAATTTTCCACTTATTTTAAAAACGTGTATATATTTTATAATTTTCTATTCTAGAGTATCTAACAAAAATTTTTTGCATACTTCGGGGTCAGGTTTCCAGAGCATTTACCATACTGGTTTTTCCTGGGTGCCATTTTCTATTAATGAGGGGATTTGATTATTGGTTTTTAAAATATTATTTGTATTTGGTATTTTGATATTTGACATGTTAGATTATTATTGAAATCATCATTATCTGTAACATTTCCAGATTTTAAAACGGAAAAAAACGTGCGTTCATTCTATGGTAGCACCAGGCATTGCATAGTTTGATTGTGTTGTTGTTGTCATTTAGTGAAGTGAAGACACAGATGAGTTGTAATCACTTTTCTCTAACATCCTAAAACTGAACCACCCATCCCCCCAAAAAAAATAATAATAATTGACTTTGTGTTAAATCATTACTCCACTCCGATATGATACCTTTTTGTCATTGGCGTCGATTTCGCAAATTGACATTGAAGCATAATTTACAGTGCCATCATCCCATTTCCCAGATGGAAACATAGCTAGATAGTGTTGTTTTGAACTTGCATTATCAGGTTGACCTTTGTACCAATTCTTGTACACAATAGGTTTATACGTTGAAGACCATATCCTATTGTCCTTCTTTATGAATATCGGTTCCGTCCAGCCAGAAATAATCTACATTAAATTATTCAACAAAACAGTCATTGGTTATTTTTTAATGCACTTGTTACAATGTTCAAGATTCAAAACATTTTTCAAGGGCAGTTCATAGAAATGAAAAGGGACCTCGGTGACCGAGTGGTCTAAAGCGCGCGCTTACAGATCATTGTGTCTCTCGCCGCATGTGTTCGAATCCCACTCGGGATAGATCCTAGTGTGAGAAAGTTCACCGGGCACTTCGGTTTCCTCCACCATCCCGGAACTGATCGCCTCGAAATAAGTGAAAGATTTTTGACTGGGGCGTAAAACACCATTACTTCATTCCATAGAAATGAGAACAAAATCTGTTGAATGTTTCTATTTTTATATAGAAGTATTTTGTATTAAGTATCTTCTTTCTGTTATACATACAATGCAAGGAGGAGTCTAATTTCTTTTGAAAAGTCATTTGAAAAGTCATTTTCAAATCAGAACAATGTCGATTAAAAAGGTATAATTATTTAATTTACATTTCTAGTTTTAGTGGAAAGCTGAGCTTTCAGGATAAAGCCTTTACAGAACATACGGCATGACAATTAGCTAAGTAAGTAATGTTTACTTACTCAATAAAATAAGTCATTACTTACTGCTTTTGCCGGAATATGCTTTCTTCAAAAACATATTTTCCTCTGCTGATTCGACACGTGCTAAATGTGTTCCAAGCGACACACATTCCATCTGGAAAACAAGATTTACCCACCATACTTATAACAAGTTACATATTGTGCCTGGAATAGTTTTCTCCGTCAAAGTTTCGGCTTTGATTTCACATTTGATCGTAATTTTAAGTTTATTATCAAAAAATGATGAGGCACAACAATAGTAGAAAGGACAGACGTTTTTTGAAGCTGAAACCCCTTAAAGCTTGTCTCACACAGAACACGGTTGGACACACGGTTCCAATACGGTATCCTCAGTTATACACGGGTTGACTGGTACGAGTATTGAGCTCCAACCGTGTCTGGGGATGAGTTGGTACGATTTAGACTCGAATGTAGCACGAGTATATACGAACAAAGCACGGATACACTCGGTCAAGCAAGGTTTCTCACGGTTTGAACACGAGTTGCAAACGATTTTGATACGATTGTTGTACGGTTCCAAGTACGGTCTAGTACGGTCTGTTACGGCCTAGTAGGATTAAACACGACTTTTACTCGATTAACTAGCAGTTTACAGGGTTTACGATCCCACCGACTTTTGTTCGAGTTATGCTCGAATTATCACACATTCGTGTATGTTTGATATATACGATTTATATACGATATTGACACGGTTGACCTCACTCGTGGAGTGGACTTCATGTGCGGTTGAATATACGGTCTCGTACGTCTCACACGGTCTCTCACGGTCTTGTACGATCGCTAATACGATCATACACGGCCATTGCACCCGTGCCAGTTTTTTTTAAAGTTTTAAAAATCATACACGGCTTTCACGGATATACTCGAATGGCCCGAGTGTAACTCGGATAAAGCTACGGTTGGTTCGGTTGTATGTACGGTTAACACGGCTGGCCAACCGTATAAGACGTGTGTTCTGTGTGAGACTGGCTTTAATTACAATGTTAACTATATAATATAACATCAAAGTTTCCATATTCTGTATTAGTGACTTTTTTATGTTCATCATATTTTAAAGAGTTTAAGATTTATATAGAATAAGAAGATGTTTTAAGTTTAAAAAATTATGCTTTGTACTTTGTACTTAGTTCTTTAGCCGAATAAGTTCCCATTACGGTTTTTTTTTTTTTTTTTTTTTTTTTTTTTTTTTTTTTTTTAAAAAGAGAGATATTGCCAAATGCATTCCCAGGTTTCATAAATTCGTCTCCATTCTATCGATATCCGTAAACTCATTTGTAAAAAAAAAACCCAGTTTATTCCGTGACCAATTCCATTCATTTCAAATTTACATGCTAAAGGAATATTTAATTGAAGAAGATAAGCAACTCGAATTAAACAAAATGGTATTTTATTCATTTCAATCAACTATCAAGCAGCTTTTACGATCTATTTTTCCATTAATAATGTTCGAAACGTTAGCATGAAACTCGCTTTACGCCATTTTTGGCCAGTTGATTTAGAAAATTCATAATTTTTTAAATCTGTCGGACACTTAAATTAGTGTCAGACCTAAATAAAATAAAATAAAAAAGAACACACCCTCGCATCAATCCAAAGTTTTTTAGCCGTATTCAAGAAATAACAATTTCCTCGGAAGGTTTGCCATCCTCGTGGGCATGAACCTAAAATGTTATTAAGAATTATATAGTTTAAAATTATGTACCTGACAAAATCAGAGAGAGAGAGAGAGTATACATGAAACACATTTAATGATAAGTGTTTACCAGATAGGGTTAAGTGGAGTCACGTCGTTGTGATACTATGACCCTGTCAATAATCTTTTACTTTTGAGTATTGAGTCTGGATTCTTTCACTCCTTCGAGAGGCGGTTTGTTTTTGAATGGTTAAGGAAATCAGAGTACCCAGATAAATCCATCGAACATCAGCAAGTAAACTAACAAATATATTTACACTAGACCTGTCCCGAGTGGGATTTCAAGCAAGGGGTGAGAAGCGCTGTGATCCGTAAGTGCAAGCATAAATCTACTTAGCCAAAGAGATACTGGAATGTATCGGACACGAATTTGTAAAAGGAATATAACTACGTTATTGCAATCAGTTTTTACATTTTTAGATTTTTAATTTGGATAGAAACACCTTTAGAAATAGAAAGTGAAAAAAATTAGCAAAAGCCAAAGTCTCTAATACAACAAAAGAAAGCCGTCAGATATAAAACCAGAAAAAGGTAGTTTTATAATAGAATTAGCTAAGATATTTGTTTACCACACATCATTTTAAGAATTTCAACAATATAAGGCGAAATAATACAAACTAATGTTTTAAAATTGTGTTCGCGAATTTGCACGTGACACATGCTTATCCTAGACTAGTGATGGAAAAATCAATCCGAGGCTATAGTAGGATCGAAGGTCCCCTCGTCAAAAATGTAACCAAAACAAGACGGAAATTCTTCTTCAAAGATGAGAAGTTTCACGCACTGGTCATATTATTCCGCTTTTACCAAGTCAGAATTTCATGAAGAAGGGGAAAACCAAAATGCTCAGAAAAAAAACCACCGACCTCAAGCAAAGCGAACAGACAAACTTTATACACTATGTTCTGCCACGAGCAGAACTTTGGTTGTGAGAGACGCTGCAACCCGTAAACAATCTTTAGATCCTCTTCCACAAAGGTCCCATGGTAATCGGGCGCCTAACAATGGCAACGGCATTTTGGTTTACGATTAAAGTATATCGTAGAGTTGAAGCATAACTTTTTTTACAACCCAGATCTTCCATTTATTCTAGACAGTAAGATAAAATTTTATGCTTGATAGCTTAAAAATTTATCTTAAAGGAAGAAAAAGTAAGTTGACTTTAAAAACTAATTAAGATTTAACTTTTATCTTGTTCTTACCTGCTATGGTCACTGCAAACACCATTACAATACAGATGGATATCCCGAGTGGAGACATTTTGATGCTTTGATACAAAGACAAAATCTACCAATATATTAAATTCTATTTCATTTATATAACCGATATCAAATAATTAGTATCGATCGTAATTTTATGATATTTACCTACATGTACATCATTAAGTCATTATGTTGTAACTAATACCTGAATTTCATATATATGTACATGTGTTAACCATCCCACAGACTGTAAGACTGTAATAGTTTTGTTTGTAAAATAGATTCCTACTTGGCTTACTAATTTGTGCTGTTTATGGCATAATATTGTAGTTTTGATTATAAAAATTCTTCACAAACATGATAAAATATTATAATACTTTCTCGTTACTGCATTTTCTTTATTACATTATTATGCAAGGGTAATTATTAATTGTCTATGAAATAAGGCTTTCGTTTGAAGTGCTTTATTAGGAACCACTGGTTAGTGAGAAGGCCAATCTCTGAATTAGGTACTGAAACCAACTACTGAATAACATTCCGTCATCGCAATATGTGTCCTGCCAAAATCAAAAGTTTACAACAACCAGAAGTCTTAATATCTAATACTGATTTTATTCTTATCTTCTTTTTTTTTCTTAAAAAGTATATAGAAGTCATAATGTCTGCCTGTCTATCAGTAAAATTTGGTCCACTCTAATTTTCACGTCTATTAATGGATTTTTATCAAACTTGAAACATATGTATGTGTAGGTCAAATGTCAATTTTAGCTGTCAAATCTTATGGGAGGGCGTTTGGCTTTTAATACAGGGTTTATATTTAATTAGTGATGTTTTATTTTAGTTAAGATGGCTGTTAATAAGTCATTTATCATTTGATCTTAACAAACAGGTGACCTGTATACAGAGTTAGTTTAAGATATTTTAAGCAGGTTTTCTGTATCTTAAAATGGATCTTAGTAAGTTATTAATTGTTTAGTTACGTGTTCTTTACAGACAAGTGACCTGCTTACAAAAGATAAACCACAAGAGCTCGTAATTAAATAACCTCCTACACTATCCAACACCTTATTGCTTTCCAAAAACCCCATACAATAAACAAAAAAGAACACTTTTAGGGTCACATGTTTCAAGAAAAGATATTTCTAAATATTCTTTTTATCCTACTTAGCTGGAGTTGAAGTTATATAGTTTTGAAACGTTGGATTAATTTTCTTATGCTTTGATTATTGTCTATCAACTTTTTTGGTCTCTATTGTCACTGATGAGGAATGAATTTCCGAAATGTGCACATATGGCTCATCAAAATTAGACAGGTATTTTTTGAAAAATATATCAAACTAAATTTTCGATTTCGGAAATCGTTGCTTTAATGAATCGACACATCATACTATGCTATACGTATATGTTTTAAACTTTGATTGTAATCGATTTAATGGCGTTAAACTCTATTGGGCCAGGCGCAAATTGAATGAACCCCTAAGGGGCTCTTTGAAAATTTTCGCGCGATTACAATCAAAGTTTAATGCTATAAATTTAAAATCGTATCCCAACAGAGAACACGTCAATAAATCCATATCAATCATAGTTCATTGCTAATATTTACGATCTCATCTTTGTTTTCTTAAATCTTCTGATTTAAAATAGATTTTTCAAAATATTGTGTAAAAATAGCGTAACAGGTCAAAGTATACTTCCGGCACCATGTACTTTTTGTGATGTCAACAACTTTGAACCTTTTGTGATGTCAAAGAAAGAAGAAGAGTCTTCCGTGGAGCAACTTAACTATTGAAACATATACCTATTCCTGGCCAAATAGTTTATTGTAAATATTAAAGAATAACTAGCAAGTTGTTTCGTCTCTTCCTGACATTCCGACTTTGCCATCGGCTTTTTTAATCATACAAAGCTGAAAGTCAGCTCTGAATTTATTTTGTATCTTGGGCCAATTAAAATTTCGGACCAATTTAATCCTATACTTTATTTAGGTACGGAGATAACTTCCAGTTTGTATGTTTGCAATTCTTATTTTAATAAAAATTCAAAACCAGCACCTGACAGAACAAGTAATCTTTTAACGATCAGATGATTATCTACTAAGGTATTCATTCCTGTTCCGAATTACAATATTCCTTTAAAAAGCGTATTTTCAAAATAGCCTAATGAAAAATCTGTCAGACCTAAACAAGGAACACCTTGTTTGCTGATCTTCAAAACTTAGATGTAAAGACTACATTAGATACAAGTAACGTGATTAAAAGTTCATTTTTATATAAACTTCCTTCATGTTAAAGCTTAAGCTTCTGTTTCAATATTATCTATCTCATGTCAGCTTACCCTTTGTTGTCTTTTTGTTAATTAATTTAATTAATTTAATTTAATTTAATTTCATTTAATTTCATTTAATTTAATTTTTTATTTTATTTTATTTTATTTTATTTTATTTTATTTTATTTTATTTTATTTTATTTTATTTTATTTTATTTTATTTTATTTTAGTTTGTTTGTTTGTTTATTTATTAATTAATTTTTTTTTATTTATTTATGAAATTTTAATTATATCCTTCATCAAGTCAGTCACTATCAAATTTCAATTCACGGATGGGTATTCATTAACAAACGACCAGACATTCTTAACGTCCAAGAGAAGCAGTTATTATTGCGATAAAATAGTATCATATTTTCTCAAACAGCTACAACTGGTAAATTGCAAGCCAAACAGTAATCTACATGAAAGAGTTCGCAACATTTATCGCATTGTTCTAAATATTTAACAAAAATATCTGTTAAATTTTACTGTGCCATATGTGAACATTTCGGAAATTCATTCTTTATGATTGACCTAAGAGGCCGTAAAGGTGATAGATAAAAAGATAAGTTAAACATTTGAAATTTAATGGATCTAACTTGTCATAACATCTACAACCTACAATCCAATTGAGCTGTGAATACGGGCGGACATTACGAGGTAGTGTGCAACACTGGTCGTGTAGTTCTTATCAAACTCAATCACGCAAGTCCATGTAAAAATCTCAACCAAATTGAATAGTGCAGCGAAATTCGACAAGGGAAGAGTGGTACAAAGCATTGTTTTTTGTATTGCTAAGTCAGAAAACGTGCAACGCGGCCGAATTGAAAAAGTAAAAGGAATTCAAAATGTAGTTCACACATTAATTATATACTCTAAGGTTTTTAAATGTCGTAAAACAATTGAACTGTCAATGTGGATGGATTTTATCAACGTGTTAACTAAAATTTTAAACTAAAATAAAATTACGATATAAATAATATGGATATTTGTAAGTTTAACGAAGGTTAGACAATATGCAACGGATTACATGTTTCTCCAACTCAAATTAAATATAGTTTGCATTTGGCTTTAAAAATTACTTATATGCTGTTAAACAACCATGCGAGTATTTATAAAATTTACTTAAATTACTTCTTAAAAGTACCTGAGAGTTTATCAGTTCAATTACTAACTTGGCCATAATACTTTAGTGTTTATGTTTTAGTTATAGCGATTGTTCAGTTTTGATTTTTTACTTGCACGCTGTCATTCATCCCGTCTTATGCTTCTGTATGATCGGTTTTCAGTTCCAAAATAAGAATAAAACATAAATAATGAGCATAAAGGATATTTTGTCACTACAAATTAAGCATGAGCTTTCACGAAGAAAGTTGTAGCTATTTTGTTCTTTTTTATTAAGTTTTTATCAGACATAAATTATCTAGAATAAAAAAATATTTAATAACAAAACAAACGCATTGTTTGTTTCTATAGCATTTTATTATCATACAACATTGTCATCATCTAGTATTATTTCAAACAAAATAAAGCACGGAATTGTTTGCACAAAAATCGGGTTTTCAATTACTGTCTTTTCTTGCACTTGACTAACTCTTCCAACAGGAACTTACTACATGGACAGTCTCCCTTATCCTGAAAAGATTAATTTTTAGAAAACTGTTAAAAAATCAGACAATATAATACGCTATTAAATTTGCTCCTATACACTCAATCAAATATAACCGTTCTTTTTTATTGTAGCATTACCAGAAGCAAACTGACTACCCCCGTAGTTTCATAATACGAAGTTTTCTGAGATTTCCTTGATCTCAAATCTGGATTGTATCGCCATTGAATGCTAAACTATTTTTATTTCATTATTATTTATTATCATTATTATAATTTTTTTTTTTGATATATAATAAAATATTTCATAGGTCATGCTTACTTGGAAAGAGACAAGGAAGTCAACATTTTACGTTATGCTTTGAATTTTAATCATATCCTGAATACAAGTTTTGCTAATATTGGCAAGTGGCGTATGCTAAAAAACAGATACGTTGTGAGCCGTTTCCTTCGCCATTCTAAAACTGAGTACCCCCACCCCCGTAAAAGTGAAAGAAATGTGACTTGGTGTTAAAAAATCATTACTTCACTCCGGACTGATACCTTTTTGTCTTTTGCGTCGATTTCGCAAATGGACATTGAAGCATAATTTATTTAAAACTAAGGTTTGTTCCCCCATGCAAAGCATTCCTTAGCTGGATTTGGATTTATATAATTTTGAAACATTAGATTCATTATTTTCAACTGTTTGGTTTATTTTTTTTATGGATCAAACTTTTCGGTCTTAGTGTCACTAATGAGGAATGAATTTCCGAAATGTGAACATCTGGCACATCAAAATTTAACTGGTATCTGTGTTATATATTTACAGTGCCATCATCCAATTTCCAAGACGGAAACAGAGCTAGATAGTGTTGTTTTGAACGTGAATTATCAGGTTGACTTTTGTCCCAATTCTTGTAAACAATAGGTTTATACGTTGAAGACCATATCCATTGTCCTTCTTTATGAATATCGGTTCCGTCCAGCCAGATATAATCTACATTCAATTATTCAAAAAATCAATAATTGGTCATTTGTTCTCATGCATTAGTATAATGTTAAAAATTTAAATATTTTTTCAAGGGCAGTACTTAGAAATGATATTTATAGACGTTTCTGTTATAATTTAGAAGTATTGAATATTAGGTTTCTTATTTATCTTCTTTATTTCAGCTTTACTTACAATACAAGGGATGTCCAGTTTCTTAATATGAAATATTTTTTCAACCAGAACAATGTCAATTAGAAAGGTGTAGTGTGGCTTTTTCGTTTACATTTCTAGTTTTAGTGGAAAGCTTAGCTTTCAGGATAAAGCTTTTTTAGAATAAACGGCAAGAAAAAAGTTATTAACTTAATAAAAATAATTCATTACTTACTGCTTTTGCCTGAATATGCTTTCTTCAAAACATATTTTCCTTTGCTGATTCGGCACGTGCTAAATGTGTGCCAAGCGACACACATTCCATCTGGAAAACAAGATTTACCTACCATAATTATAACGAGTTACATATTGTGCATTAAATAGTTTTTTCTGTCTAAGTTTCGGTTCTTTCATAATCAATCGAGATAAGAATTACAACAATAGTAGAAAGTACAGATGTTCATTGTAGCTACAGCCCGTTGCATTGATAACAAAAGTAGACCAAATACGTCAATGTTTCATTTTTGATTCTTTTTCCCCTCTTTAATTATTGATATTTATATTCATCATATTTTGAAGAGTTTAAAAATTATATAGAATATAAAACAGTTTTAAGATGAAGAAAAGTTTACTAATTTCTTGTTTAAAAAGAGATGTTGCCAAACGCGTTTTTTCTATCAATATCCGTAAGCTCATTTGTGAGAAAAAAATCAGTTCATCCCGTGACCAATTTCCATTTCTGTTAAATTTACATGCAAAAGGAATTATTAATTGAAGGGGATAAGCAACTAGAATTAAACAAAATGATATTTTATTTACCGTCCAATCAACTATCAAGTAGCTTTTAGGATCTATTATTCCAATATTATTATTCAAAACGTAAGCATGAAACACGCTTCATTTTGGAATTGAACACTTAGAAAATACTGTTTAGGCCAGCTGATTTAGAGAAGTCATAAAATGTTTTTAAATCTGCCAAGCTGTTATTAAAATCAGTGTCACTTCTAATTGAAATAGAAACAAAAAGGAACATACCCTCGCATCAATCCAATGTTTTTTCGCCGTGTTCAAGAAATAACAATGTCCTCGGAAGGTTTGCCATCCTTTTGGACATCAACCTAAGATGTAATAAAAAAATGTGTAGCTCAAAATTATGTACCTGACGAAAACAGAGAGAGAGAGGGGGAGCAAAAAGACATTGCAGAGAAAACGAAAAAAGACACACTTAAATTGGAGTATTAGAGTTTACAACAGATATGGAGTTAAGTTGAGTTACGTCGTGGTGTTAGGGTAACGCCTCTGCCAATAATTTTTTACTTCAATGTATTGATTCAGGATTCTTTCACTCCTTCGAGGCGGTCAGTTCTGGAATGCATAAGAAAACCGGAGTACCCAAAAGAAATCCATCAAACATCGGCAAGTAAACTAACAAACATATTTCCACTAGATCTGTCCCGGTGGGGATTCGAAGCTAGACAGCGCTTAAGTCTAAACAGATAACGAGGTTCCGGAATGGATCAAATATAGTGGTAAATAGTAATGCCGATTACAATACAATTAAGAAAAAAGTATTTATAGTTCTTTATGCAATACCGACTAAAACATTGGCAACATTCAAGTACGCGTTTGCACTCAATTTTTACTTTTACTAGATTTAATTTGGATGGAACATTTTTAAGAATAGAATTAGAAAGTGAAAAAGTTGAATATTCTTAGCAAAAGCCAAAGCCACTGATACAACAAAAGAAAAACGTCAAGATAGACGAGAAACAAATAGTTTTAAAATAGAATTAATAGCTTAATTATTGGTTCACCACATATCATTTTAGGAATATCAACTCAATCTGGCGAAAAATACGAAATTATTTTTAAAATTGTGTTTGCGAATTTGCACGTAGCACGAGAATAGAGTAGAATCGAAGGTTTCCTCGAAAATTTAAACAAAATAAAATGAAAATTCTTCTCTGTAGATGAGAAAAAGTCACACGCAGTGGTCATATCATTCCGCTTTAACCGATGCAGAATGCCACCAGCCGGGTTCGAGTCTTAGTTGTGAGAGACGCTGCAATCCGTAGGCAATCTTAAGATTACCTGTCCACCTAGGTCCCATGTTAGACAGGCATTAAACTAAATACACAATGACAACGGCCTCTTGGCTTACGATTGAAGTATATTGTAGAGTTAAAGCATCAGAGTTTTGACAACCCTGATCTTGCATTTATTTGAAACAGTAAGATAAAATATTATGCTTGATAACTTGAAAATTTATCATATAAAGACAAAAAGAAAGTTTTCTTTGGAAATTGATCAAAATTAAACTTTTATCTTCGTCTTACCTGCTATGGTCACTGCAAACACCGATAACACACCGAAAGATATACCAAGTAAAGACATTTTGATGCCTTGATACAAAGACAACGTTTACCACTATATATATATATATATATATATATATATATATATATATATATATATATATATTATATTATATTATATTATATTATATTACCAATATCAAACAATTAGTATCAATCATAATTATTATTATATATGTATTAACTTACATCATTAAGTCATATAAAAATATACAATGTATACAATAATGTCATCGATCAACAGTGGGGGTTTATCATTTACATAATAATCATGACCAGTTCACGCAACTGTTTTCTGAAAGATTCGTAATCAAGATAATTTTATTACTGTATTTATGTGTGTTTGGGCTTTATAAAATCAACAAAATCTCTATTAAAGGGTGATCTGCGATATTGCGATTTTGACTATTCATCACGATATCATCGTCTGTAAATTTTCGGCGATGATAATCGCGATGACGATATATAATACCAGCTCTATTATAATGTAAGTGACACTACCTTATTTCATTTACTAGTATATGTACATGTGTTGAACCATCCCTTAGTCTGTAATTGTTTTGTTTGTAAAATAGATTCCTACCTTGTTTACTTACCTGTGCTGTATATGACATAATAAACAAACGTTTTTGATAGACAACATATTTGTTGTGTTTGGCAACATGATTTTTCAACAAACAATCGGTAAACCAATGGGCACTAACTGTGCACCTTTGCTTGCTGATTTGTTCCTTTCCTCATATTAATCAGAATTTTTACAGAACCTAGTCAAATCTGGAGAAAAGACTGTCGCTAAATCCATAAACCACGAATACAGATATATAGATGATATCTCTAAATAATCCTAAATTTGGAGAATATTTGAATGCCATCTATCCAAGTGAGCTTGAAAAAAAAAGCCTAGGCTAATTAAGGCCCTTAAAAAGTTTTATGGCCGTCATCACAATATTGTTGATAAGTATATAGTCACTGTATCCAAACTTATACTGGATATATTTGACTTACCGTAGTTTTTTGTTCCTTTAATTTTCGGGATTGACTTGCACGTGACGGGTCAGGCTGGCTGGGCTGGGGGTGTTTGCCCTTCCGGAGCGCCCGGCTCCACTTCCTTGATGGAAGATCACGTGCATAACTAATTTTGCCAGCTTTCACGGTTTTTACTTTGTTTTTTTTTTTTTTTTTTTTTTTTTTTTTTTTTTTTTTTTTTTTTTTTTTTTTTTTTTTTTTTTGATTGAGGTTTGGACAAGGACTGATATGTTTGTTTTATTTTTATATCTTATGCTTTTAATCTTCTTTTTTTCTTCTTAAGAAGTATGTAGCAGTCAAAATGTTTGTCAGTCTATTAGTGAAAAATATCATTTTTACTTCATTGGATGGATTTTGATCAAACTTGAAACATTTTTATGTGAAGTTTAAACACAATAATTTCAAACTGGGCGTAGTTTCAATTATTCGAAAATTCCGATTGGTTATTTGACGTCTACTTATATGAATACATGTATCAAAATTAAGTGAAAAAACGTTGTTTTTGTTTTGTTCGCGTATGTTCACATTCCGTTGTGAGTGAAACGTTATTTGTTATTGTTGCATGTCTTGTATCTATCCGCTAGCAAAATCTTGCATCGTAAATAGAGTGATTCCGGTATTTTTTCGTAAATTACTTATGCGAGAAAAATAGTGAGGTCGAGATGGGTAATATTCGATCCTCGTTGTCACTCTCGATCTGACAACTCGATCGGAATTTTCCCATCTCGACCTCAAACTCGTAACAGATTTTCTTTATGTATAAATATTTATATGTATAACTTAAAGTTTAGAAAAATCGTCAATAAGAACTTCATGATCAATGTCATTATTTTCATTGCAAGTCGTGTTAGTTTTAGGACATTATGACAATAAACATAGATAATTCGTTCAAGATAGTACGTAAGGATGATAGTAATTGATGTTTTTTATGTCTTGTGTCCGTGACTTATTGGTTGAGTTTGTAAAATTATCGTGCAATAAGTGAAGGGTATAATGGTTCAGGCGCGGGAATGATAAATAAATAGAAACTTTTCTTCTTAGATGGTCTTTCCGATTACACCTTGAGACCGATATACATGTACCTTGTCAAGTTAAACTAGGTACAAAAATCATTCTGTAAAATTTGCTCAGTGTAGCCTTTAATAACTGCAACATTTACTTCAGTTGGTGGTGAATCGGTATAAGTGGATTTATTTACCAATTGAACTGTTTTAAAATAGTTCATTATCAATATGAATGCGAAAACTTTGCAAGCGAACTGATTAACGCGCATTTTAAGACAGTTCCATTGTTGTATTTTTGTTTAATATTTTTTTTAAAAAAAGTATTCATTGATTTCAAGATTTAAAAAATCCCCTTCTATAACATTTGCACATCAGGAGGAGTCCAGTATACGCAACAGCCACGAAGAACGTGCATTTTAGACGGAGAACGACACGTTATTAATCCGCACTTGTTTTATGGGGTAACCACGGGGTTTTGGTTTGAAAAATAATAGTATTACCACGTATCTTGATGGTATTTTCTCGGTTTTTCATTGACATAATGTATTTATGAGAATATGGATATTTACATGATAGTCGATATGAACATAAGACTATCAAGCTTGTAGAAATGGGAATTTCGAAAGGAAAATGAAAATATATTGTCTAGAACAAAACATAACACATGTTATATACATATACATATTACATACTTTTTACTTGATACAACTGAAATCACATTATCATAAATGATAACAAAATAAAACTAACGACAGCATGGTTTTTCAAATTGTGATATATTTCGAATACACATTATTCCTTATCAAGCTTACATTTTGACTAACTACATGACAAGATTTATGTAAACATTCGATTGTAAAACAGATGATACAATATTATTACATAGTTAGTACAATTAAAGATAGATTTCAATTATAAAAAATCCAATTAAGTCACACCCTAAGGGTTATTCGACCACATTCAGTAAGAAAGTTGTCCCATCTCCTGCTTATTGTTTGTTTAAAGTGGACTTTTCAAGTTTAATATGTAAAGCCTCCAGGATCACCAAATCAAAGTCTGTATTACCTTTATTAAGGGTTTTGAATGCATTGGTAATACTTGATTCTTTACATGTTTTACAAGTTTCCATGTGGTTAAATATTGCACTTCCTGTTTCAAAATGTTCAATTATTCGTCAATATATGAAAAACCATGCTGTCGTTAGTTTTTATTTTGTTTTTATTTATAAAAGCCTTTACAATACCAAGAATTATCATATAAGTCAACCATCTGTGATTTATAAAGAAATTTGATATCAGGAAAAAGTAACAGATTGAAGGTATCCGACTTTATTGTCAGAAAAATAAACAATAAACATTCGTATAATATAAGTGTAAATTTATTTGTTTATAAAGTATATTTTCACGCATGTATGCTTCCTGGTTTCATTCGACAAGAATTTGGATAATGACTGATTTTACAGTAAGAATTGAAAATTCTCAATGCTAAATTATATAAGTGCAATGCAGAGATATAATGTCTGTGTCTTTGAGAGGGATGTGTGGTCTGGATATAAGATCTATATATGTAATATAATTTGACAAGGGCTTAAATTTCCTCTTACTTTTCTCGTTATGAATATAGGGTGACTATGTGCTGTAAGTGTTTAATGGACAAAATCCATACTTGTAATATCACAAAGTGCACAATTTCCGACGGTTTTAACTATATATTCATTGCAAGTTATATATTATTGCAAGCTAAAATATTCATATCTTGAGGTTCCTATAAATGTTGTCGTATGGTAAATACTATAAAATTATACAGCAACAGAAAGAAACGTTTCTTGAAGAAATATGTTATTATTTTTTTTTTCAATTTTCTGAATGAAATATTCAAATATTCTACCTTTTTATGACAACTTATAAATTTTTGAATTTTTTTTTTCAGAAAATTCAAAAATTTATATGACAATTGAGTAAAAATATAAAAACTAAACAAAAGATGCATTCATACATTTATTTACATGTACATATATTTCATATATTGTTTTCATCAAAATTATTATTTAATTTAACTTATGATCGTACTTCTTAAAAAACAATATTTTACGAATTTCCTTTACAGAAAAGTTTAGTTTAAAAGGCACACATGTAACAACAACATGCTTATTAAGAGTGAAAAAATCGGTAGAGGTTTAGTTGAAATGGAGATTTGTTATAAAAATAAGCTCTTACTATATCTGCTTTATTCTCACATTGCATATAACAATCAAGAGAACAAACAATACACATAATACAATTAGCTAGGATATATTGGAGAGCATTTACCACAGAAAACAATTCAGCACCTACTCATTTACAAGAACTAAGTTTACAACCAAACCCGACCCCTCCCGAAAAAATGTTGTAGGCAATAAATATGGGAGTAAGATGGGAGAAAAAAAATTTCTGAATAGTTGGAATTGAATAAGTTTGAAACAAAAATATAAACATTTTAGATTTTTAAGAAGGATTAAAATTTTACAGAAAAACATGAAAAAAAAATTAAAGGAAAAAAATGGATAATATCCAGGGAAAGTATCTAAATTAAAAAAAAAACGACAGTGAGCCAGAATTTATAAGGATACAAAAGTAATGAAGATAGTTGTGTATTGCATTACACAGAGTAAGCATATACCATGTATAGAGACCTCATTTTTAAAAAATTGTCTATTAAAAACAATAGACCAATAGAAAATCTTGTATTATACAATCTGTTATATTAACCAATTATCAAGACTACCTGTATATAAAAAAACAATAAAGAACATTAAATCTCAAAACAGTGAAACAAATTGTACTATTGAGTAAAGCAACATTATACAGAAATGAATTACGCTATATAAGAAACACCTGT
The DNA here is from genome assembly GCA_029721355.1 of Tegillarca granosa. NCBI lineage: Eukaryota > Metazoa > Mollusca > Bivalvia > Arcoida > Arcidae > Tegillarca > Tegillarca granosa. Next base: position 7,966,910 of record CM056595.1, read on the forward strand.
CGAAATTCAACCAATAGCAAATTAAAAATAACTATTTCAAAAAGATTTTTGTTAAGCCATTTTATAGACATTCTGTAGAGTTTAAATTTAAAAAAAATAAAAACGTTAATATATATCGATAGACGTATCATGACTAAATTTGAATTAGAAACTAGTATTTGTTACCATAACGATCTCAAAATTAGAAATTATTTAACTCATCTTAAATTTATATTACATTGAATTTTCAATAAAATGCAATAAGAAAAAACAACGCTATTATCAAAGAAAATACACGCTGTTACTAGTTAACAAAAATTAATAATAATACTATTATACATTTATAATTTTATAAACCAAACGTTTTAGGTTACTTTATCAAAATGTAAAATAAAGCAATTTAGACATCTTATTGGTTAAAAAAGCATAAACTCTCTGATTATGTTTTGATAATATAAATTTTATGATATATTGACTTTCTTGAGAAAAAACATCTCTCTACCTACTTGAAGCCGAATATACAGGTGCAGGCAAAAAGTTTAGAACACCCTTTCCCTAAATTAATATTTTCTGCATAACTTTAGCGTCAGTGATACACAGTATGCATCTACTTTATCAACAGACAGCCAAATAGGTCATTTCAATGCGGTAACGTTACAAAACGTGGCTAGTAAAATGCTTAAGTTCAAAAATAAAATACACTTTTTGTTAGTTACAGGTTGCAAAAAAATATATATTGAGAACGTAATTGTGTAGCTTTAATCCTTCATCCAAAAAATATTGCTTAATAAACAAAAAATAATTCATCATTCATAAAATTAATTGAATTTGTAACACATTGCGAATCTGCTTTCGGCTTACGAAATCAGTGGCCGTAATAGTAACAAAGGCACGAAGGTATAAACTTTATTATGAACATGACCTTTAGTCTTGACTTCGTTATGAACGCATTGTCACAGTTAGATCTTGGTTATATATTTACAAATTGTCGAGATATAGCAAGTTTTCCCCAATTTTGACACCAGTGACAACTACTTAAATAGAAACAACAAGTCACGCTTTATTTATAAAAAATCAAACTCTAACTTAAAATGATATATCAAAATTATTGTAAAACCAATATCTATAATTATTCTAAGATACAAATCTATACAAAATGCTTATTGTTTTTTTTTTTATATAATTATCAATTTCAATCTTATGCAGTTATGACCTTGTCCTATGAGCTTATGACCTTGAATCATATATAAAAATGGCTGTTATATTAATACCTATAATATTCTAATTAATAATAATTTATGTTCGGATTATATTTTAACCTATCAAGTTTTTCGGTTTCTCAGTCCCTAGTGTCACTGATGAACAATGAATTCAAAAATTAAATTTAAACTGGTGTTTTTGTTAAATACGTGTATCTACATTCCTATACAGTTTTCCAGAAAATTATCATTTCAGACTTTTTATGCTGCTGGGACCTTGCGCTTTGAGCTTACGACCTTGAATCATATATCAAACTGAACTATGTATCAAAATTATGGTCATAGCAATGCCTACAATATTTTTTATTACGCATGCAGTTTTCAGATAATTAACAATTTTAATCTTCTCAAACAACTATGACCTTGATCTTTGATCCTACGACCTTAAACCGTATATCAAAATGATCATTATCAATTCCTACTAATATATACATGCCTCAACATAAAGTATCATGTTAAATTTTGTCATGCTGAAGCATTTAAGAAATGTGTTGTTTTTGTCTCTCTCTTATAGTTTTCAAGTAAATAGCCAAAAACTGCAAACAGCACAAACTAGGTCATAACCTTGATATTTTTTACCTTGACCTAATTTTGAAGGTCATTTTAAGAAAAATTAAAACTTAAAATCCCATGTGACTTTTTGTTCAAATAGTCAAGTTTAGATAATTTGAAGCTATTTTAGGATTTTTCGATTAAACACAAAAAAACGTGTAACCCATTTTTCAACCTAATTTTACAAAATGAACGAACTATAGACTAAAGATTTTAGAACAGCTAGATATCACATCAGATTTATTCTCACATCAATGGTTTTCGAGAACTTTTTTGAAAGATCTTTGCACCCCTATGTCACTTAACTAGTTTTGGCAGCCATGGCAACGCCGTGAACAAATCTGGAAAGCATCTGTCTATTTATACTTTCATGACTATTGAAATCTGTTAAGCAGTTTCAAGAAGTTGAAAATAGGTGTAAAAGATGCACACATGCACACACGCATACACACGCTGTGCTACGCCATAAGCTAACATGACCTGTCGTCAGGTGAGCTAACAAGAGGCCCTTGGGCCTTAACGTTCACCTAAGTATATGCAAAGTGCAATAAGCAATATACTAATTACAGCAACTTTCAAAATTTTCTCAAGTTTAAAACTGCCAAAATACTAAATCAGAAATATCTACTTACATTTCATATACTAGTATATGTAGCTAATATGCATGTACCGGTTAATACAGTATACTTATGCAGCTACGTCCTTGACCTTTGAAAATCATTAACTATTTTAGTATACTTTTACAGATATGCCCTTTACCTTTGAACCTATGGCTTTGAACCATTTATCAAAATCGTCATATCAATAACTATAATTTTAATATAAATTTCTTTACAAAAAGTTTAATATATTGTTGTCAAGATTAATACCAAATCTAGTTAAGACAATGATCTTTAAATTTATAACCTTGAATCATATATCAAAATGATTGCCATAGCAACATCTACAGTATTCAAATATACATGCATATACAATAAGTTCATAGTTTGTACTTTTGCAGCGGTGACTTTGACCGTTGAACTTATGAACGTGAGCTATAGATCAAAATGGTATTTGTATCCATACTTACAATAATGTAATATACATGCCTATACATAAAGTTAATAGTTTTCAAGATATAATTGGAAAATATAATTCCCCCACTTAGTGCCTTGCCATTCACCCATTTTTTGCCCCAGGACTACCATTTGTGCGAATCTGAAACTAGAGGACCTAAGAATATTATTCATGACATAACTAAGGTATATAACTTGTACATAAGAAGTTATGTACACTATTAAGTCCCTTATGGGGCCCCAAATAGACATAACACCTTCATTTGTGCAAATCTGAAAGCCCCCCCCCCCCCAGGCATAATGGTGACCATTTAATTTAAAGTAGTTTTGGGGAAGAAGATTAAAATGTAAAAAGTTTACGCATGGCGAACAACGCACGACGGACGAAGATGGATAGCAATAGCTCATCAGAGCTTTTAGCTTAAGTCAGCTAAAAATCATTATCTGAATTGAAATATTTTAGAACTGGTTGAAATAAATGCAACGCAAACAAGACGCTTATGGGCCTTAGCGCTCAACTGAGGATATGTCCAAACGTTTGCAAAGAACTTATTTACCAAAACTTCCCTCAAGCTTGAAACTGCCACAATACTAAACCAGACATTTGCAGTCATACTTTATAAAAAGCTAATATACATGTAGTAACTTAAGTACAATGAATAAATCCTTATGCAGCTATGCCCTTGACCTTTGAAACTATGACTTTGAACCATATATCAAAATGATCGTCATATCAATATCTACAATATTCTGATATACATTCCTACACAAAAAGCTAATAGTTTTCAAGACAATTCACATTATCAATTTTCTTATACAGCCATGACCTTGACCTTTAAACGTATGACCTTAAACAATATATTTAAAAAATCGTAATATCAATACCTACAGACGAAGATTGGTCGCTATAGCTCATGTGAGCTTTCAGGTCAGGTGAGCTAAAACCCAGTTCATTAATTGGACCCTTCACCTTGACACACTTTAGAGTGACTATTAAAATATCAAAACCTGAAAATTTCCGTTAGTAAGCCATACCATATGGTAAAAATATAACAATTATCTTATTTCATAAATAAGGCCATGACCCAGATCTTTGACTCAATGTGATGTAGAAAAATATTGTCACAAAACATCAAAAAATATTTTACATTATAATATGTTGAAAAAAAAAATTATATGTAAAAAACAAAGTAAATCCCATCAACTTGGCTTTTGACCTTGACCCAAATATTGAGTTGATTTGAAGAAATTTTAAAACTACCATTATCCGTTTAAAAAGCCGCGTTATAATAATTTGAAGCCAAATTGTTTTTACACTTCAGGGAAAAATGTGTAACTTATTTTTGATCTAATTTCACGAAAGAACAAACTACATGTATAAGTTTTACATCCTAGATAAGCCATATATCGAATTAGATATTTTCTCTAATTATCGGTTTATTAAAAAAATTTTCAAAACTTTTGTTACTTTGACCTACATGTAGTTTTTGCACCTATTGCAACGTCACGAAGAATCTGAATCGCACCTGTCTATCTATTCTTCTAACAAAATTTTGTTTAAATCCATTCCGTTTGATCAGGGAAAATTTTGAAATTGAGTGACGATGAACTCACGCACACTTCTACACTGCTCTATGTCATCACAGTTCAGATGACCTTTGGTAAACCACCATTATACAAAAATAATTTTTCTTGTTACAGACTTGAGTTTTGAGGCGATATTCATATGTCGAAAGGGCGTGAAACCAGCTCATTTGCACATCTTATTAAACATACGAAGTTTACTCAAAACAAAATTCAACACCAGTGATTGCGCACATGTTCACGTCAACGATATCATGAAACTTTTTTTAAAAAAGTTTTAACTTTTTAAAGAGATAAGGAATGTTCCAAACTTTATGCCGGGCCTGTATATCAGTCAGTCTGTCTATCGTTTCCACAGCACATCTGTCTTAAATTTATTTACACCCTGTATCAGAAGGTTTCAATATTGAAAGATACTACCATGGGGAGACTTAGTCAATTTGAGATTTGAAGTACCGATACACTCATTCGGATTATCAAAAAATAATAAACCAATGAATAAAATATGATTCTAGGTAATTTAGTGAATTACGTACGTCCTCTCAGAAAAGGCTTACAAATGTGACCATTAGAAATTTGATTAATTGTGCAATTTATTTTTCTTCAGAATTTGGGTTATTGTAAGTTGCTCTATATTAAAAGTTCTTATATTCTAATTAAGCTACGGAAGCTGTATACTTCTATGTTGCTGTATGTATACATTGGCTACAAAATGACTAAAAGTTTTGAAATTTACATGATAAATTGATTATTTTTGTACAGATCAATTTAAGTGTAATTTAAAAAATATCGACTGTTATATACAGGTGGTCTTATTTTGCTGGTACTGAGAATTTACAAACTTTGCCATACAGAAATCTACAATGTAACACATACATGTCATCAATTATATATGTAATAACTGAAAGTGCTAAACCTCTTTCAAAATCTTTAAAATATGAATCAGATGTCATCATACGCGAAATATGAGTGATATCTCACGAACATGCTGATATAAATTTGCCTTTATAATTTGAGGATACATACAAGTTCCTGGTTCCAATAATTTTATCTTTTCGATACAAAAGAATTTTTTTTTCAAATTCTTGTGTTTCGTTATTAGCAAGGTAACAGCTTTGGATTTGGAATTCAGTGTGTAAATATTTGAAAAATATGTCAAAAAATAAAATATTGACTAAAGAAAATTGTAATTTCGTATTTTTTTTTAACTTTCTCTAAGAAAAATTCAAAAAGTTCCATGACAGAATTTCTAATCATTTTTAAATATAGTTCTTTGATCTAGCTACAGATAGAGATAAAATGGATGAATAAACGCGCAAGAGCTACATTAGTGTTTACCTTATATAAAATATGTTTTGACATTTTAATAAAATAATAAAACAATTGTGGTGAATCCTATACCGATAACCTAAATACTAGGTACGTAAACTTTTTAAAATCGAAAAAGAAAGTTTCCGAATAAAGTATATTGCACGGTCCTTTTAAAAGGCTTGCAATCAACTTTTGTCATTTTAAATCCTTCAGATCGTGCAAATATCGTGTTTCTGATGTTTATGCAAATCAGAATTGGAGTCGAACTTCATAAATGATACTGTTGAAATAAGAATTCTATTGGCTACATAAACATACAATGTATACTTGCAGGTATATGGTTTTTACTCAGAAAATTGAGAATTTATATATATTCTTTTTTTTTTATGATTTTACGAATTAATATCTATAATGATTTCTATACTTCCATGTGAAAAGATTTTTGCTATTTTTAAGCGAGCAAAACCTTTTTTTTTATATAATTGATAAGCAAACATCACAATAAATGATTCCTTGATAAGAAAATGTAGAACAATTTGGAAAACATTTTGAAATCATTATTGATATTAAATACAAACTGACTGAAAAAGGAAAAAAGTGAGATATGTTTTGACAATATGCATGTGGTAAAAAAAATTCCCTTTGACAAAGCAGAAAGTTTTTAGCGGAATACGATCTAATCATGGATATACATGAGATGTGACAGATGATCACAAATATAAATACATGATTTTTGGTAAATTTATAACAAGTTAAAACAATAAATAACAAACGTTAACATTAAATAACCAATGATAAATATTACAAGCCCGTTGTTGTTACAGGACCGCTATCAACTCTCCACATCTATAAGAAAATAAAACCAAAAAACATTCTTGTAATTAATAAAATCCCAGAAACCAGTAAAAATAGGTATAATATTTTAAAGCTGTGTAATTAACATTACGTCTGAAGTCTTTCAAACATTTCTTGCTATCTGCTACTTTTGAGTCGTATTATTTTATTTTTAAAAAAAACAAAAGTAGCACATGACATATGTATTATGTATAGAGGTATAAGACATTTTGAGCCGATTGCGAGAGAGAGAGAGAGAGAGAGAGAGAGAGAGAGAGAGAGAGAGAGAGATTAAAATATAATTTTCGGTACTTACTTTATAAGAGAAAGCCTTTCTTAAAACCACAGTAGGTTTGTTTATTTTGTTTATTTTCTCCAGTGCTTCCATTGCTGGTTCCGGCAGTTGGCTAAATCGTTATAAGAAATGAAACATAACAAGTGAGTGAATTATTGTGTAAAACCCCACCAGCATTACTGCAGCTATTCCTGACTAGATAACTTTAAAGATACATGATATTATTAAAGCTTATTTTTTGTAAATTTTAAACAAGTTTTTTTTCTAGAAGGGGGTTTAAATATTTGAGTCCATCAATGTTGCTAAAGAGAAGAAAGTGGATTTGTTAAAGTATAACGCCAAAAGTTTACTGAGTTTCAAGTTACTTAGCAGTACTAGCAGTATTTAGAACCGCTAAAAACACGTATCAGTTGAAACAACAACAGTAATAAAATCAACAACAAAATATAAAACACAGTCCAAAATTGTTGAGACCACTTCTTGTATGTTTCCGATTCTGGGTAATTGTCATGTGCAGAATTTTGAATATTCCTTTTTGTGTAGAATTTTAAATACATGTATTTCTTTTTGTGAAAATTCAAACTTCTGCACATGACATAAGGATATTTTTATTTTGATAGTAACTTAGAAGGGTAATTACCTGATTATCAGCTGCGGCTGTTTCACCAGGAGATCGATTTGCTCTCTGGTTGTTGTTAGCTTTGGCCAATTCCATCTCTTTCTCTGAAATTGATCATTAAAAAATAAACAACTCGGTTGATATTGACATTTCCCACTATCTTCTTGCCTATGCATGTCTTAATAGAAAGAAGTGTAAGTATGGTATTATCATTTGCTTTAAAATTCAAAGGTTGTGCGTTCGAAACTGACTTGGAAATTGCAAATTATTTGTGATGATTTTTACCTCCTGCTTATACTAGAAATGTGAAAGTTCGTTACTAGAAAAGTCCTTTAAATGATCCTATCCTGAAAACCGAGACACCATGTCTCAATACTACAGTCATCTCTGTAAGATCTTTGTCGCCGAAGACGCTTCAACACGGGGCGATTAAAAAAGACTGAGTAGTGTGCACATTTCGGAAAATCATTCCTCATCAGTAACAATAGTTTATTTCATATTTTCATCTTACCGATTTTCAGTCTTTCTTCTCTCTCTTGCCTCTCTCTTTCCTCTTTTTTCTCTTTGTAAGCATTATACTGCTTAATGAGATATTGTAGGCCAATTCCAATTGTGAAAATCATTATGGCTAAAACAAATATTAAAGGTTTTACAAAAAATTAATTTAAAAAGGAAAAAAATATTTGCAATTTTTTCAATAATACGTTTCACGTGAAACAGATACATAATTGTTCGATATCTTTTAGGACCCACGTATATATTTGCGACTTTTTCTTTAAAACTTATTTAAACTATTGAACAATTTAGTAATTAATCAGAATAAAAAAAATTGCGCATGTTTTAACTTTTAAAATTAGAATTCTTATTTTCTCACCTCAAATAAAAATACTGTAAAACGAAATAACTCTATACTAAGTGAGATTTGCCAATTCCTGCTACAGTCGCCAGTCGCAATGAAATGTAACCAATGACACTTATGGCGTCACAATGCATCAGAACCCGTATTAGGTATAGTCATGTGACTAGCGTGAATTTGCGATTTCCGGGTACATGAACAATAGTTGTGGTTAGTAACCGCGTCAAATGACATCATGTTACAATTTTTCTTCTAAATAATTCGACCGCCCTTGATTTTCAATATAACATCAATATACGAGTTTAAATAATTTCTGGGTACTTCATGCAAGTAAAAGAAAAAAGTTGTATATATTTTATATACTTGAATATACGTTATCAAATTAAATACCTTCTTTAGCAGATAAAGTATGCAACATTTAAAAAGGTAAAAAAAAAAAAGAAGGGGGACAAAAACGTTAAATGTCAAGAAGTAAATTACAAAACACATGTTTCTCGGGCTTATTTTTAATCGCGTCTGCCACCAATTTGTAACAAATTAAAAACCAAAAAAGAAAAAAAAAATCAAATTTACCAGAAATATCACTGATAACAACCGGTGTTTTGTTACTGTTTTCGTTAAGTATGTTGATAAACTGACACCAGAACTATTTCTTACATTTTATAATAAGATTAAAATAAAAGTTCTTACTTAAATTCTTTGATTTTTCAAGTCTGTAAACATCAGAAAACAAAATTATTACACTGAAATTGATTTACGATGATCGCAGTTACAGGATAACTTGAAGTAACCAATGTAACCAATGACGTCACAATTCACTTTTTATTGACAGAACCGTATGAGGACTGGTAAATCAAAACACGTGACGACAATTGCAGATTTTGATTGGATGTCTAATTTGTAATATTATAATATAGGAGGATAGTAGGTGAATTTTCTTAGAGGGATTTTCTAAATACTAATTTTTTGAGATTTTATAATGTTATACTACGTTCTAGAAACGTTTTATAACTTAAATAAGTCCATATACGTATTGTTTTATGATAAATTAATTTAATAATTTAATAATATTGAATTTGACACACAAACCATTGCGTTTTGATCACTGGCTGCTATAATGGAAAGTCAATTCAACATGAACTCGAGGCATTATTTTTATTATTATTTATTCCTAGCCAAAAAACTCGGGTACGTATTTCTTTCAACTGCAAAAAAATGCAGGTAGAATGTTATCGTTTGTTGGCAGAATATTTTTGTCTTGTAATCCCCTTTTGTTTCATGTGTTACAAAACCTACACAAAACTAGTCAGCTAATCAGATTGGTTTACGGTTTTTGGCAAAATCTGATTGGTTTGTTATTTTTAGATGACAAATTTTCTATATCAGATCTCACGGTGTCTTTCGGAGAGGCTTGGCACGTTAAAGAATCCTCCCGGCACTTTGCCCTTAGCGCACAAAAAAGGTCAAAATCTTTGCCACTTCACCTATAGCTGGTGACGTCTCGATATAAGTGAAATATTATTGACTTGGACGTAAAACCCAATTTAATAAAATCAAATCTACATATGATCGGATTTTGGCAGAATCTTATGTTTATTGTTAAAACAAGTTGGGTGTTAGATAAAATACTCGATAGTTACATGACATTTATTTTCAGGGATCCTGAGTGGGATGAAAACATCCTTTCATACAACCGCATTGTGACCTAAAGGTAGTCGTGATAGTTGATAAGGGGTGCACTCTAGAGAATCTTCTTGGGGAGCTCACCTCACCACAAAACTTCAAAATCCGAAATAGCATTTAGATTCTATATGGAAAATTTATTGTTTTTGGTAAATGCAGGAGTAGATCTAGTCATTACATAGTGTACTATCAATGTTTAGACAAGAATATGCGTTCAAGCTTAGGCTTATTTAAATCAGACCTTAAGAATTGATGTTGCGTTCTGACAGGTGTGTCGCCTAAAGACATTTTAATAGTTCAATTGATTTAGGCAACCACCCTGGTTCTTCGCCTGCGGTATTGGTGGTTTATTTAGTCTTATCATGTTGAACATTCCAAACAGTAATTTTTCAGCTTAGTCTCCTTGGATAAAATGGTGCAAAGTGTCGTAAATAAACATCACACCAACTAAGTGAATTTTACTGGTACAAAACCCACCAGCAAAGGCCCAAGACAACAAAAACATTCCTCAAATGTGTGGATCGAGGTCGAACCCAAAAGGTTAAAACGTCTTGAGTCTGAAGGCTAATACTTTATCCACTAAGTCATCGCGACATCTTCACCCACAGGTGGTTATATTTCAAATAAGTGAATAAATACTGACCGAGGCCTTAATTCATGCATTTAAGGTAAAAATGCTGAACACTGTTTACAAAATGAAAGGATATTTTATTGCACATATGCCTTTAAAAAGAAAAAAAAAGACTCCATACAATTTACAATTTACTTTTATACAAATAAGTCAGAATATGACGTCATAATGATTATGACATCATAAATATTGTTTCTTTTACAATTATAAGAGCACCTTTAATAAGAAGTTATAATCAGTCACAACACAATACATCTACATCTATATTAAAGGCACGGGGTTATATAGTTAAACCTTTATGAACAGGACAACTCCATGTTAACCAGATTTTTGTGGACAGTCCATTTTTCTTTCCTGATTGTTGAGATGATCGCCGATCATGCTATAACCAGCCAAATTTTAAAACTGCTATAACTTCATTAAGCCTTAACTTCAAACTGGCAAATTTAATGTTGGGATGACCTACGTAATGCTTTTTTTAACAAGATGTTCAATCATACATAGATTCTATTTTATTGCAGTACAATAAACAAAAGTCAGCAAATATGAACAAGCAATTGAGAAAATAAGGTCAGATATTTCACCTGGAAGAAATTGTACTGTCCCTATGCTGTCTGGCTTACAAAAAATATATTATTTTTGTCACATCAAAATTTCTGACAAATTTGTTTTTAACAAAACCAACTTAAATTAGTGTGAATTTTTCATGACATTACAACTTCTTTGCGAAAGCCAAACCTTTCCTTGACTTTATCTGTTCTTTCTGTAACTGTAACCTCAGTCATGCAAGTATTTGAAGGTACTTTAAGTTGACCTGTTTAATTCGATAGTATATTATTCTTTTTGTTTTGTATTATTAGGTAATAGGAATCCTTGACACTTGGCTTCATATCTTTGTAAAGAGAGAGAGAGAGCGAGAGAGAGAGAGCGAGAGAGAGAGAGCGAGAGAGAGAGAGAGAGAGAGAGACAGAGAGAGAGAGATTTTATTTATACCATATATACAGTAAATAATACATCTTGTGTGATTCTTAAACAATATCATATTAGAAAACATTGCAAAGGTTTAATGCTCTTAGTAAAATGAAATGGAATATGTCAGTTGCTCTAGATAAAGAAATGTCTTCTCACTCACTCAAAACATGAAACATTTAAATTGCTTACTAAAAATTAATTTAATATTAAAGTAACATTAATTAAAGAAAGACAACTTTAATCTATCTTTCAATGTTATATAACATGCTAGCTAACACCCTTAAATCCTGTATTAGTGTGTACCTCCTTATCTGTCATGTCCATATTTGGTCATGATAACTTGATGGTCCTGTCATACAAACAATGCAAAATGAAATGTCCATCAGCAGAGCTGTTATAGGAAAAATTTATTTCCCCTGCAAATGTAGCAGTAAATGATTTAAAACAATTTTAACACTGCATAAACATTCTTATTGAATGCTAAAGTTAATATCAGGAGAAAAGCTGAATTAAATCTGCTGAAGGCAAGTTAAAATCTAAAACTGTACATAAAATTACTGTAAATCCAAAAAAATTCACTTCTATGTAACTGAATATATTTCAAGACAATAATATTATTCAGACACTAAATATTTGAAAAATATCAAACTACAAGTAAATTTAATCTTGCCTTAATTTCAATGTCCTATATGGATTCTCCACCATACCAAACAATCAATACCTATGACTTTTATGCAGAACATTGTGGAAAAAATGTTTACATTTCAAATTCCAGGGAATGTGTTTTTAGAAGAAAATGTCAAATAAGGTGATTTTCCTTATCAATCCACTTACTAGTTTTGCTAAACTGCTATAGGAAACTGCATGGTATGCTTGTAAACTATTTTTTTTTTATTCATTTATTGATTTACTAGTATTTATTGATTTATTTTTTATTTATGTTTGTCTCTTCTTGCAGATATTCTAATGGGCAAGTTAAACCTAAACATTAGAAAAGGTAGATGAGTATATTTACAATGGGTGCCATTCCATATTGTCGACTTTAACATGACATGTGATTTACTTCACATTAACAAATAAGATCAAGCTGATTATGCATGGCTGTTTATCTTACTCCCAGTGATGTCAAGGATTTGGTAATTTTGAATTGCTTTGTATTGTGATTTAATTTCCATTCATAAAAATATTCCTTAATTTTCAAATTTATAAATATTTATTTTCTCAAAAAAGTTTGGATAAATGGATATTATGGTTGTTTCATTCATATATAATTATTGAAATGATCTTCACCATCTCAATTTATTCTTCTACATGTATATTTCCACCTGTAAATTATCAGACAATAAAACCCAGATATATGCTGATATTTTGTAAGTAAAAAGTCACATGACTATTTTGCATGCACATGAAACCTTAAGAGAAGAAGCAGGAGAACAATGCCTTCACAATGCCTTCAAGTGAATCAAGTGAAATAACAAAAACAAAATAATACAACAATTTATATAAATAAGCCTTTGTAAATAGAATAATAATATTATAGTTGGGAATTTCATATTTGATATGTATACATTCGATGTATCAATATATTTATATAACGATAAAACTGGAATGCCTTAAAAAGAACAAAACAATATCAATAAACCCTTCATTCCTGAATAAACAATAGTATAGCCCTGTTCTTTTGATTTTTGGACTATACCACTGGCCTGTAGGTTAACCTGAGATAAAAACTGCCATGGTCAATTTTTAAACTATTTTGATTATGATATAACTGACAGAGTAATTTCTACCATACATGTTTTTTGTATCAAAATTCACTGGCATCATGTTCAGTGTATTTATAGTTTCTTATTGTTACCAAGCAATTACACCTGGTTCTGTATGTATGCCTTCATAAATCAGTAACAGAATATTTTTTGGACAAAATTTACACAGCATACTTACGGTATACATATATATATATATATATATATATGACCAAAAGCTTAAATATAGCATTGATGTACAAAATTAAAAGTTTCCATAATTTCTGTTAAACTCAAAGGCATAAATATAAAGCTGTTTAATGTGTCACACGATTTTAATTAGGAGAAACCCAGTCAAATGATGTAAATCCAATCAGTTAATCAGGAAACTTTCCAATATTCTGTATTTACATTTTATACAGATTTGAACAAGTATGGTATGAATGATTAAAACAATATATGAAAATTTGACATATTCTTACTGTGATAGCAGATTCAATTCGGATAGCCTAAGCCATTTGGAATGAAGAGATTTACAAAAAAAAAAAAAAAAAACAAGATAAATTTTGACATTTAAAATAATTCCTTTTAAAAATCTGTACATTAAAAATTAACATAAACAATAGTTAACCATGTATCTCCTGGTATTTTGGAAATAATGCTAGGTCCATTTTTTGTTACAGCTACGGTACTGTATATCATCAACTCGCTAAAACACTGTCGCATATTTTATTTTGATTTTGTAACTATCTCTAATGGAATTTTCCAGAGTACCACATGATCAATACCTCCTAACGTTTGTGCCAAATGTAATGGATAACGTTTACATCAAATATTCCCCCCCAAAAAACATTGTTATTACATGAAAACATCACTTTATGCAATTCTATTGCCAATAGAAATAATAGTGCCGCACAAACGCTATGAGGTATCACATGGAGCTCTAGAGAATTCCATTCACTAATACAGATCATTATGTGTTTAGAAATGCTCAGTCAAAATACCGAGGACAGACTATAAAATTTACATATATAGGTAAACAAATAACCTTAATAAACACTGAAACACATTTTTACATAACAATAAAATGTAGAATAAAAATTCAACAGTGATAAGGTGTTTATTACTTTAAACATTGTAACAATATGTGATTATAATAGTAATGTTTGTAAGTTCATCCGAGCATCACATGATGCTTGGTAACATTTCAAATGTTTCATTGGATATGACATCACATAATATGTTTTACTAGTATTCCAGGACTTAAGCTTTGCTAAGCTACAATTATAAATAACAGTTCTGCAAATATCTATGCAAGTTTCTAGGTGTGCCAATCAACACTCAACCAAATTTGTTTGCTATCTTACAAAAGCAAGGAAACGACTCATCACTGTGGTGCACATTTTGAAATTTGATTATCTTGTTAAAAGGAAGCAAGGAAAAGACTCATCACTGTGGTGCACATTTTGAAATTTGATTATCTTGTTAAAAGGAAGCAAGGAAACGACTCATCACTGTGGTGCACATTTTGAAATTTGATTATCTTGTTAAAAGGAAGCAAGGAAACAACTTATCACTGTGGTGCACATTTTGAAATTTGATTATCTTGTTAAAAGGAAGCAAGGAAACGATTCATCACTGTGGTGCACATTTGAAATTTGATTATCTTGTTAACAATGTAAAAGAGGAACAAACTATAGTAACCAATGCATTTTTAAACTTATTTTAAACAATGTATAAGAAACAAAATGACAAAAGATATATTGTCTTTCAAAAGCAAAACAAGTACCTAGAGTAAAGCAGGAAAGACTTGGTGTTCTGAAAAGAAATATGCCTTGTTGTTGATATTGTTGAGTTTTATTTTCAATGTTATTTCCACTTTTTTAAATGATGTTAGAAATGAAGTTCATCTATACATACTGCATGATTCTAGCTAATTTATAGTTTGAATAGTGACCCAACACAGAATATTTCAAAAATACATAGTGTAACATCATATTTGCAGCATAAATTTTAAACTATGTTATTTAAAAAATAAAATACTACAAAACCTTTAATAATTATATAGGTCAAAAACATATCAATGCCCTTTTTGTAAAGCTGAAAATCAATTAACTCATATCATACTACCGTGATTAAAACAAACAATGCTGTAGAGCAGTAACTGTGGCATTGATGTTATTGCTGCCATTAAAATTTTGATTCGTACCACACTTTTTGTACATATTAATGTTTTGTAATTTTTTGTAATTTATGCTGAAACATTTTATGTTGAAATATTGTTTTTGCAATAAGAATTACTTGAGAAGTTTTCACCTGCAAAATTCTGTTACTTTGTTTTATCCAATGAAAACACCAGAAACCTTCAGAATATTGTTTTGATTTTTGTGATGAAAAAAAAATCTTGTTGATCACATAGTATGTGGTTAAAATCTTGAGTTGAGTCAAGTTTCTTTTACTTATAATGAGGCAGTTACTTTTTGGATGGTGGCAAAAACCAAAGTGCCCAAAGAAATTCACTGACCTTTGATACTTTAAAATCTTAAATATTCACAATACTGCATGACTGTTTATTCATATCCTAAGTAAATCAGAGACATATTTCCCTGAAATGTAATACAGTTCCCAATACGGTCTTCCTTTAATAGGGTCCTCCTTTGATAGGGTCGTCCTTAATATTCTTTGATTGTTTACCTGGATGTGAGAGTGTACCTTGTATCATGAATTCAGAGAGATGCTATGCACAATAAAAAATATAAACTGTTCAGTAAAATTATGTAAAACTATTCAAATCCTGGAATTTGTCCCTGTATTTAAAAACTTCAAAACCATTGTAACCACAGGTCAAGTTTCACAAAACTTAATATAAAGTATGAACTTTGAACTTCCACTGGTACTTGCAATAACTT
Organism: Tegillarca granosa; assembly: GCA_029721355.1. NCBI lineage: Eukaryota > Metazoa > Mollusca > Bivalvia > Arcoida > Arcidae > Tegillarca > Tegillarca granosa. The sequence goes on from CM056595.1 coordinate 7,983,194, forward strand.
ATCAATTCATTGGAAAATTTAACACAAATGAACCATTAATGAATTTTTTTTTGTACAAGATCTTCATCATGTTCTTCTAGGTTCAAGCTTGTAAGATAACTGAGTCAAAAGTCGTTGATTGTCTATTACTTGAAGATTTCTGAAAAAAATTGAATAATTTCAAGTAAATAATTTCAAATCCGAAAAAGATATACAAGGGACATTTTTCATGCATGATTCTGTATAAAAAACATAAGTATTTTTTCTAAATAGTGCAAAAACAGTGAAAAAGTTTAATGGTGTAACAAAATAATCCCTAAGTATTTTTTATCTGATGTAGCATTTACCAAATTAAAGGTTGGTTGGTTGAATGTTGTTTTACATCACACTGGTAAAATTTCAGCTATTCATTTTGAAACAACTTTAAAAAATTTAATTTCTAAAAATTCTGTTATATCACACTGCAATACAAACACAATGTAAATGCAAATGCTCATTTTTCATGTTATACCCCAATAAACTATGCAACCATGGCAACATTAAAAGTGAATGGCATATGACTCTTTTCATTCATTGGCTGAAATTGTTTGTTGGTGATAGTTCCATGGAGGACATTTTTTTCAATTATAAAAAGATCAAGAAAAATAAAACAAAACATTGTTTTATGTTTCAGCTTAAGTGTTAAAAATTACTTTATAAGGATATAACTACGCTACGTGCATTATGAAGTGTAAACACCGTTTTTCATGTTATGACTCAATAAACTTGTTAAAAACACAAGTTATTCTATAAATATCTCAAGGATTAATCTTAACACAAGTTTATTTAGAGTGTGAGTGTTCAAGTATCCCTGATCTGCATTGTACTATTGTGTACTTAGGCAACTTAAAGAGTGCCAGTACACTCGCCCATAATGTTGCAGATATACATTTTGGACCACTCAATTCATTAAAATGAAACCAAGCCAACCAGTAAAGGCTTACGGCAAGGACCAACTTAAAAGCAAAAATTGTTTATGAATGTTTATTTGTATATTGTTTTATGTCACATCAGCAATTTGTCAACCATTTTCAATAAAAATTAATTTAATGTCATCTCTCAGTCATTGCTAGGATTATTCTTCACTTACAAAAGTTAATGTAGTGTCGAGGTTTGAGCTAATGATTTTCTGCTTTAAACTAAAAGAAATGTGACATTTCAGAGCATGTTCATACTCACAAAAAATCTTGACTGGGATGAAAAATATCATCATAGAACTCATATTAACAAACAATGTTGAACAAAATGTTTCAGTGCATTTGGTTAAAGACTGAACTAACCCCAGCTAACCAAGAAAGAGACTACAAGGTCAATCATCCAGTATAACTAACAGTAAAGGGAATTACAACTTCTATAAATGTTTGCATTTTACATCATGAAATTTTAATGGTTTACCTAATATATTCCACTACTTCTGATGAGGATTTTACGGTGTTAGGTCTTTCTATATCTGAAATACAAGAAATATTATTGATATCAACATAAATGTGTTAATGCTACATATTTGAGCAAATGGGTGCAATTTACACTCACTGTTAAATATATATAAAATATATTAAATTCTTATTTCAAGCTTTCTTAAAATTTTGAACCTTTGTAGAATTATACTGTCAAAGCTAGGTAGAAAAAAAATTCTTCAAAGCATGAAAATATAAAGAAATTTGCAACTGCTTGCAATGCAATCAACATTTTCAACATATAGAAATAGAAAATGCAATTTTTTTAAATCTTAAGTTTAGAATTATTTTGAAAAGTTTATTTTTTAAAAAAAAAAAAAAAAAAAAAAACTTAAAACTGCACTAGATATTATAAATAACTTACCAAGGGACTGGCTTCTACAAAATCGCACTGTCTTCATTGTTTGAGCAATCATATGCTGAAAGTACAAAAAAAATTGTCTTTCTTTATTGACAATTAACAGCAATTACCATATATGATAAGTTTCAAAGCAGAACACAGAAATCCAATTTAAGGGGTTAAAATTTTTAAGACATGGTTTACCAAAGGAGTTTAGATTTCATTCAAGATTTTTGACCGAAAAAATTTCAACCTCTTTGGGGAGATTTTTTTTATCTTACATGGATAAACTCATCATGAGGAGCTTCCTCAAATTTAAATCTAAATTTTGACTAAAAATATAATTTACTTAGAATTTGAACCCTGTTTGTGAAATCTAACTTTCCAATTCAACATTCTACATAAAAATAAACATTACCATGCAGTGGAAAATGGTACCTAAATTTGGTATACACAATGTGTATAAACTCTGTAAAAGAACTTTCTTATTTTAATATCCTCAGCAAATGGTAGACATTTGAAACACACTGAAAATCCTCTAATTTGAAGAACTGTGTCATTTTTTTTTTTATTTATTTTTTTTTTTGCAAGGTTACATCATTTTGCCATTATTACAAAATGAGATGCTCAAATACATATAAGAAACAAATAAAGCATCTCTTTGCATGTATATCAAGTCAGATATAAGTTTTCTACAGGGTTTTTTTTATGTTATATGACTGGGCATGGGCGAATAAACATTCACAAACAAATACATAAAATAAAATTAAAACCTATTGCAGGTCTTTGAAAATCACCTGATGTAAATCATGTTTTAAGAAGTGTTGTATACATTTTCAAACAAAACTTTCTTGATGTACTTACCATTTTCTCAAAGTTAACTAACCCATCAAAGTATGTCTTGTTGCCCTCATGTGTAAATGTTAAATCTGAAAAATAAAAATAAATAAATATAAAAATGTGAAAAATAAAAATGAATAAATATATAAAGTAACTGAAAAATAAAAATGAATAAATATATAAAGTAACTGAAAAATAAAAATGAATAAATATATAAGTAACTGAAAATTTAAAATGAATAAATATATAAATAAACTTTATAAATGAAACCATTTAAACTTTTTCACCAAAATAGCTGATTTTTATTTATTTATTTATTTTTTTTTTTTTGGTCATCATGTTCAAAACAAAGTAAATCAGAATACATATTATAGCTGTTTATTTACTCAGGGTTTGGTGTACCATAATTCTTGCATGTTTTTGGACTCTATTTTTGAACAATGTCATTTTTAAATTTCAATAATATTGCCGTTTTCTACACTAAAGTAAGTGAATAATATCAAACATGTTAAAGTTGATTTAATTTTCCATGAAAACTGTGCAAATTTCACAAACCTTTCATAAGAAGAGGCATAAATGGAATAACAGGGGCAGCTAACTTTGTCACAGACAGTCTGTATACACGGTGATTCCGAGATGGATCCATCAAGGTCTCAAAGTCAGCGAACATCTTCTTAAATTTTCCAGGAAGTTTCTGAAAGTAAAAATTTAGGTCCTAATTATTAAATTAATACCTAGAGGTGAAATACAATCTTTTACATAATTATGCTTTTTTTTTTTGGAAAAAGGGACATATTTTTATGCATTTCAAAGAATGTTGACTAAACCTTCTATTATAACATCAGTTTTTGTTATGTAAGCAATAAAATATAAAAACTAGTATCTTTATGTACTTAAAATAATAAAATAATTTTTTAAAAATTGATAAAATGTTTTGTTTTTTGTTTTTTGTTTTTGTTTTTGTTTTTTTTTTATTTATTTGTTTATTTTTATTTGCATGGAACTGAAATCTTTTTATTATTATTATTATTTTATTTTATTTTTTTTTATTTGTTTTATTTTTGTTTTATTTATTTATTAATTTTTTTTTTGGATTATGTTTTACTTCTATTATATTCTCATGTTGAAGACAATTTTGAAAACTGAAACAGTTTTGCTTTGGCTAAGTTCTATCGTTACTGTTGTACAATAGTTACCTCCCATGTCTGTGACAATCTACTAACTGCTATATTACTAAGGCCCATTACAATGGCAAAGAAAGAATTCAGATTTTGATATTCTTTACAACTGAAAAATAAAATAATGTGTCAATTGACTGATCATAGTTGTTTCCCTTTAGACTGTTTCAAAACCATACACTTTTCTATTAGTTAACTTACTGTACAAACAAATTGGTAGTTGAATACATGTAAAATTTTGAATATGTAAAAAAAATTATTTTCTTCAAAAGACAGTTGTATTGTTATATTATAAATGTCAGAAAGTGTATATTTAGTTGGAAGAGGAGGAAGGAAACACATGAAAAAAAAAACAAACTTCCTCACCGAGTACCCCCTAGCTGATAATTGAACTTGGCTCTTCAAAGTGATGAGAAAGCACTCTAGCCAAAAAATTGGGACCAGAAAATCTGGCAGTAAATTACTCTTTTATATCAACTATATGCAACACTACAACACCATGACTAGCTCGGCCCCAGTTCACAGAACCTTCAATGGCAATGCAGTTAACCTGTGGTCTATTGCATTATTTAAAAAAAACAAGCATTTTCTGCTATAGCATCTACCCGTTTTATCTAACTTATAAGGACAATATTGTACAACCCAAATTGTTTAGATATCTTCACTTAAATCAGTTTTACCTAAGAATCCAACATGCTACCAAATTCATTTTTCTGCAGATTGATAGTTTTAACTAATTATTATTATTCACAACATTTACATTGCATATTCCTAGAACCAATTTTTTAAAGACCCAATTTAAGTAAGTACAGACCCATTATTTTTAATGATTATAAACAATAGTTACTGCATGCTCCCACAACACAATTTTTACAGAAATAGACAATACTGTGGATTTCATATTCACGAGAATTAATTACAGAAATAGACAATACTGTGGATTTCATATGAGAATTAATTCTTCTTGTACATCACAGGTTAAGCTGATGAACCCAAATGTCTAAAAATAATGAGGACCTTTCTATAAAAGACCAACTGATTTTATTTCTTTAAGTGTTAAAATTATTCAAAAGTACAAGGTTTAACTTAAATATTTACATGCAGATACTTACTGAGCAGCTAACTTGATAAACTTCTTCAACAGTTGTACTCTCTTGCTGACATTGTGTGCTAAAACCATCTCCGTGACAACCCAAAATTGTACTTCATTAAAACGTCTCAAAAAAAGGTCCAAATTAGCTGTGATTTTACCAAAATTCTTCCTCCCAAATACCTGATAAATCAGCTCATACTGAAAATATAATATATAAGTTAATGATATTTGATTATTTTTGGGGAAAAAAAACATTTTGTACTGTATTATTTAGAATAAAGTTCTTAGTCCACTAGATGTGTTTGTTTTTAAAACACTCTGCAAATCTGTCAAGGATTTCAGCAAAGTAAGTTCAGGGTTTTTGATAAAAAAATGTTTTAATAATGAAAAAATTGGTGTTTTGTCACAAAAGTACAGTTGTTACTATGATTTACCTATCTAAAATACAAGATAAAAGATACAACAAATAAACAAAAAGCCAGAGAAATGAATAATCACCACATCTACATCAGCTGTGGACAAAATTGGTCAAGAAGTCCGTTATTGGCTTTAAAGTCACCAAACAGTATTGTATGTTGATTTTTTTTTTTTTTAAAAAAAAAAAAGAAAGAAAAAAAAGAGACTAGGATATGTTCCTGGGCAATAATCATCTTTTAACAAAACTTAAACTGTAGGTGGTTTGATTAAATGTTTACCTCCTGTATACAAATAAATAATTCCCAGTCATACACAGTCATATAATAAGCCACTTCCTTGGTACTCATCATCTCAAAGGTATTACATGTACCTGTTGATGGTCCTTCTTGTTCTGGTAAAGGTGTCTGTAAATCAAAAGTTATATTGTTATTGAGTCTACAGTATATTAATGCTGCATTACATATATAACAGGAACAGAAAAAAATGCAGCAGCCAAACCAGGACATGAATGCAGGACCTTCCCAAAACTAGCAGAATGCTGTACCAACTGAGCTACCTGGCATGGTTCCACAAATGCCGGTAAGATCAAATGGCGGTGGGCAAAGGGCAGATTTTGTCTTGCTCTTCATGAAAAATAAAACTAATTTTGGTTATTTTTAGTCAGACTTTTAAAGTTTGAATTGGTGTTTTTCCCCAAAAATCGGCGTTTTTGAAGGCCTAAATGTCAAGCCAGGTCTGCTAAACATAATTAATGTCAATAATTTTTGTAATTTTATAACATTAATAGATTTTTTTTAATGTTGTTTGCCAACATATCATGTGACCAATACCTCATTAAGTTTGTGCAAAATGTTTTACAAAATATTTATGTCACCAATTTCTGAAAATATGCTGTTTCAACAGGAAAATATATAAATTGCAATTACTTATCATATGGAAATACCATTTCTACATAAATTTTATGGATATCATATGGCATGTTGCTGGACTCCAATGAACTTGCCTAATTACAATAGAAAACAGTTTCAGTGAACTTACTAAAGCATCAATGTGTTCCCGTGGTGAAACAAACAACTGACCATTAGGAGTAAGTCCTGTAGTTACACAAAGATCATTCTCCTTGAATATCACTCTCTCTGAAATAAACAGTATAGGCTTGATGAAAAAATAAGGTAACATGGCAGAATCAAAATATGACTAAAACCTTACATCAGTGAAAACCATGAATATCTCAAGTTCTAAATTGTTCTATGTAGTTTTTTTCTGTTATCATACGTTGCGACTAAAAAATAACCTAAACATTCTGAAAATCAAAATGAAAATAAAATTAACTTTGGGATATCTAAGTTCAAGCAAACTTTTACCAACATTAAATTAACTAATGCAATCAATAATACATATTCTTCAAACGCAGTGTCCCATCACTGCTATGGGACACCAAACTCGATCAGAAGTCACTGAGTTCCTTGCAAAGAGTCTTTGGATGTTTTCTCAGCACCAGTAAATATTAACCCATGACATCAATGTTTTCTTTGTTAATCTGCAATGCTAAAACCCAGTAAGTAAACATATTCCAGTATTCTTAATGGACACCATATGTGTGTGCACTAGTACAATACAGCTCAGAAACACTAGCTTTCACAAACTTGCACATTGCTTGCATTAATTTGTACATGGATAAATCCTCATGAGATAGGTACAATTGTGTTTGGGTGCAAATATATGAAATAATACTGATATTGTCTTGACTATTTTACAAACCTCCTGTTGATTTGACTTCACAAAGTACCAGATCTTCTCCCAGACACAGTTTGTCCCTGGCATGATATATAATTTGTTTGACAGTTGTATCCATGGGAAGACGTAATGTACTATATGTATGATCTGCACAGTAAACCTTGAATATATCTGAAATAAAACAGAATACAGTCAATATCTAATATATATCTTCTGTGGTTCTCAATATACTGCCAACTACCTAATATAAAATTTAACTGACAGCAGTGGGGATGAGACTGGCTGCTCTGTAAAAGTTAGTGCCTTCTTTCAATCTCCCTTCCACAATTTGCTGATTATCTTGAAGCTAACTACCGGTAGTTCATCTTATATAAGGCTGGCATATTTCAGATGAGATCTATTCAGCATTTTATCTTATGTATCAAGTTTCATGTTTTTATAATAAAAATTAAAGGAAAAACTGACAATATTCCAGGAATTTGCCGGAAATGTGATAATGTGACAAAAATCCCCCTGGTGATTGTACAGTTCTCAAACATCAATTTTCGGGAATAAATCCCAAGTAAAAAATCTGTATCTGAAATTGTGACTTATAAGTCCAAATGTATAAGGTCTTAATGAATGACAGATCTTATAGAGTGTAAAAAGCCTGGATGAATCTATATAAGTTCCTACTTTCATCAGTGGCTTTGACAGCTTGTTTTCTTTTAGCACTATCAAGCAGGTTCTCTTTAGAACTTTTCCTTGTTAACATCAGATTAGGTGATATTCTTCTCTTTCCCTGGGGCTTTTCTACAACCGGTGAACTGAAATCAAATTAAAAGTACATAGCAAAGTAAATTCTTTTATGACAGCATTTTGTTTACAATCTGTTATATTCTAAAGTTGAGCTGACAAAGCAAAACACCAAGTTTTTAAATTTATACATTTTAATTTACCAAATATCAAATGGAGTGGAGTAATGGTGTTTTATGCCCCAGTCAAGAATCTTTCACTTATTTCGAGGCGGTCAGTTCTGGAATGGTGGAGGAAACCGGAGTGCCTGGAGAAAACCATGGACCTTCGGCAAGCGAACTGACAAACTTTCTCACACTACAAATATCAAATGAATCAATGAAATAATTCATTTTTTACAGCTTTATGATTTACTCAGGTTTGGTATAGACAACATTGGTTATTATGCAATCAGTTATTTGTCTGTCAATTAAAATGAGCTTTAAAAGAAATCAGGATTCTTATTCAACAGATTTAGTGGAAAGGGAAGTAACTCTTCAAACATGTATGATACAGTGCAACTTCCGAATACCAACCCTTCTAAAAACCGATCACCTCCACATACTGAACACGCTGGACAGGTCCTGAATTTATCCTTCTTTGTTTATATTAAAATCAACTTCTATAAACCGGTCCCTCTGAATTCCGAACACCAGCCTCGTTTTTAGTGATTTAGATAAAATTTTTGCTTCAAATGTTGTAAATAGCGTAACCAATTGATAGAAAAATATATTTTGAAAAATAAATTGTTTCATTTTCAACCGGAAACAGTAACTTGTGTGCCTGACTAACACAAGCAGCACACATGTATCCGTTTTGGATATTGTACAGTTGGCTGTTATAATCTGCCAGTTTGTAAGCTTTGGATTTATACACAAGGTACTTGTTAAGCTCAAGAATTACATGTAAGATCAATGCTTTTAAGAATGTATTGACATTTACATGTACATATTTTGTCAGTTTGATAAAAACCTGAATGGAAGAGATTCGGACCAGATCGACTACCGGATTTATAAGACCCTCTAAATACCAGCCCCTCTGAAAACCGACCAAATTCCTCAGTCCCACACGAGGCCAGTATTCAGAAGTTGCACTGTATTAGCATCTATGATACTTGTTCACTTTTATTTTTGCAATGTCTTAATTTTAACACTTTCTTTGGTACTTTACATCCTTTACATTGTTAATATATTTTTTCAGATTAAATATATTTGCATCTTTCAAAAGAAAATTATACCTTTCTCCGGCCTGCATGATGGATTCTAAAACATTTAATTCATCTCTTAATGAAGGTAATATTCTCGAATCTTCTTCCACTGCTCTGTGAAGTTCCTGTTCAAAATAAATTTATTTCAAGACTATAATTACATCAAGAAACTCTTAGTTCTAAAATTTATTACTAGATAATTATTTATGTAACTTTTTCATCCTTACAAATATATTTCACTTTCCCTGCACTGGTAATTAAGTTACAACAGGCAAAAAATTTCAAATTTAGAAGAAAAAAAACAATTTTTATGTTAATGTTGATTTCAACATGCCTATGATGCCATTTGACCATCTATGGGAAAAATCAACAAGTAGAGTAGGGTATTGGAGTAATATTGTTTTATGCCTCAGTCAAGATTAATTTATATCAAGGTGGTCAGTCAAACCAATCAAAATTACTTAAACCATGGGTTTCCCCATCTTCCATTGTATTCAATACATTCTACATTATTTATTTTTACACTTCTACATTAACACATGTATTCATCAATTCACTTTGTAGGTGATCAAATGTTGTTTGTTATCTTTCTTTTAACTACTAATAAATCTGGTGAGGTGTTATTTTCATAGTAGTTACAGAGGTTAATGAATATTCATACTGTTCACAAATGACATCACTATTGTGGCAGTCTTGGTAGCTCAGTTGGTAGAGCACTCACATAAGGTTCCAGCCCTGGTCAGACCCTGCATTTTTTTCTCCTTCCTTTTACAGTTTGGTGGCCAGTGTGGCCTACAAAAGTGGTGGATATAAATCCATCTGAGGGAATTTAGTGTGAGATTCCCCATAGGACCATAGAAAACTCAAGAATAACAGGAAAGAAGTGTAGCAGTCCGGGTAGCTTAGTTGGTATAGCAATCGCCTATAGTGCAGGAGCTCCCAGGTCCGATCCCTGGTCGGACCCTGCATTTTTCTCCTTCCTGCTACATTATGATTTAACTTTTTTTATTAAGAAAACTTCTCACATTCATGCAGTGTTACAAACAACATTAGTCATGACTATGTACTTACCTCTAAGAACATTTTGATAGTATGATCTTCCTTGAAGTCATCTGTGGCTATTGTAAACCATTCCTGTACAAATTGTATAACACAATGTTTTTGTGTTACAGCATAGTCTTCTTCATCTTCATTCTGACCAGTGGTAGCATGATACTTACACAATGTGTTAAGGATATAATATATGCTTATATATAATGTCACTGTATCCAAAATTATCCTGGATATATTTGATGTCCCCATAGTTTCACGCTCTTTTCATTCTCAATTTTGATTTCGCATGTGGTGGGTACAACTAGCTAGACAGAAGGTGCCTACCCTTCAGGAACACCTGACCTCACTTTCCTGTCCATGGATATTACTTAATTTTCGGGTTTTCAAAGTTTAGGTATATGGTTTGAACATGGACTGGTATGTCTGTTTAAGCAATATACATGTATAGTCATGTTCTGTTTGATGCAATTTAGAGTCAAAGATGTCTAAAAAGGGGTACATATACATATAGATAATCTTTTCTTCTATGTTTGTTAGTCTTGTTTTCCAGTGCAATGGTCTTAACCTTTCCAGGTATGACTTTAGTTGAAGATCATAACTGAGTCACCCTTTTGATTACAGACTTCAAATGTGTAAAGTATCATTCAATTCTTGAAAAGCAGTGTAAAATATATACTAGTATCACACAAGCAGTAATTGTGCATGTGACTTATACAATAAAATAATGATCTATTCTTTGGTCACAGACATTTATTTTATTTTAAAACTCTTTCATTGTAACCGACGTTATGACAATGGACACATCTGACAAAAATAATATTTGTTAAACCTGCTACTTTTAATTGATGAAAAAATTTAATCTGAAAACAGACATAGCTTTCCATATACTCTTTTGGCTTAGGAATCCCAACAGCCTGTTAATAACAAAATTCCTATACATTCAAAGTTGGACCATCAAGCACAATAAGCTAATATAAAACATTTTAAACAACAATAAATGATCTTACGTTAATCTGAAAATTCAATGTTAAAGGTAAATAATGAGCAGTAATACAAATGTTTTGTTTATAAAGGATATTGTGACATCAGTGCAGGACAGAGTTTATTGTTTGGCATAAAGATAACATGTGTCAACAAAAAATCTTCTAGGAAACTATCTGTAAAACAAAGAGAGATAGACAAATTGAAATTACAGATTTATGTCTACTTTTATACATTGATTCTTCTTAACAATAATAATGAACAATTTTAAACTCTAAGAGAGCTAGGGCTTGATTTGGTATAAAAGGAAAACAAACAATACTAAAAACATAAGAATGATTCCGCTAAAATGTCAGCCAAATTTTTTTTCTACTAGAAGTCTCCACTTAAGTTTCCTTTGTAGATCACATGACTAGTATACAGCTGAGAGATATTCATTCTGCTTAAGTGTATCAAAAAAAAAATACACAATCATTTATAGGACTTTTATAAGAAACTTTGACTGAAAATTCTATCTTCATTCCAAAGTGATAAAGCAATGATATAGCAAACATGAACAAATTATGTTTCAATGACTTTGGAATATTTTTCCACTTAAAAGTTATGAAGGCCTTCTTGTCTCACTTTTACTAAAATGCCAATTATGACAAAAAAACTTTTGAAAATTAAAAATATCATAATTAAGGCACTTAAAATATTTAAGACAAGAAAAATGTTTTTGTTTTTACCTGAGGTTTCTTCGTTTTTACTGTCTACACCTGTTTCTAATAAATGTTCTAACATTTTCTCTGGTGTACCTGCCATAACAGAGTATCTACAATACAAATATGTATACAGCATGATGCCATAAATGAGTCAACTTTTTCAATGGCTGTCGTCAATTTTTTTAAAGCAATGCTTTTCTGACAAAAGTTAAACATTGTATCAGGAGTTAATGTGAAATAAACATGACATAAGGGAAGCAACTCGAATGCTTTAGATTAGAAGTTTAGATATTGTTGATTTAGATATTTTTAAACTTTCTGCAATATGGCTAGCCCTGTGACCATTTTCAATAAGTTGTATGATGTTATGTTTCATGTCGTCTGATAATTCTTTACCGTGTTTCGCCATTTTAGTTGATAACAACAATGTGTCATTTCTGAGTCGATTCCGGAATGGAAAAATCAAGATTAAAAAGAAAACTTGGTCCATCACTGCAACAGGGGGGAGGATAATCATTAATCTGATGAGATAATTAAGGTTTAGGGCACACTTTATGTAAAAACTATCAGATGTAGCAGATTTTTATATTCCACAAAAGATTCTTCCTCTTAAAGTTTGGCTGTAAGATCTGTGATGGTAGGGAAAACCAGATTTGCCATTGAGAATCACCAACCTTCAGCTAGCAAACTAAATGCAACTTTCTCTTTCTTACACTAAGATCTGTTTCAGCAGCATTCAAACCTAATGCAGTGAGAAGCACTGTGATCCATAAACGTGCTACAGGCCAAACCTCAAGGTGAGTATGATATTAAATGATGTCAGTTCATGCTTCAGACCAATCGTCAAGGTGAGTATGATATAAAATGATGACAGTTTTGTTCTAATGTGCACAAACACTGTCACACTATAACTAAATACTTACTTATAATGAGATTGCATAGAGCCATCATTCGCTTGTGTATGTGTTGGTATTTTTTCTAACACTAATACATCTTGTCCATGTTCTTTTAACCTCACTGTGTTGGCTTCAACATCCTTAAATATAAAAAATCCATTTTAAATTTTATCAAATTATTCTCAAATATAACATTTCAATAAATTTGTTCTTGTACAAGATATAAAAATGGCAGGTGGAATTTGATGTGCAATTTTTATATTAAAAAATTAAATGCAGCATCTTTAATTTAATACATATATTTAAGAGAATTTCTTCTTTAATAAATGATAAGTCAATTTTCTGCATCATTAACTTATACTACTTATATTCATGAATTTGATTGATTCTGATATTTAAATCCTTAGAAAACATCCACAAATTAACTGTTGACATAATATCTAACTTGTCTTCCAATCTAGTCAATCAAAGAACAAAACAAGAACATTCTGAAATAAATACCAAAACATTATAGCCTCCTTCTAGCCCAAAAAATGTTTTCATATTCCAAGCAAATTTCAAGCAATTACCAGAAGCCTATAGTATAAACATACCCTTAATATTCTGTTAAAATCATCTTTATCAACTCTCAAAAAGTGACAATGGTCTTCTCTCAGCACTATTGTAGCTGCCCTGTTTATAATAAAAAAAAATAAATCTAAAAATTATACAAGAAACTGTTTTAATTATAAATCTCTCTATCAACAATTTGATGTACAACTTGACATAAACAGCAAAGTTAACACCTCAAAATTACCTCACTTCTCAGTAATATTATCTGTTAATAGCTTAATGCTGAGGCCAAATTAAACAATAACTCACTCACTCACTTAAACTCACTTCTCAGTCATGACATGAAAAAAAATCTTATAAAACACTAAGTCTAAATATGAAAACTAATTTGTCTCTTTCTTTTGGAATATGAAGTTGACCTACTTTTTGAACTACAATTAGGTTTTACCAAAAATAAGAAGCAGTAGGGTATGTCAAATGTTCCTGTAAACAAGTTCCTTTTATGCAATATCATTTCTTTTGGGTGACTCAAGGTCATCTTGCTTTGTTTTTTTTTTTTTTTTTTTTTTTTTCCTCATTTATACATTTGTAGTGATCAAGTTGTTTAATAAGAGAGGATATATTTTCTCACTCACTCTCACTCACTCACTTTTCAATCATATTAGCTGTTGATAGCTTAATATTGCTGAGGTGGATAAAACGATCACCTACCCACCCACCAACTCACTCAATCATGGCATGAAAAAAACTTATAAAACATTAGGTCTTAATATGAAAACTAATTTTTCCCTTTCTTTTTGAACATGAAGTAACGGAAACTAATTAATGTCAGAATGGCATAATTGAGCAATCAGCATAATTGACAAAATAAAGTCAAAGACAGTTGCAAAAATAAGAAAAACATCAGTTTTGAAATAATTAACTAATTGGCACAAACCACTGTACTTTCCGTTTTCATTTTATTTTGTTTCTACAGTTACTATCGTGAATATGTATCTGTTATTTACCTTGGGGCATCATTGACTAAAGCCAGTTTACCAAAGTCATCACCTTCATGTAGTGTACACACAACACCCTGAAATAAAAAAAAATACTCGGTATATATCTTATATAACAATGAATCAATTTACATTATTTTAGGTTAGATGAAGGTGAATCTACACAAAAGAGCAAGGGTGGTACTGTGCAACCTTTATTAAATCAAAAAATTTAGCCCATCAAGTCATAATTTATCTCACAACAACTCAAGAATTGTATATTCCTGGAAAAACAGAGGATGGCTAAGCAAAAGGAGAGGAGAGATTGGTGATGTGCATCTTTTATTATTAAGGATTAACTTAAATCAAATTTTTCAGCAAAAGTCATAATTTATCTCACAACATCTCATGACTTGTATATTCCTGCAAAATTAGAAGAGGGCTAGGCTAAAGCAGACCTGCCAACCCCCTGGGCAACTATTCCGTAAGATCAAGAACATTTTTCAGTAAAATTGCACTAGTTTCAGTAATATTTTACAAAAGTCAGTTTTATCAAATAGGCGTTTTTTAATTAGACTGTTAAGACTACAAAATCACCTAAATCACACCAATTTATACCTATTCCTTTTTTTTTCGGAGCCGACTCTCCATAATCCGCCAGATCTGCTTTGCATTTGCTCATTTTTGAAATGTGACAGTTAAAGACAGTTAATGTGAAAGATGACCATTTACTACTATTTTAGATTATGATACTCTTAAAAAGGAAATAAGCTTAACAACTTATTATATGTTTTTTTTTTTATTTTGTCTGGTTTGCTGGCTTTGATTTCTGCTTTCTCTCTTTTATTTTCTTTCTTTTTTTCTTTTCTTTTCTTTTTATTTTTTTTTGTGTAACAGCTTTTGCTAATTTAAATGTTAATGTTGAAGGCTACATATTGTATTTTTATTCTTTTATATAACCCAGCCTGTACATTAATTTACATTACTCCAGACTTTTCACCATACAGTATCAATATTTGGCATAATCATATTTCTATTCTGAGGTAAGGAATTCTAGATTTATTATTGTAGAAAATGGAGGCATGTTTATGTAAAAAGATATTTACTAAAATTATCATATTTGAATACAAAAGAAAAAGTGTTTTGTAACAAACATGCCAACATCTGGGGAATTTTAATAAAGTGAGACATTTAAAACATGATGTAACCAATTTTATATATATATACATATATATATATATATATATATATATATATATATATATATATATATATATCAGTGGTTTTGTTTGCCTAAAATTACTACCGAACAAAGGTAGTTTCCCCTTGAAAAATAAGACTAAAATTTCCCAATTTGACAACTAAAAATCCCCAAAAGGCAATAGTGACACACAATCAAATAGTTTAAGTTAAATCCAGTTGTCCAGAACTGTTCTGACAGACAAAAAATGTTAGATATTGCCACAATATAAGATCTTTGCAATGAATTTCAAAATTCTGACCATCATATGTGACATAAAAAGGGTCCAAATTTTCCCAATCTGAAAGGTAGAAGGTAGTTTTTAAAAACCATAGCAAAATCTCTGTATATATATAATATACAGTCAACACTCTTTATAACGGCCATCTTCGTATTCACCAATTTTGCTGTTGTAAAGAATATGCTGTTGTAATGAATTTAACATAACTTTGTCGGAGTTACGTCCCCTGATTCAAAGAGTGGTATCCAGGGTTTTACATCTGTTGTTTGTGTTTGTAATTTATGTTTGTTATAGCTGTCATATATATTGAATATTTTAACTATTTGTATAAATACAAATAATTTTTTAAATATTTAATATTTAAGACAACTTGTTTAAATGTTTGATAAAATATTGAATATTAAAATACTGTCGTTGTATTTTGTAAATACATGACCGTGTACAAATGTATTGTATGTACCATTTCACTCATCACCTTGATATAAATATTAAGAATCTTGACTTCAATCTTGACTTGGGTGTATAATACAGGTACTTAACACCAATCTTGAGTAGAAGAATATTTGAAAGAAAAACAAAATAAAGTTGATTAAATTTATTACAGTAAATAAAAATCAAGAACAGGCATTAATTCAAGACAAGTATGATAATGTATAAATTTCAATATTGAACAGAGTAAAAAGCACTTATGATAACCAGTCACTATTAATTCACTTCAATAATAAGGAAATGATAGAACACAAGCACTAGATTACACAGTCACTATAATTACTCTCCACAATAGTTTATTAAAATAGTCACTTTTTTCTTATAAAATCCATAATTGATCTCTGAATTGTAGTTGCACTAGTAAAACAGTCAATACTGCGCAGGGCGCGCCACAGTGATGGCAAATGTTCTTTTCCAATCTCTTGATTGTTTTCAAAGTAGGAAATAGACGATAAAATAAGCCGGTTTCATCAAGATTGTAAATGTCCTTCGGTTCATACTGCGCAAGATCCTGTTGTAATTGTAATCGACCTTGATGAACTACTTCCGGGTCGGCACTATCAGCTTCACCATGTGTAACGTGATGCGCGATTTTATGTCTCTTTTTGAATTTTTGTAACCATCCAACAGAATACTGAAAGTCATTATCTACATTCAATTCACCTCCAAATTTTTTGGCCTTTTCAATCAACATTTCATCAGTAACACACACATGTTGGGATCTAACGTCACTAAACCACATAAATAATGCACGTTCTAATTCCTCAAATTTTCCACCTCGGTTGCGTATGGACTTGTCACTGTCAGTTGAAATGTTCGAGTATTTTGATTTATCCCGCAATATATCTCCAACAGTTGATCGTCCAACAGTTTTACCCCATTCAAGTGTAAAATATGATGCAATTTCATCTTGAGAAGATTTTGGGTGATCATTTTTATAACTAATTATTTCCTTCTTTTCTGCAATGGTAAATTGAGTCCGTCTACGTTTCGCCGGGGGTTCCGACATATTCCAATTTTCACACTTACGTACACCCGTCAATAATACGATTTAAAAATGAGACTAAAATCTACAAGTTTCATGTTTTTTATTTCTAAAATTTACTCAACTCAATGTGTCATTATTTTGACATGTTTATTTGTGTATCAACTGTATACACCGTCAGCTTGGACAATACCACGCGCACGACCCGGTGTCTCTTACAAGAGTGATAACAACACCGTTAATTACCGTTAGGTACAGGTAATGTTGTGTAACTATTAATTAATGACCTAGACGCGCACAGGTGTTAGACTGGACAATCTAGGTCACCTGTATAAACAATCGGTCAAGCACAAGGAGTCATGTGCAGCGATGCCTGAAGGCATGATGTGTTAGATATTGTGTGATCTTCTGCCGGTTAGCAGTGCCGTTATATCGAACAAATTTAGTGTTTATTTTGTACATTCGTTCCCGGAATTTCATTGCCGGAGCCGGTAACCGAATATGCCGTTATAAAGTGTTATAATAACGTTGTGACAGATTTGTTCCCGGCAATTTTTTGCCGTTAACCGAATATGCCGTTATAAAGGGTGCCGTTGTAAAGAGAGTTGACTGTATATATATATAACCCTCGTTACCAAAAGTTCTGTGCTTTTTATTAAGTTCTTATTTAATTGAGTGTTTTAAAAATATGGTAAATAGTTAATTTTATGCTACTAAGTCTATAATAATGTTACTTACCTTGCCATATATGACAACATTAACCGACCCCTTGAGAATAATGTACCATGATTTTCCTTCATCTCCTTGATTAAACACTGAAAATATAATGCATTCTTCACTACTATATTAAACCTGAAGTAAGGGCTTTAGAAAGAATAAACAGGAGAGAGAGAGAGAGAGAGAGAGAGAGAGAGAGATGTAAAAATAATGATGCTCACTGACACCATTTTCAGAGAGGTAACTACTTTTATTCCTTTCCTTTAATGTAGCACATCAAGAAATTGTCTTAAGTATTTAAAAATGACATTCTGTTCATGTCATTTCAAAAAGTAATGCAAGATAGGGTACATGAGCTGAATATCATTTGTTATACATGTATTAAGTTTTTTCTTTAAATATATATGTACTAATACTCAATTTCAACTCCTGAAAACACTTTTTCTAGTGAAATTGATGTCAGTAGTTAAAAGATTGGTTGACATTTTGACTCTCTTCAATATGGCCCAAATATAACAGACAAATTATAATTTCAATCAATGTTTTAATTTTTCATTTCATTTTTTTTTTCCTATTAAGATTAATCTCACTGGTACAGTGGTTATTATTTGTAAACAATTCCATGTGTTTTGACATGTGATTTAAGGAACTATTTTATAAATGATAATAAAAATATTTTGTATATTCACATGCATGAAAGGTCATGACCCCAATTGTATTTCAACACCAAATGCAATACAATCCCTTCTGGTATGTTTCATCAAAGAAAGATAGACTCCTATTGTAAATATTTTTGTGATATATATTACTATATTTCATAAGGCTTATTTTATATCTAAGATTTTTGAAAATATCCCTGAACACATCAAAAAGAATTGTTTGAATAGAGTCTATATACATGTTCTATGATCTCAAACATACTTTATAATATTATGATGTATTAGGGTGATACCAGAAAAATATTATTTACAGCCTGGTAAAATTAAATTGTTCATACTCCAATGTCCTGTATATGTACACAGTTAAGTGATTTATTGTTTCTTTCATGTATTTCATTAACAATACAAACTGCATGTCACCAAAGCATCTTCTAATTGATTTTATTTTCATTTTAACACTAAAGTCAATGGAATCAGTTGTTTAGTTTGCATGTTAACAAATATACACACATCATATCATACCTAAAATCAATACTAAATTTAGTACCAAACTATTGAAAAAATTGAAATGATAAAATTATTAATATATGATAGGGAATATATTACTGTAGATCATTAAACCAGAGGTCTATTGGTCTTCAAACATGACAGCCAAATAACCCCCTCCCCTATTTCATCTACAGTATAATGTGTGACCTTGACCTTTGATTTATACACCTAAATGAGGTATCAGGCAAATCATCTCATGATGTTATACATTTGTACTAATTATGATAAAAATCAACCAAAAGATGTAAATGTTATAGCATGGACACAATGTTAAAAAGACGGACAGACAATTAAAGGGATTCCAATATCCCCCTTCAAACTAGGTTTGCAAGGAGAATATTAAAAAAGTACATCTCTAATTTCTCCATATATCAAAGATGTTAATATTACAGTGGACACACTTTTACAAAGACAGACAGACAGACACACTGGTTCCAATATACCCCCTAAAACTAAGTTTGCAGGGAATATATTAAAAGAGTAGTCCTCAATGATTCATTCGAAACATTTATCAAGTATAAACAATTGCTTTATAATGACAAAGACATTGGGGCCTGCATCGTCTCGGTAAAATACTAACCATTTTCAGGTATGAAGTCAAACCTAGCCAGTCCTCAAACTAAAGCCCTCCTTGCTTCAGATTATAAATACTATCCATAACACATAAGTTCATTGACAGAACTTATCAAATAAATCTTCATTTTATATACTCTTTCAAATTTACAGACATAAAATATATTTTCAGTGTTGCTATGGTAACAAGGTAGTATCTGTCAAACACCACATAAATTAATCCAAAAAAATCATCAAAATATTTTACATCTGGTAAAAGCTTAGTGTTAAAAATAAAGTTTTGCAAGTGTGTGTGTGTGTGTGTGTGTGTGTGTGTGTGTGTGTGTGTGTGTGTGTGTGTGTGTGTGTACACTGGTAACATTTTGTTTTCGAGTTGATTTAAAATATTTATTGAAGACATAGCCTACCTCTCAATTAATAATTCTATTTTTTTTTTAATTTTTAATTTCTTTTTTATTTGTTTATTTATCTATTGTTTTTCTTTTTTGCTTTCTTGATATGCCTTTTTTAGCACCATTAAGATTATTATTAAAAGAAATAAAATCTATTGCATTAACATCATTACTGTGACAACATAAAAGTAACACAGAGAAATCAATACTCTCATTTTAAGAATAAAACTTTAAAACTAATTCATATTTTACCATAAATACGGATTAAGGCCATCGATTGCTAGTTGAACACATTTTACCAGTTTTTGTGTTAAAATTGATCAGAGTTTAAAATTTGCACAACAAGTGTGAAATTTATATGGATATTTCTTATAATAAGATGAATACACATCTCTGATGCTTCATGTTTTTCTTTCCTCACATCTCACAGTGTTTTAATAGAGTTTCTGGTTAATGTCGAGTATGTTTCATTCTCCAATCGTTAAACCATACAAAAACAGAATTTAAACGTTAAAATCACAGATTTTTCTTTAGAATGATAAAAAACCTTTTAAAGTCAATTAAACAACATGGATTGGGAAAAAACTTATTGAAATGCTGTGATCAAATTTAAATCAATGGAATTTTACATTTATTGTATGAAAAGCAAGATGAAATTTACGCATTCAGATCTAGTAAACAGAGTTAAAACTAACAACAAAATCAATCAATTATTCATAACTACAATCTGTGTTTACGATTCTCCAATAATTATCAAGCAGTAAATAAAGAACATTCAGTGATTTACTTCTGATACAAAATAATTTTAATTGCCTATCATGTCGATAATCGTCTTAGGAAAAACAAGAGCACCGCCGAGCATAGCATTATACGCCCGTGTTATATTGATCGAGTAGTACTATTTACTAGTGTGGCAACACCTTTAGGGGTTTCGCGGGAAAGAATGGAACAATCTAGAGGATTTCTATCAGTAGAGCTCATCCACAGAACTTGCCACTCAAAAGTTTGACACAGACCTAACGGATAAGTGCCAAACCTACCAATAATTTGGTAAAGAATTGGTTACTTTAATATGGGTACGAATTCAAAACGGTACGTTAAATTGTTTTTGGATGATAGCGCCGACTTTAAACAGTTATTGTGGATTTTATGTAAAAGATAGAAAAAATATAAAAATACTGCCTTTTCCATCAGATCTTAAACATTTTTCGGTCAATGGACGACTTTTTCGTACAATGAACTGTTATTGAACAGGAGTGCGTTAAACGTAATTGTTTTTTGGAAAAATTCATTTTTTGCATGTTTGACCCCAAAATTAAGTATGATACCGATTTTTCCCAAAAATTTCACCAAGTTAGATAGCTAGATAGCATTAGACTCCATAACCTCAGAAATTTTTAGCAAAATCTATCGAGGAGTTTTCAAGGTCCCCAAGATGCAAATATATGCTGCTAAAAAGGAGAAAGTTGTCGCCTGTATCATTTCACATCCAGAGGATGTTCCGAATGAATTCGTCACTAATCCTCTAGATTGTTCCATTCCTTACTGAGAAGTATAAGTACAACTAGGATATATGTATGTAAAAATATATTGCTAAATGGATAGTGGTAGACTGCTATATAATTCATATTCATTTCCAGGAAGGAAGAAGTTTAAAATATAATGTTAGGTCATGGCAGTGTTTTCATGTGTTAAGCATTGCATGCAGGAAGATTTTAGGAAACAAATACATTTTTTGTCTGAAATGTTTTGAGAACCTTTTTTTTAACCAACCTGAAATAATTTATATCTATAAAGCTTAATTATAATTTGAACTGTTGTCGTGATCTGTGCAGTATGATAAAAAGGTGTTTTAAGTTTAAAAAGGGGCATAACTCCTCCAAAAATAATCTGAAAAAGTTGTAATTCGAACTTGCACCAGATAATAACATCGTAAATGTGTATACCAAATTTCATTTGAATCCATAAATAGTTGTAGGCTCTGATGATCGGAAACCACATGGTCATACATACAAAAATTTCTAAGTTAAAAAAGGGGCATAACTCCTCCAAAAATAATCCGAAAAAGTTGTAATTCGAACTTGCACAAGGTATTACCATGGTAAAGCTGTATACCAAATTTCATTTGAATCCATAAATGTTTGTGGTCTCTATTGAACGGAATACAAATTGTTAACAGACGCCTGCCCGCCCGCCCGCCCACCCGCCCGCCCGGACGGACAGCACCGTAACATAATACGTCCCGTCATATGACGGGCTATTAAAAAACAAAGTAACCTAATATAGGATAAATTCACTTCCTAAAACACCAATTAAATTTACACTCCCAGCCAGAGAAGATAATATTATATACTGGTGCTAAATTTGTAATTAAAATGGTCTGTAATTAATCAGAATTTTTATTTTTCAAACAGGTTACAATTTTGTGGGGGTACAGGTTTTATAATAAAGCTTGGTTGGTGTGCTAAGAATACTTTTTTTATGGCCAATATAATATGGGAATGGGTAAAAGTATTTTTTAGGAACAGATGGTTACAGTAGGTGATATTTATGTAGAGGTTCAAACAATCAAGTCAGAAAAACTTTCGAGGTTTTATATATATATATATATATATTGTAAATCAGGAAATTAATGCGTCATGAAATTAATGCGAATTGCCGATTTTGAAGTAAAATGCGTATTAAAATTAATGCGATTTTTTAAATTTTAATTTTTAAAATTTTGCCTATCTTTTATCTTACAATTATAAACATCAAATTATGGACTCAGAAATTATTATATGATGTCTTCCTTAAAGGGTACCTGTAACCAAAAATTTTTTTACCACAATTGTTTTATATATTATTTAAATATAACAATAGTGAAAACCGCATCAAAATTGGTGACAAAATAAAAAAGTTATAGAGGTTTGAAATCCACATTTTATAACTTTCTCTTTATCGAAAAGTGAAACGCCTCGTTTTGAGTTATAAACATGTGACGTCATTGCAGTATTAGAAGTAGTGTCTAACCTAATAGATAGTAGTAACAATGATGATATATTGCATATGCAGAAGAAAGTAACGACTCTGACATGTACCTTTTTATGTCAAATAGTTCGTCATTATTTCGGGAAGCAGTAGACAATCTTATCACTGATGAATTTGGAGTAAAACCGTTATTTATTTGAACCAGAAACGGACGAATCTGATGAACATATTGAGTCGAGTCCCGACCTACTCAAGAATTGTGACTGCATTTGGTTGCATAGCTGTTGAAAAATATTTGACGAGTGTTAACTTGTCAATAACACGAAAATTGATTTTATCTTTGACTATTTTAAGAAAATAAATTATTTTATGAAGTCGGACTGGACAGACTCGAGAATTACGATAAGTTGCATAGCTTTAACAAAAAATACGCGATTATTTTTAACTAGTCAAATACACGAAAAATTAATTTTATCGTCGACATTTTAAAATGAATTAGATATCAAGTCGGAATGGAAAGAATACCAGATGAAAACTATGGAACTTACTGTGGTGTCATGTGCTGATTTTGAATTTCTATTTAAATAATGCATTCAAAATTTTGAATTTTTAATGCATTATTTTAATAAAAATTCAAAATCAGCACATGACAGTGGCACCGGGTAAAAATCAATACATAAAAAAAACAATCGTCTATGTTCTTTTGTGCAATGTTCATTGACAGTTGAAATTAAATGACCGTGATGTAGAAAACTTTTAAGTAGTCTGGCAGCATCACATTTCCTCGAAAAAGTTCACACAATTAAAGTTTGTAACATAGTTCTTTTCAACTGTCCCGATGGCTAATTAAAAAGAAAAAAAAAACAAGATATTCCATCTCAACTTATTTTACGCGAAATATATTATAAATGTTTAAAATGAAATGACACGGATTTTAGAATGAGACCACATTTTTAAAAAACGAGATAATAATAATTTTAAGAATTTGTATTTATAGAGTAAAAAAATTTAAGAAAATCACAGCTAAATATATGCCCAAGGAAAATGAAAACTAACATCTAATAAAATCAAATGCTGTAAGTAGATCAATAAACGTTTTAAATAGACTATTGTGGTCGTCAATTTTTAATTTTTGATTTTGCCTAAAAGTTATATTTTATATTTATAATAATAATTATTATTATTATTATTATTATTGACATGAAAACTAAGAAAGAATTCTTTTTCTTACTTTTTAAAATTTACAAATGAAATATCCATTTTTTCCGGAGTGAAATCTTTATACTGTATCTACTATATACTATATACTATATACTTTCTACTATAGTGTACACGTGCCTGATCGATCCAGTTTATAGAAAGTTACTAACCGCCCTTGAATTCTATAGACAAGAACTGACTAGATTGATAACGACCGTTTTCGGGTTACAAACTACAACAGGATCACGGCTTTAAACATGGTTTTTGTATCTAATATGTCAATCTATTTTAAGTTACGAGTGATGGGATTTTTGCAAGATATTAATAAACGGTGTTTATGAACATTTATCTATATATGCGACATTGTCACACAACGACTTATAATTTATAATTAAAATGACAGATATCCCGATGTACCGAACAGAATTCAGTTTAATTGTTTATTGACGTTTTGTTGCAATGCCAACGACTGGACAGTTATGGAACGATAAAAAGCAGTATGTCAACACCATAATTTCAAAAAAAAGATATTTATGTTTATTTCTTTACCTATCTGATGTGTGTTTATTAAAAGACAAAAACAGAAAATTGATCCGGGATGGGTGGGGGTAGGGGTACCCTTTGCCGATCGTTGAGAGAAAGGGGGTGGGATGGGGTTGATGTACCCTTGGCCTACCGCCGATTGAGCTTACCGGCGTTTGTGGAGCCCTGATATATATAAATATATATATATATATATATGTATGTATGTATGCAGATAAAAAGTGGATCGACATAATCAATGAGAAACATTCGTTGAAAATCATATAAAGCAAGATATCTACCTTGGAACTTAATCCATACCAAAGTTGATCTAACTGTTTTTAAGAAATAAGCATGAACACACATATCACTGCAGCATGGCTATAGCCAGTTTTGGCTAAGAACAATATCTCCCCAATAAAATCAAGATGTAAATAAGAAGCAAACTGATAATACCAACATAAAAACATGGCAATTCTGTCAGCCTACAACAGATTCCTGCTGGCATAATATACACCTATTTTTTCCACATAAAATGTTTCTTTTCATAAGATATGCCAAGTGGTCTAAAGCATGCAAATTACTGATCAGAGTGCTTCTCAATGCCTAGACTCAAATCCCACTAGGGCAAAACATAGCATTAGAAAGTTTGTCTGCAGATTTCTCTGGGCATTCCAGTTTCCTTCACCATCTAAGAACTGACTGCCTGGATATAGGTGAAAATTTCTTGACTGGGGTTTAAAACACCATTACACATCATATGATATACATTATACCAAAGACTTCTGGGTTTTATTCTGTATACTTACACACTGTGCCTGCTTTCGCATGAGATTCAAACACTAGAACACTAGCCAGTTCTCTTTTAACCATGGTAGATAGGTGAGATAAGGCCTTGATATGTAAAAGTTCTTCATAGATGATCTCCAAATCTTCCAAAGTTCTGTCATGAGGTCTGTCAAATATAAACATTTAAAAATCATATTAGACATATTGACCAACAAAAACAACCAACAGATTAGTACAAGCAAAAAGTACTCCCAGTATAACACAATGTAAATTCTGTAATACCTTTTGTTGATTTCATTAATAAATGGTTGTGAAACTAACAATTTTTACCAGTACATAAAATAAACCATATCAATAGACTATAATCACAATATTGTTAATCACAAAATTGTATTGTTGTAGCCTAAATAAATCTAAATTTACCTTCAATGGTAAATATAACAGAAAATACAAGTCCAAAAAAGAATATAAAAAATGCAACATACAGCTTACTGTAAAACAAGAGCACCGCCGAGCGTAGCATTATACGCCCGTGTTATATTGATCGAGTAGTACTATTTACTAGTGTGGCGACACCTTTAGGGGTTTCGCGGGAAAGAATGGAACAATCTAGAGGATTTCTATCAGTAGAGCTCATCCACAGAACTTGCCACTCAAAAGTTTGACACAGACCTAACGGATAAGTGCCAAACCTACCAATAATTTGGTAAAGAATTGGTTACTTTAATATGGGTACGAATTCAAAACGGTACGTTAAATTGTTTTTGGATGATAGCGCCGACTTTAAACAGTTATTGTGGATTTTATGTAAAAGATAGAAAAAATATAAAAATACCGCCTTTTCC
Organism: Tegillarca granosa; assembly: GCA_029721355.1. NCBI lineage: Eukaryota > Metazoa > Mollusca > Bivalvia > Arcoida > Arcidae > Tegillarca > Tegillarca granosa. Next base: position 8,009,589 of record CM056595.1, read on the forward strand.
GTCAGATCTTAAACATTTTTCGGTCAATGGACGACTTTTTCGTACAATGAACTGTTATTGAACAGGAGTGCGTTAAACGTAATTGTTTTTTGGAAAAATTCATTTTTTGCATGTTTGACCCCAAAATTAAGTATGATACCGATTTTTCCCAAAAATTTCACCAAGTTAGATAGCTAGATAGCATTAGACTCCATAACCTCAGAAATTTTTAGCAAAATCTATCGAGGAGTTTTCAAGGTCCCCAAGATGCAAATATATGCTGCTAAAAAGGAGAAAGTTGTCGCCTTTATCATTTCACATCCAGAGGATGTTCCGAATGAATTCGTCACTAATCCTCTAGATTGTTCCATTCTTTACTGAGAAGTATAATTACAACTAGGATATATGTATGTAAAAATATATTGCTAAATGGATAGTGGTAGACTGCTATATAATTCATATTCATTTCCAGGAAGGAAGAAGTTTAAAATATAATGTTAGGTCATGGCAGTGTTTTCATGTGTTAAGCATTGCATGCAGGAAGATTTTAGGAAACAAATACATTTTTTGTCTGAAATGTTTTGAGAACTTTTTTTTAACCAACCTGAAATAATTTATATCTCTAAAGATTAATTATAATTTGAACTGTTGTCGTGATCTGTGCAGTATGATAAAAAGGTGTTTTAAGTTAAAAAAGGGGCATAACTCCTCCAAAAATAATCTGAAAAAGTTGTAATTCGAACTTGCACCAGATAATAACATCATAAATGTGTATACCAAATTTCATTTGCATCCATAAATAGTTGTAGGCTCTGATGATCGGAAACCACATGGTCATACATACAAAAATTTCTAAGTTAAAAAAGGGGCATAACTCCTCCAAAAATAATCCGAAAAAGTTGTAATTCGAACTTGCACAAGGTATTACCATGGTAAAGCTGTATACCAAATTTCATTTGAATCCATAAATGTTTGTGGTCTCTATTGAACGGAATACAAATTGTAAACAGACGCCCGCCCGCCCGCCCGGACGGACAGCACCGTAACATAATACGTCCCGTCATATGACGGGCGTATAAAAATCTACACTAGCTGTAAAACAATTGCATATATTTAACAATACATTTAAATAATCAAAACCAGTTTGAGTATCAAACAGAGAATAAAACAAGAACTTATTAACTCCAGGGACTCATCATTTAGAATCAGAATGGTTTCAGTTAGAATTTATTAACTCCAGGGATTCAGAATCAGAATGGTTTCAGTCAGAACTTATTAACTCCAGGGACTCATCATTTAGAATCAAAATGGTTTCAGTCAGAATTTATTAACTCCAGGGATTCAGAATCAAAATGGTTTCAGTCAAAACTTATTAACTCCAGGGATTCAGAATAGAAAAGTCAGAACTTATTAACTCCAGGGATTCAGAATCAAAATGGCTTCAGTCAGAACTTATTAACTCCAGGGATTCAGAATCAAAATGGTTTCAGTCAGAACTTATTAACTCCAGGGATTCAGAATCAAAATGGTTTCAGTCAGAACTTATTAACTCCAGGGTTCAGAATCAAAATGGCTTCAGTCAGAACTTATTCACTCCAGGGATTCAGAATCAAAATGGTTTCAGTCAGAAATTATTAACTCCAGGGATTCAGAATCAAAATGGTTTCAGTCAGAACTTATTAATTGGGGATGCAGAATCAGAATGGTTTCAGTCAGAACTTATTAATTGGGGATGCAGAATCAAAATGGTTTCAGACAGAACTTATTAATTGGGGATGCAGAATCAGAATGGTTTCAGTCAGAACTTATTAATTGGGGATGCAGAATCAAAATGGTTTCAGTCAGAACTTATTAATTGGGGATGCAGAATCAGAATGGTTTCAGTCAGAACTTATTAATTGGGGATGCAGAATCAAAATGGTTTCAGTCAGAACTTATTAATTGGGGATGCAGAATCAGAATGGTTTCAGTATAAGTAAGCAGATAAAGAGTCATGTAATTATCAGGATATTACTAACAAAATAAAAATAATTAAATCAAAATTTCTATCGAGTTACAGTTTTCACTTGTAATTCAATAAAATATTGTAAAGAATAGTCAAAATCTTAAATATAGCTTTTTTGTCAGCTGATATCATATAACATCAAATCTTTATCATCTTTAGGTTCCAAATTATGATGTACATCAATATGCTCTATTTTCAACCCTTTATGAATAGTGGTACACATATTTCCAAAACAGAGTGTGGGGCGCATTTTGAAGAAAATTAAATTAAAAATATGGGTAGTTATTTTAATATTCCTTTTTATTGAATAAAACAAAATTAAAAACAGTTATTGAATAAATATAACAATTATATTCGCTCATCATATAAGAATAAATTCGAGTTAATCATCTTATGTCAGCTGTTACAAGATATTCAACAAGACTAAACAGGATTTGATTAATAGTGTAGTCAAAATTCTTCCTCTTATATTATAGCAGTTAATTGTTTAGGAATTAGTGGAGGAATCTGAAATATAGAGAGAAAATCACTGACTTTAAAATAAGCAAACGAACAAACTTCCTCACCGTAGGATCTTAGAGAAATTAAGCCTATAGATGGTAAGAAATGATCAGTCAAAGAAGCTCCCTTTTCAACAAGAAATGAAATCCACAAATGGGATTTTACATCGTAGTCAAGAATGTGTCAATTGTATCAAGACGTCACCATCTATAGGTGAAGTGGCAGACATTTTTACCTTTGCAGTGGGCTGGGGCAATGTGCAGGGAGAGTTCTTAAATGTGCCGTGACACGGGGAATTGGTTTTTAAGGTCTCATCCTGTGAATTTTATTTCTAAATGTCAAGTACAGCAATTCTATAGAAAACCTATCAAAGAAAATATATTGTTTATTATAACTGTATGGGTAAAAATTTTCAAATATGGTTGAAAAAATTCCAAGTCTTTACATGCATACATAGCAGGATAATTTTTTCCCCCAATATATGTATATAGAAAACTGATTTTTTATAACATTAAGTACATTTTTTGTATATAGCCAGTGCTTTTTTTAGTTAATCAGACAAGGTATGCAACACTCTATACATACATACAAAACAGAGTATTGTATACTGGTCATCAGGGATTTGTTTGTGTCCACACTTTGGGATAATAAAATAGACTACAATTCAAATTAATCTGTGATGCATTATAACTCTACAGGGTATATACATGTTTATCTATCACAAATTAAATGAAGTGTTACCAGTAGCAGAGGGTATTATATAACTTGTGTATCATTCCAGAGCCAGTAGAGACAATCCTGAATCACATCAGAGCTCTGAGTTTATTACAAATTTAGGACTAATTAATTAACACCTTTCCTTTGGGAATGTCCTTTTAAGCCTATATGTACTGGTTTTTCATAATATACTGTATATAATCGATCATAATATATTGTAAATGATAATTTCTGATTTTGTTTTATTAACATGTTTTAATTTTTTTTTCATTCTTTGTTGTATTAACTGTTTATCTGTGTGGGAAAATCATCTTAATCAGATGGTATACTTTCAACAGTAGAAAAACAAATTTTTTAAACATAAAGTGAAATGTTGATCACCTAAAGTAAAAGCCAAAATGAATATTTACATGCACCCTCTGCTAAAATCAAATTTTGATTATTGATAAAATGTACAAAAATCCAAAGATTTTTATTTAGAATTGAAAATTGATGATGTGATGTTAAACAACATTGCCATTAACCAATAACATACCTAATGTTTGGTATTTATTCAAATAAATTTCATAAAGTCTTATACTAAATGAAATATTAATTAACAAACTACATTTTATCTACTGGTTTGATTGTTATAATTTATAACTTTAACAAAACCACCTTTTTGATTTAAAATAAAAAACTTTTTCATACAGTGCATTTCTTATTTACCTACCCAGTATATTTTTATAAAATATATTTCTTATAAATCATGAACTTGTTGCATATATTTTCAAATACATGACTAAAATTGCTGGGGAGACACAAAAGTAACCCCTTGTTACATTCCACAGTTAAAACCAACAGGTGAGAAAATGATCAGTATACATTTATTACATCTCAATTTCTACCTGGGAATAATCCAATTTAAATTCCTAATCTGTGAGAAACTTACTTTTTTCTAAACTTAATTTTTGTACATTGAAATAAAAGTATACCTTAGTCATTATGATCAAAGTGGGGAATTATCTGAAATCTTTTCCATCAATCCATTTTACTTACAAAGGAGTAATTTTTATATTAATGACATTTTTAAAGTATTAAACAGCCATCTGGTTGATGCATATATAACTGAATTGTATATTTTAATAAACTTTTCCCATAACTAAAATATTTAGAAGCTTTAAAAAAAGGATCATTTTGCTTTATTGCTTTTTATATTAATTTTTCAAAAGGGAATAATAAATGTAAAATATGTTGTTTCTATGGAAATGAAATTTTTTAAAATTTGGAAAACACGATTAAAATTTATAATCAGTTATCTAAATCAGAAATTGAAAAATAATTTTAGAAAAGAAATCAAGTCTTTAACCCACTGATAAGTAAGCCAATAAACCACTTATAAAACACTTAATATATACTTATTATTAAAAACATGTATTATCACTACATGTATATCAAAACTGCATTAATGTTTGTTTGTCTAATGTGTTACCTATATAAATCCATGATATAGAGAGACAATTTTCTTATCTTGTCAAACTTTATTATCATCTTAGTAACAAGTGGAAAATAACATCAAAAAGACCAATAGAAACACAGATACATTCCCGACAACTGTTGTTGTTATGTATATTCTTTCAGGGGCCTTGGTGGCAGAGTGGTCACAGTGCCTCTCACTGCCTTAGGTTCAAATTCCACTTGGACAGATCCTAGTCAGTTTGCTTTGTTTCTCTGATCATTCTGGTTTTCCCCACCAATCCAGAACGATTGTCTTGATATAAGTGAAATCTTAACTTGGGCATAAATCAATATTACTCAACGTGACTCATGTATATTCTTTCATATATAAACACCTCTCCAAGCCTTTATGGCCAATAAACTAATTAATAATGTTGTATAATTAATGTTCTTCCTAACAAAACAGGTTAATTTACAAAATACTTATCAAATCAATAATCTTGATGTATTCATGTATTAATTGTTTCATGAAGTCAGCAAATTATCTTAAAATGCAACATCTATAAATTTCCATTTAAAATGACAGCAGAAAAACACGCAAAACAATATCAACTGCACTTTTTACACTTCCCCTTTTCAAAGTCAAAGCGATTTTTTTCTGACACAAGTTGTTTATAATGTTGTCTATGACAACAAATCTTTTATTTAAGATGGGAAGAACATGTTGTTTCTTCTGGTTAATTTAATAACAGATTGTTCATGATTTATGTCTATACACAATACTCAGCGGTGTATCTCTCATTCTTATGATATATATGGTATGATGTAATTATGACATTGTCTCAGGTTCCGATGTCAATGTCACCTTGTGTCTGTACATAGGCTGGCCTATCTAACTTCTACTGACACGCTGGCTGTTAAATTCTTCTTATTAGGGAATAAAACAATATTTTTAAGGCTATTATAAGTACTGGCACTGTGATGATACACATGTATAATGTCACTGTGATGATACACATGTATATTGTCACTGTGATGATACACATGTATATTGTCACTGTGATGATACACATGTATATCGTCACTGTGATGATACACATGTATATTGTCACTGTGATGATACACATGTATATTGTCACTGTGATGATACACATGTATATTGTCACTGTGATGATACACATGTATATTGTCATAAGTAATTTTCTTTAAAGGTAACACAATGTCATAACTTTGATTTTTTGTTTCCTTAAGAAATTAAATTTGTTCTTAAATTTTAAGACATATTTTTCTTGCTTTTTTTATATTTGTTTATTTAATTATTTATTTATTTATTTTTAATATTTTGTTGTTTTTTTTAAAAAATGAATCATTATAAGGAAATGGATTCACATTTATATATTTTTATTATTATTCAAGCTTATACTATTTGGATTTAGTAAAAAATATTTGAGTTCCAACAAAGATCGCTGAAATTTGCAAATTGAAATTAAAGTAGGAAAAAATCTCAGTTATGAAATGTTTTTAAAACTGGTATCTGCTGTTTTACTGGTATCCAGAATTAGAAGACCTTGATTGACAGATTTAACTGCATACTGGAAATGTATATGTGTAAAAAATATAAATTCTAGAAAAACTTAGCAATATAATGATGTTTTAATTCAGTCAAGGTTAAAGCTTACACTGAGACTTCAGACCTAAGTTTTAAGCCTAATCCGAATCAATATTTAAAACTTTAATCACAAAAGATTTCAACAACCTTCAATCACAAAAGATTTCCACAACCTTCAATCACAAAAGATTTCCACAAACTTCAGTCACAAAAGATTTCGACAACCTCCAATCACAAAAGATTTCCACAAACTTCAATCACAAAAGAATTCCACAAACTTCAGTCACAAAAGATTTCCATAACCTTTAATCACAAAAGAATTCCACAACCTTCAATCACAAAAGATTTTCACAACCTTCAATCACAACAAAATTCCAAAACCTTCAATCACAAAAGATTTCAACAACCTTCAATCACAAAAGATTTTCACAACCTTCAATCACAAAAGAATTCCACAACCTTCAATCACAAAAGAATTCCATAAACTTCAATCACAAAAGATTTCCACAACCTTCAATCACAAAAGATTTCCACAATCTTCAATCACAAAAGAATTCCACAAACTTCAGTCACAAAAGATTTCCACAAACTTTAATCACAAAAGAATTCCACAAACTTCAATTACAAAAGATTTCCACAATCTTCAATCACAAAAGAATTCCACAAACTTCAGTCACAAAAGATTTCCACAACCTTCAATCACAAAAGAATTCCACAACATTCAATCACAAAAGATTTCCACAACCTTCAATCACAAAAGAATTCCACAAACTTTAATCACAAAAGATTTCCACAACCTTTAATCACAAAAGATTTTCACAACCTTCAATCACAAAAGATTTCCACAACCTTCAATCACAAAAGATTTTCACAACCTTCAATCACAATAAAATTCCACAACCTTCAATCACAGAAGATTTCTACAACCTTCAATCACAGAAGATTTCCACAACCTTCAATCACAAAAGAATTCCACAAACTTCAATCAAAAAAGATTTCCACAACCTTCAATCACAAAAGATTTTCACAACCTTCAATCACAACAAAATTCCAAAACCTTCAATCACAAAAGATTTCAACAACCTTCAATCACAAAAGATTTTCACAACCTTCAATCACAAAAGAATTCCACAACCTTCAATCACAAAAGAATTCCATAAACTTCAATCACAAAAGATTTCCACAACCTTCAATCACAAAAGATTTCCACAATCTTCAATCACAAAAGAATTCCACAAACTTCAGTCACAAAAGATTTCCACAAACTTTAATCACAAAAGAATTCCACAAACTTCAATTACAAAAGATTTCCACAACCTTCAATCACAAAAGAATTCCACAAACTTCAGTCACAAAAGATTTCCACAACCTTCAATCACAAAAGAATTCCACAACATTCAATCACAAAAGATTTCCACAACCTTCAATCACAAAAGAATTCCACAAACTTCAATCACAAAAGATTTCCACAACCTTTAATCACAAAAGATTTTCACAACCTTCAATCACAAAAGATTTCCACAACCTTCAATCACAAAAGATTTTCACAACCTTCAATCACAATAAAATTCCACAACCTTCAATCACAGAAGATTTCCACAACCTTCAATCACAGAAGATTTCCACAACCTTCAATCACAAAAGAATTCCACAAACTTCAATCAAAAAAGATTTCCACAACCTTCAATCACAAAAGATTTTCACAACCTTCAATCACAAAAGAATTCCACAAACTTCAAACACAAAAGAATTCCACAAACTTCAATCACAAAAGATTTCCACAACCTTCAATCACAAAAGAATTCCACAAACTTCAATCACAAAAGATTTCAACAACCTTCAATCACAAAAGAATTCCACAACCTTCAATCACAAAAGAATTCCACAAACTTCAATCACAGAAGATTTCCACAACCTTCAATCACAAAAGATTTCCACAACCTTCAATCACAAAAGAATTCCACATACAACAATAACTTACAAAGTTTTATGTCTATTATATAAGTAACATTTAACCAAATGAATGAATATCAGAGCTGAAGAAACTCTTTAACAAATAATAATACTTGTTGATGAAAAAGTTGAAAGTATATTGAATGATCTTAAAACCAATTCCTTAAATAGCCTCATGTTTTATAGACTAAATACATCACCAAACTGAACAGTGATAATTTACTCTGACATGTATTATAGACATAACCATTAATTTTACATGATATATTACACAAACATAAGTTCTGGTAATTTAAATTAGTTTTTTGGTCAGTTTTTATATTAAGACCTGAATCACAGACAGTACATATCTGATTTTCTTAAGCAATATGAATTATGAAATAAAATAAATAAATAAATGTGCACTACAAAGAATTATCAATTAATTAAAAGAAAATCAAGTTTTGTATTTATGAATTAAAATATTATGTCCAGAATAAAGCCAGCAACCTCTCATTCACTGAAAAAGCACTTAGTGATAACAGGACTTAACCTAGTGTAAAGTTTAAGAATGTTATCAGCAATCTTACAGCAAACCATGCCTACGAACAGGCCATGTCACAGCAACCTCATCATGAAGTACTTTGTACTGATAAAACAATTCGGTAAAGAAATCAGCAAGAATACAGTAAAACCAAAGCATCATCTGGAATCAAACTAAAAACAACCTGACTTACACAGTCAACAAATAATTGCAGTTACTGTGCATTAACAAAGTTTTGTCAGTAGAAAATGTTGGTGTTTAGTAAAACTTAACCAATTGTACAGATTGAGCACAGAGCATCATCTGGAATCAAACCAACAGCAACATCAAACCTGTGATTCACAGAGTCAACACTTCACAACAGTTACTAACAATATCTACGTGCTAAAGAAAAAATATTTCAAAAATCAGTGCACCATCTGAAATCATGCAAACAAGCACTGTGTTTACTAAGAGATTCAACACTTAACCTTTCTTTAGCTTCCATTATTAATGAATTTTATTTACATATACATGAAATACAAAAAATTAGAAATCTGAAGAAAACATAAGAATACAAACAGACCAAATAGCTATAGCTATACTACAAAGAATCACAATTGTTCGGCCAGACCTTCATGACATGATCAATATCTCTAAGCCACACACACTACATCTTAAAATAAATGGATTTTCTTTGAAAAAAAATAATCAAGCCATTGATCTTTACAAATGAAATGATTTTATTGCCTTTTACAAAAGACTGTAATTACAATAGACATTTAAAAAGACTGTGGGGCAATTGTAACTGTACTGACAGCAGAATGAAGAATCTTACAACATCATACAACCTGATTCTCTGGTTCATGGTACAGTAGGTCAATTTATGTCATAGCCAAGACAGACCTTAACAGATTGTCTTACCAAATGATAGCCAATAAAATCTTATATACTTTGTCATTGTGAAATGTTACACTAGAATTTGAAAATTAACTCCAGAAAATTCTGACAAGTGATTGAAGCTTGTGTTTTTATATCAGGACAAGAAAAGACTTGTATCCACATATTGATACTGTTAGGTACATGTATCTCATGCTGACATATACCCCTGCAATATAAGAACAGATTTACAATGAAAAGCTGCCATTTGGTTATCATCCTAACATTATTGTTGTTACCAGTACTTAGGTCAAGACTTATTTTTCCTCTTATAAAAAACCATAATAATTTTAGAAATTTGTGTATCAAAAATCACCATCATCACCATCCTGTTTAGATTATCCAGGCCTTTGATTATTTAACAAGAGAGTGGCATGTCTGTTCAGTTGAGAATGAAGTCTTCCACTCCATGCTTGGTGATCTAGTGGGTTAGTATCATCCATTCTTAGGGACTTACGGTCCCTTTTAATGTGTTAGTAAAATAAATAATTGACTCTAAAAAAAAATTGTAAATATGCATCAAGTTTTTTGAAAAGATAACATTTATATGACAAGATATAGGTCAGAATTAAAATCAAATAGGGATACGGTGATATTTGGAAACCAAAGTGTCAATATGACACACATGTTCTTACTTCTACAATGATCCAGTGAGGTCAACTTCAAATTGGAAGACTGATATTTGATATGTAAGGCATACTGTGTTACTTATTTTGTATTCATAGTGTTGTCACCATTTTGTTTCTTAATTGTATCAGTACAAAGCTGTCATTACGAAAAATTCAATTTAAATAACAATTTCAAATAAAGACTATGTGACATTGATTTTGAAATCAATTACTCATATTTGCATGGCATGTGGCACATTATCTTAATTCCAAAACTGCATGTATGGTGTTGATATCATATGATATTCCATCACAAAGAAAAATTTATACTAAAACGAGCAGACAGAAATACCTACAGTCAAACTTCTATTATTCAAATACCTTAGGTTATTCGAAGTTCTCCATAGGTCCTGACCGCCCTGCACTATAACTTCTTATTAAAAAACTTTGCTTGTTCGAACTTTGTAATTCGAATACCCGCGATTATTTGAACCTAATTTGAGTCCTGCGTTAGACTTTTCAGTGGAAATATACCCCAAAAAATTCGAAGTTGACATTTTTATTCATTTCTAAAACGTAATACTCTCACCTATACAATTTAATACAAATGAGTATGGTTTCACCTTTACCCGTTTATGTTACCCAAGCGTAACTGACGGTCATTTTGTAGACATGAGTACGCTATGTATTGTCCATCATAAGCCATGTTGATAATTAATCGCAAAAAAATAATCATAATTGTTCAATTAAACAGTAATTATTATCCCAGGTGTAACAGAAAATGAGCTGCACGTGTGTAGCAATACTCAAGTAAACGATAAAAAAAATTCTGTTGACCACGATTACCATCATCAACAAGAGGCCCATGGGCCTTAACGCTCACCTGAGGATATGTCCAAAATTGATTGCAAAGCGCAAACACAATATACATGTATCAGGTACAGAAACTTTACAAGTTTTCTCAAGTTAAGAACTGCCACAAAACTTAATCAGAATACATTGAGTCACATTTCATTTATAATTAGCTTATATAATATGCATGAAATAACTGTAATACAATGAATAATTTCCAAATCATTAACAAATTTTAGTATACTTATTCAGCTATGTCCTTGACCTTTGAACATACATGAACTTGAACTATATATGATCGTCATGTCAATACCTACAATATTCTAATATACATGCCTATACAAAAAGTTAAAGTTTTCAAGATAATAAGCAATTGTCTTCTTTTGTAGCTGTGACCTTGACCTTTGAACATATGACCTTGAACTATATATCAAAATGATCGTTGTCACAATACCTACAATATTCTCATATACATGCCTATACAAAAAGTTAACAGTTTTCAGGATAATTAGCTATTTATGTCTTTTTTTGCAGCTGTGACCTCGACCTTTGAACATATGATCTTAAAACATATATCAAAATGATCATCATATAAATTCCTACAATATTCTAATATACATGCCTATACAAAAAGTTAATAGTTTTCAAGATAATTAGCAATTTGTCTTCTTTTGCAGCTGTGACCTTGACCTTTGACCATATAACCTTGAAACATATATCAAAATGATCGTTGTCACAATACCTAAAATATTCTAATATACATGCCATACAAAAAGTTAATAGTTTTCAAGATAATTAGCAATTTAGGTCTTCTTTTGCAACTGTGACCTTGACCTTTGAACATATGACCTTGAACCATATATCAAAATGATCGTTGTCACAATACCTAAAATATTCTAATATACATGCCCATACAAAAATTTAATAGTTTTCAAGATAATTAGCAATTTAGGTCTTCTTTTGTAACTGTGACCTTGACCTTTGGACATATGACCTTAAGCTATATATCAAAATGATCATTTTATCAATTCCTACAATATTCTAATATACATGCCTATACAAAAAGTTAATAGTTTTCAAGATAATTAGCAGTTTATGTCTTCTTTTGCAGCTGTGACCTTGACCTTTGAATATATGACCTTGAAATATATATCAAAATGATCGTTGTCACAATACCTTCAATATTCTAATATACATGCCTATACAAAAAGTTTACAGTTTTCAGGATAATTAGCAATTTATGTCTTCTTTTGCAGCTCTGACCTTGACCTTTGACCATATAACCTTGAACCATATATCAAAATGTTTGTTGTCACAATACCTAAAATATTCCAATATACATGCCTATACAAAGAGATTAAAGTTTTCAAGCTAATGCACAATTTTAGTATTTATAAGCCAAAAATAACATTTCAAGGGAAACAACTCCTACATGGATTATCATATAGTTACAAAACTTGGAACCTTTTTAAATTTTGTCATGCTGAACATTTTAACAATGTTTTCATTTCATATATCTCTAAATATTTGCAAGAAAATTGCCTAAAACTGCATAAATCACAAATTAGGTCATGACCTTGATTTGTGACCTTGACCCTAAATTAAAGGTCATTTCAAGAAAAAGTCAAAACTGAAAACCTCATGTCATTATCTGTTCAAATAGTCAAGTTATAACAATTTTAAGCCATTTACGAAATTTTTTAAATTAAACGCAAAAACGCGTAACCCATTTTTCGACCAAATTTCACGAAATGAACAAACTATAGGCTTAAGACCCTATAGAAGCCAAATATCACATCAGATTTTTTCTCCCATCATTGGTTTCGGAGAAGAAGATTTTTTAAGATTTTTGGACCCCTAGGTCACCTTGACCTAGTTATGGTAGCCATGGCAACGCCATGAACAAATCTGAATTGCACCAGCCAATATATGCTTCTGACAAAGTATCATTGAAATCTGTCCAGCAGTTTTGGAGGAGAAGTCAAAAATAGGTGTTAACGATGCACACACGCACGCACGCACGCACACACACACACGCACATACACGTTACACCATGCCATAAGCTCACATGACCTTTCGGTCAGGTGAGCTAAAAATTAAAAAAAAACGGTATCTGAATATTAATTTGTTATTTTATATAGTCTAGTCGGGATTTAAAAAATAATTATTAATAATAAAGTTGACAAAAACAGTTTTCTGCCTTATTCACATTTCAGTTCTAGAAATTATATAAAATCTGTTCGGTTTCGTTTCGTTTAAAATTCTGTAAAATCATAAAAACGTGTATATTGCGTGCATAAATAAGCATGATGTACTTGTTCTGAATTGCTGTACTTACTGTGTTGTATGTATTACCACACTTGTTTGATTTTGTACCAGATGATATTAAATTTTTATTTTTATTGAAATAAAATTAATATTTCTGTTTTTATGAAATTAATCATGATAGGTCATGACATTATTCTTTATAAACTGACACAGATGAAACACTTTCAAAGGGCAATAGAAAACTGTTGTGTCTTAATATAACGTACCGTTCGATTATTCAAACTCCCCAATTATTCGAACCTAAAATTAAGACCCTTCAACTTCGAATAATCGAAGTTTGACTGTATATATATATATATATATATATATATATATATCAGGGGTCCAGAAATGGTCATATTTGCCGGACATGTCCGACAAAAAATATTTTTGTCCGATGTGAAATGTAGCTTGTCGGACATTTTTAGTTTAAAATAGAATTCAGTTAATCAGACACGAATCGGTCATTATTTTACTCGAGTATTCTTTGCTATCACCTGTCAATCATTTTCAATAAACACTACAGAATAATTACGCTTTTGTTTATTAATCAGTTAAAATCCATGGTCTCAATCTGTTCCTTTTGTTACATCGTCCGAATCATCATTACTTTTGTTGATAAGTTGTTTATTAAGTAATCACATCGCTTGACAGACGGAAGCCATAAACACCTGTTAACTGAAGGTCATGGTCGTCGGACAATTTCAAAAAGGTTCCACGCGGGATGTTAAATAATATTAATAATACAACGCGCATTATAAACAAATAATTTTTAAAAAGTCTAAATAAAATCAAAGAGGTCTCAAAATGAGGTTCAGTAAAGTTTGTGTAACTTCTGGAAAATGGAAATGCGCGATAAACAAAGATGGCCGTCAAACCATGTGTCGTCAACGCCGACAGTTCAAAATCAACACATAACAATATATAACATATATTTAAATAACGTGGTAGTTAAACCCTTTTTAAAATCTACTATATTGATATTAAAAATCTTCTTAAAATATTAAAATACACAGTCAGTATTAACGTTTTTTTTTTTTTTTTTTTTTTTTATTAGTATTTTTTTTTTTTTGCTTTTCACTGCATCAGCATCGGTGGTGCAGTTGCTTTGAAAAAATGTCCGACACCTCAGTCTGAGTTTTCCTGAGCCCTGATATATATATATATATCTGTGTGTGTGTATTATATATATACATGGATGTACAGATGTGTGAATCAAAATTTGTATGCCAATTTTAACAATTTTCAAGACATTTTCATATTGAAAGCATACTGTAAAGAGTTTTATATATACCAAGGCAATATTAAAAATATCTTTATTTCCCCTTGCCCTACCCTTACTTCTGATATTGGGTAGGTAGGTAGGCTTTTTTTCCTCATACTTTTCTTTTCTGGTTAGGAAACATTCTTCACATGTCACCTTGTGTGTTTACTAGTACATCTTCATCACAACTGCGTTTGTATCGCATTGAATTATAACTGTAAAAGCGTCTTGACAACTAAAAAGGTTGGCGACTAAATTGTGAAAAGGAAAGTGAAACGAATCGGAATCTATTAGCACAGAATCGAGAAATTAAAAAAAAAAAAACAACACACACACACACACACACACACACACAGCATTTTTCAATAAAATTTTTTCAATCAGTGGGATTTTTTACAGTCGGTCAAGCAAGGGGAAACAAACTATATTTTTATTTTGGCCCAACATAAAACTACATTTGTATTAAGTGTGCTGTTAGCACTGATTAAATGTAGCATTAGATACTAATCAGAATCCCTTCCAGATAGCCAAACATCAGAATTTCTTAGAAATCCTGAAACATAAACATATCAAAAAGACACAAGGACCTTTAATTTACAGCTGTTTTTCAGACATGTTTTGTGTCCAAATTACTTTCCCTTCAAGTATATCAAGCATTTCTAAAAATCAGTTTTTTTTTTAAAACATGTTCAACATTACTCTTACTCTTATGGGACATTCCATAATCAATTAAAATTTTCAAATAAACAAAAATTATAGGGATTGGTATGATCATTCATGCATTTATTGGCATTTCAACCTTACTGTCATTTGCATCAATACAAACATTTGTAATATTTACAGTGAAATCTGTGTTACCAAAGTGACCAGTAGTAATTAGTTTGTTAGTAAGTATAACTTTTAACTGATAAAACAAAACCAATATCAATAATAATAAATAAGTAAAAATACGTTGAATAAAATTAATAATATCAAGTTATTGGTCCGCTTGATTTTGTAAATGCCAGATAGATCGTATAAACCTGATCATCTAAGTGACGGTATTTATAATCTGTAAAAGAGAGGCTCAGGGCATCTGCTTTTTAATAACAGATGTCGTTAAGTTGTTAAAATCAATAGCTAAGTGTTTGATGTCTGTGATGAAATGTATCAATTTTGTCTGATATAAAATAATCTATACAAAATATCTTATTTATCATTGAGTAATAAATACAATATCTATAAGCAGATTTCATTCACGGAGTCAGTAGCTGCTAGCTGTTATTCAGGATGTAATTGCTTTGTCCACTTTACTAAAGTCCAAGATCTAACTTGAAGGGAAGGATGGAATATACTTCAATTAGTGTTTCGGGAAAGGGAGAGAACTTTTCTGGAGTAAAAACATATGGTTTAGAAAGAAGTTTTATTAAACAACACTTGAAAGTCTTGTACACTTTTATATTCACCACATGTTGCAGAGCACTACATTAGCACTTTATTGTTTTCTTGAATTAAAAAAAAATATTTAACTCTACTATGTTCAAGTTCTACTGTACAACAGCAATGTTCAAGTTAAGCTCTACTGTACAACCATCTTGTAGCTGTTGTACTTTAAGTCAATTTTCTGCCTTGTTATCAATGTATTTAATTTTTTTCAAATTGATAAACTTTTCTATTAAAGCTGCATTAAGTTTTCCAAAGAAAAAATTAAAACGGTGCTAATCTAATTAATGATGTTCCTAATGAACAATGTTACATTTGGTTCAACAATAAAAGCTTGAATAAATACAGAAATTACAGTATTTACCCAGCGAGATGCAGCTTTTGGGATCTAATATTAAAACATGGTTATGTCATCAAAATCCGGGTCATTTAAACACAACTTTCAAAACGGTGAAATAGGATAAATTAAACACAGAACTTCGTTGAATTTGTCATTTGTGACTTAGTAAGGGATAAATAACACCATTTCAAATACATCTGGATATTAATGAAGGACAATTAATGCAATCTGTCATGTTTCACCTTCGATTCTAGGGTTTTCCGTACATCCGTGCGCATGCTCCAAGCTCATAATTACCGTCAGAGGATTCCGTTTATTTACAGCTAAAAGAAATGAAATTTTAGAAGATGAATGTCACAGATTGTGGTTAGAAGATATATATTTTTAAAAAAATATATTTTTAGAAAATGAAAAAAAAAAAAAAAAAAAAAAAAAAATCAGAAAATTGAAAAACTTTAACCTAAATTGCAGCCAGTAACTGTTCAGGTTATTGACCTCATAAGCAATCAAGAAAAATGATATTACACAATTTAAAACTTGACAAGTTTCTTTGCTGGAAATTCTATATATGTTTAATGTTTCCATGTTCTTAGATCCACAGAAGAAATAGGAATCAATTTAACAGCAAAATAATAGTACAATTATTATTATAAAACTAAATGTGAAAAGAGTATTTATCTCTCTCTCTCTCTTAATGTATATATATATATATATATATATATATATATATATATATATATAGATATAGATATATATATAGATAGATAGATAGATAGATAGATAGATAGATAGATCCATCTAAAAGATTGCAGCTGTCAAGCTGTCACAACATCAAATTATCTTGCTTATCAATTTTAATATCAAATTGCATATTTAAAGTGCTGCTATTTTGACTGCTATGCAGTACCTGTGCTGGCTTCTTTTTCTTATAACAAATGTTACATTTATGTAAAAAGTATTTAAATATTAAAAGATAAGGTAAAAAATTTACATAAAATATAGTCACATGATATATATAAACATATAATAAAATCAGATGTTGTTAAATTCAATATGTAGATACTATCAAATTTTATTTATCATATTTGGTTTGTCATCTGAATTGAGTAGAATTTCAGTACAATGATAGATTATCATTACTAAATTGAGCGAGTTTAATGTCTACATGTAGCTGGGCAGCCAATGTGCAGACTTTTGCTTTTAGGTAGTTGGATGTTAGTCCTGAGGTAAAACCGGGAGATCCAGGATCGGGTAGAGCAAGCTGACAGGGAGCCGCTTCGTGAAGGTATCAGGAGTATCACTCTGCCATGCTGTTCAAATCAGCGCCGAGGAGGCGGGTAGTTGTCTCCCGGCTGTCCAGGTGGGAGTGGTCGTCGCCACTGCTGCAGTTGTTGTATCTGCTGCTGGTTGTTCAGGGTGCGCAGTTCTGCCGCTGCCATGATTGATAGTTGATTCAAAGCGGTGGCAACCGCTAGTGGTGGTGAGGGGAGTATCGAGTGTCTTTACAAAGTGGTATCACTAAAGAATATCATTTGATTGGGTGTCTTTATAAAGTTGTATCACTAAAGAATATCATTTGATTTGGTGTCTTTACAAAGTGGTATCACTAAAGAAGATAAGACAAAAAATACTGACAAGTATGCTTAATTAATCTAGAGAAAAACATCCATAACATATAGCCATTTTTCTGACCTTTTACGTATATAATGTATAAAACATGGGTTTACAGATCATTTTGCCTTTTATTTGCTTTGCAGAAAACAGTGAAGAGTTTGTCAGCGTTTTGTTGATTTTCATCACCATTCAAGGACTGGCCATATTTATATAAGTTAAGTTTCTATTATCATAAAACACCATTTCATCTACTCAATACATACAAAATCCAGTAGTTTCTAGGTCTTCTTGAGGGTTTTAAACTAAAAGATTAAGGTCTTAATGCCAAGTGTTTTGATGAGGAGGTATAGCAAGCAACAATGACAACCAATTTTAAATACAGTATTTTAACTTGTTGAACAACTGCAATGGTATAAGATTTACTGGATCTGAGATAGAGCAATACAGCTCTGTAGTTCTAAAATCAATGGTAAATTTATTGTCTTCAATGTAACAGATGATGATCAAATAAAAAATTATTTAAATTTTATGACAATTTTTTTTTTTTTTTTTTACAATTTCATGACTAATAATCACACAGGATCACAGATGGAGATCATAGAGTATTAATATTCTCATGTCCCTTATAGTATTGTATGACCCAGGAATAAAATGTATCTTTGTCAAATACATAAATCATTTCCAGGAAAAAATCCTAAAATTTTAACTGTTGGCAAAAATAAAATCAACCACGCCTAAAACATATAAAATAAAAATAGTAGATGTACATTACATCAAGAGTTCCACGGAATTAAATGTCTCGCCTGGTTAGTTTTTGATCCATTAAAAAATACATTTTTAAGATTCAGACTAACTGTAATATTATTTATTGGTGTTAAAAATAATGTTGATTTAGTACAAAATGCATTTTATAAAAAAAAATTGTATTTTTCAAACAAAAATAAAAATTGCAAGTTTTTACCCCAAAAAGAGTTGAAACATCATCTTGCATACTCATGTAATCATAATTAAATTGCATGATGAAACGTGTTGCAAATTGCATTGAAAAAACAGTATTAGTTAGAGATAATGGACTTTAACATAAACTTTCACATTTTCTTGAAATTCCCCTTTTTTCTGTAAAAAAGCAAGTTTTTACCCCAAAAATATTTAAAACATCAGCTAATATACTCATGTAATCATAATTAAAATGCATGATGAAACTCTGTTGCAAAAGTACTAGTTCATTCTAAATATTTGAGGCATGATAAAAAGTCTATGACACCTAAAGCCATCCTGTGACAACATTAAAGCAACAACGTGACAATTCTAAGTACACCTTGAAAGGCACATCGTGGCAATTTTCATGAATTCATAAAAACCACATTGTGATCATTCTAATGAAACAATTAAAGCCACATTTTGACACCTTTAATGAAACCATAAATGCCACATGTGACAATTCTAATGACACAATAAAAAATTATTATGGCACCATAGAAGCCGCATTATGAAAATTCTTTTGAAATCATGAAAGCCACATGCATGGTTACAATTATACTAACACCATATTAGGACAATGACAAAAATTGTATTAGCATACACACCTAACCAGGTTAAGACTCATCATATAAGGATAATTTTGTTTTGCAGACATTTGAATGCTTTTGACCACTTAGCACTCACAACCTCTAGATCAAGGTTAGATATCTCATTAGTGACCATTTTCTTGCAGAGAAAACATTCTACAATAATATATATACATCTAAAAAACTATATAATTCTGCATCTTAAACCAATGATTTGGATGTAAAAAATGTCCTGGATTTTCTTGATGATATCAAGGACTATCTATTTCATGTCAGTCAAAACGCGGATAATTCTATGGTTCTGACGTGACTATCAAGTCAATAATTTAGATCCTAAATTCCCAATGTCTGTCAAGTGAAAGACTAGCATACAAAAATGAAACATGGAACATTGGATTTTTTCCTATCTCTCTCACACACACACACACACACACACACACACACACACACACACACACACACACACACTTTCTGGCAAATACATAATTTTTTTTTATTTATCTTCTGTATTGATTTTTGGAAAAGTTGATTTGTGACAACCCTTTTTTGTTACTGATCATTGCGTTTTTGGAGAGCTGAAGAAAACAAAAATATCAATGAAACTTGTCTCCTGTAGGTCCAATGACAACATTTTTTTTTTTTTTTTTTTTTTGAAGTGGCGAAATAATTTAGTGTACAGATCTGCTTGTTTTTTCCAATTTATTTCAATCAAATTCTGTTTTTATATATACAAAAAACCAAATATCTGTTGGGTATTGATGTATTTATAGATTTTGATTTATCATTAATGATGTCTGATCATGCCAGACAATTAATTAGTATTACATTTTCAGTATGATATTTAATATCTATCTTATCGGTAGACTAAGAGCTTGTCATTAATATCATAAATGTTTTTGTTTGAACAAATTGTGAAAGGTTTAACCTAAATCATAGTTTTATAGGATATGTTTTTTTTTTTTTTTTTTTTTTTTTTTTTTTTGTCTACTCTTGACATATAAGATATTGTTTTTACATAATTTAACATTTTTCATAAAACTTTTAGAGAGAGGTACATTGATTGTATCAGCATTGTTTTAGCCTTACTTCAAACATTAATCTAAGCATAAGTTCATGTAAATGTGAGATTCTGTTCTCAAATTTCTAAAATAATATTTAAAATCTAGCACATGCATGCAATCCACTTGTCAAAGAACAGAGATCTTTCACCATCACAGATCCGATTGCCTTCAGAAGTTGGCACTACTGATAAAATCTGAATTAAAATGTAAGATACAGATTCTCTACTGGCCTCTCCTGAACCACCTGAAGCTGTCTGGATAAGTAGTGATATAATCAAGCTGAACTTTTTTATAAATATAAACATTTAAGACTTTATATTATTTTTTATCTACTGTTTTTTTTATAAAACAATATGTAAAGATAATTTTGACATATTTTTGTATATAAAATGTTTATAGTATTTCAATAAAATTATGAAATTTTAGATTTATTTCCTTTTCCCAACACAAAAACACTTGTACTAATTGTATATATTGTATTTCAGTTTTTCTGTCTGACAGTTACTCCTGAAATTGAAGACTTTAATTAAAATGGAAACCTGTAAAGTATCATTAATTCTACACCAACCTTAACAAAAATAAATAACATGTTTCAATTTAACTGTATTATTTGTATTTACCCAAACTCTTAACTGAATAAAATTTCCATTGCACAAATAGAAAAAAGTACAATATAACCTGTGTATAGAGACCACCTAGAGGAATGGAAAAAATTAAGGGTCAGAAACTATACCAGTATAGGTAAGGAAAACTTTTGAACAACTTTTGAACACACACACACACACACACACACACACACACACACACACACACACACACACATATATATATAGAGAGAGAGAGAGAGAGAGAGATGTAACTGTTTATTGTTCATTTTTTCACAGTAATTTATAATTACCTAAATGATAACTTACATTTGTAAATATGTTATTTTATGTTATCATGAGTTTAGGTCTGGATTGTAACCAGATATGACATTATGCTCTCCATAATCTGACATCATATAGAACAAATTGCACTAACAGTATCATGGCATTACAGTAGAACTGGGGAAAACTGAAAATCATGTCATTCTAAAACTTGTCTTAATTGAATGTTCCTTAATTTAATCCTTGTAAACTGATTACTTTTCATGAAAATGTCACTAAATTTACTTAAAAATTGAAACTAATGAAAAAATAAAATTTGCTTTATTTGATTTTTTTAAGTAAATATAAAATTTTGTCAAGGCCAGATCATGAATGTGTAAAATGCATTTTTTAAGAATAAAGTGATAATTATTCAATGAATAAATGGGTAAAACAAAGACTCACTGTACTACAAACAGCTAGTAAAAAAGTATTGAAATATCTTTGCATAGCAAAAAGAAAACCGCAATCTTCTATGAAAATAACAAAGCAATTAAAATCATAAACTGACATATGACTTCTGCCAGTATTTACATATCCCATCATCACCATTCAGATAGTCTGACAACTTGATATATAAAAAAGTGCTTGCCTGCAGTAAAACAAACAATTACTGATTAGGTATATACCAATAACTGTACATTATAAGATGTTTTTTAGGACTGATAATGATCTAGCAGGTGTCCCTAACACATTTACATCTTTATTTATGTGATATTAATAATCATGGTAGACTTTTATTTTTTTTATCTCACAGAAGAAAACTTGGACTGTTTGTCTGAACATCACAACCATGTCCACTTTAATTTCCAACATTTCGAAAACAGGTTTTTGATAAAACTTGTTACTGATGTAAACTAACATAAAACAATGTGTTATAAACAAAGTTAGGTCATAAAGATTAAAAGGTCATAACAATTAAAAAAGTCAAGGTCATAAAGATGAAAAAAGTCAAGGTCATAAAGATAAAAAAAGGTCAAGGTCATAAAGATAAAAAGGTCATAACAATTAAAAAAGTCAAGGTCATAACAATTAAAAAAGTCAAGGTCATAACAATTAAAAAAGTCAAGGTCATAAAGATAAAAAAAGTCAAGGTCATAAAGATAAAAAAAGTCAAGGTCATAAAGATAAAAAGGTCACAAAGATTAAAAAGGTCAAGGTCATAAGTCATGTATTTTTCTGAGGATGAGTTTTTACAGGTTTTCTGTTTGCTCTGAATATAAATTAACTAAAGCAGTGCTAACTTGAATCTACTTATAGATAACTGGATAAC
This sequence comes from Tegillarca granosa, assembly GCA_029721355.1. Taxonomy (NCBI): domain Eukaryota; kingdom Metazoa; phylum Mollusca; class Bivalvia; order Arcoida; family Arcidae; genus Tegillarca; species Tegillarca granosa. The sequence continues at coordinate 8,032,449 of CM056595.1, forward strand.
ACTATTTAGTCAAAATAGTTTTCGAGTTTTTAACACACTTTCATAACTTTAAAAAATCCCAAACACTTTCAATTATCAAAATTTCAGTGTCTATCAAAATTTGTGGCTTAACTAGTATTGTACTTATTTTTAACACCCCCAATGATGTTACCTATTCTTGCAATCAACCTCAGATTGTTCCTAACTTTGTCATCAATGTAATTCTATTGTTATCAAACAAAGACCATTTGTGCTGGCCTTATACTCTTTTATTGCCATCAATGTACCAGTTATTGCAATCAACACAGATTGTTTATACTGACCTTATACCTATTCTCGGAATCAATCAATGTACTTTTATTGCCATCAATCTCAGATTACTTGCACTGGCCTTATACCTATTCTAGACATCAATGTACCAATCATTAGAATCAACACAGATTCTTTGTAGTGGCCTTATCTCTATTCTAGACATCAATGTACCAATCATTACAATCAAAACATTGTTTGTAGTGGCCTTATACCTATTCTAGACATCAATGTACCAATCATTACAATCAACACAGATTGTTTGTAGTGGCCTTATACCTATTCTAGACGTCAATGTACCAATCATTACAATCAAAACATTGTTTGTAGTGGCCTTATACATATAATACTAGAAATTCAATGTACCAATCATTACAATCAACACAGATTGTTTGTAGTGGCCTTATACATATAATACTAGAAATTCAATGTACCAATCATTACAATCAACACAGATTGTTTGTAGTGGCCTTATACTTATTCTAGACATCATTTAAACCATATATGTATATCTATTATTGCCACCAATCTCAGTCTTTATTGATCTTTGTTAAAATCAATTTTTCTGTGAATATAATGGTCCAGCATGTATTGGTTCAGAATCTATAATTTTTTTTTTCCAAATGGCCAACAATCATGATGGCATAAATAATTGGTGATCAAGATGGAGATAATAAGTGACAACTCAGTACTATTGCATACAATGCCAACTTTTTTTAATTTCTGGTATTTTTAAGGTCAAATAAAACAATCTCTGTCTTGTTAAAAAGTGTTACATCTAAAAATTTCAATACAAATATTAATTACTTAATATAAAAATTATGATCATTTTGAAACTGTTCCTCCAAAAGAAATTTATTGCATAATAATAATTAAATATACTTATTCATTTTTCTTAAACTCCAAAGCTTACTTTCATGTACTGGTAATCGTTTAATTCTGATACAAACAGATTAAATATTTATACTCACAAAACACCTGCCTTTTCAATATTAGTCAACATTGTCTCAGAGAAGTTAATAAGAACTGATCCTTATAAGATATAACATAACATTATATAAACCACTACACAACAATGAGCTGGAATTGTTGATCATGAAGCATCATATAACTCTCTATTAATACCAAACTTTATAATATAAACCATATATAATTGGTAACAATAGTTAGTGTTTTAATTCAATTATATGACAATATCATGTAACACAACCAAGGAAAAAACTTTACCCAATAAACAGTTAATTAAGATTGTTGTATATATATATATATATATAGGTTTGTACATAAGAGTTATCATGAAAGACCTTGTGATTATTATCATAAGTATAAGAACTTAATAATGTCATACAACAGCATTGATGATGCCGGTTGATTTTAACTTGTTTGACATCAGGTACATATTCACATATCTCACATGAAAAAATGACAGTGTGTAATGTTATAATCAAGACACAATCACATAATGTCATCATGTAGAGAACATATGGCATCGCCTTATGGCAAAATAACAGCTGTACCTTTAATATTGTTTAATTTTCAGGTTTTTTTTCAAATTTTTATACATTTTAGAAATGTCAATTTTTGTTTTTAAGTTAAAACATTTTGTATAAACCAGATTTAAGTATTTTTTCCAAAAATCAGATTAATGATTATGTTGAACTTTTAATAACCAAGTGAGACTTTGCAAACTTGGTGCTGATGTCTATGAAATTCATTTTTGAAGCCAAACATTTCTATAAAAATGGGACAAAAAGATCCAATATGAGTTAATCCATGTAAATAAGGATGGGGGAAATCCCATCCTCAAGCTAAATATTTCAGATAGCAAGCATCATCTCGTAATGAAACAACCCTTCAGGTGAGATTAATTCTCCATCCTAATAGATACCTAATATGGATTCTTATAATTGTCATTTTGATATCAATATCAAATAAACAAAGTGGGGGAGTGAGTGGAGTAATGGTGTTTTACGCCCCAGTCAAAGGGCAGTCAGTTCTGGGATGGTGGAGGAAACCGGATTGCCCAGAGAAAACCACTGACCTTCGGCAAGTGAATTGACAAACTTTCTCACACTAGGTTCTGTCAAGGCTGTGAGAGGTGCTGTGATCCGTAAGCACACACTTTAGACCACTTAGCCACCAAGGCCCCCAAATAAACAAAGGTCAATATCCTATACTGACTGAAGGATTTTTGTGCCCATGTCATATTTCATTTATATTGAGACATCTCCAGCTAAGGTAAATTTACTCAGTCTTGCAGTGATGATAAGAAAACTGAGTCCTGATTTGTTTCTCATCTTCCTATTGCTATATAGAATAGCATTATTGAAGGCTTTGGAACAGATGACTTATCAAGTAAGCAATGGATTGGATAAGAATGGAATTTGAAAATTTTATGCCCAAGTCAAGATTATTTCACTCACATCAAGGCAGTCAGTTTTTGGATGGTGTAGTAAACCTGAATGCCCAGAGAAAACCACCAATATTAGAAAATTGAACCCAGAAACGTTCTCACACTAGGTTCTGTCCAAGTCGGATTGGGAACAGAGTGATGAGAGGTACTGTGATCGGTAAAAGTGGATTTTAGACCACTTGGCCACCAAGGCCCCTAGAAAACAACATAATGAGATTAAATTTAAAACGTTTTACCTGGTACAAACTATAAACATTAGATTTGCTGCAGGTGACAGTAATATTACAATCTTTACAATAAATCCCAAGATTATATATATACATTTTGTATATACATATGTATAACATTATTTTCATTCTGTCTATGATATTCATTCTACTGTTTATTTAAGGATTACCAAAACCTTTATAGAAATCAAATCAAGTTTCGTTTAAGAATATGTTACATAAAGCAATATTTTTATAAGAATTATATTATGAAATCAGTTATTTAAATTTTAAAATCCACCATATCTTTGTGATTTTAAACCTTTTTAGTTTTGTAATTTTTAAAAATTATAATTCATATAACAGCTTTTTAAATCTTGTATGACTAAACCACTGGTCAGAAAGGTAAATAAATATAATTTATTATTATAGCCTATGCTTGGCCTTGTCAAAAATAACCACCTTTTAGATTATAAAATGTTGATCTATCATGTAAATAAAACTTGAAGTTATTATAAGACACAAAATGATATCTTAAAATATATTGTCATAAAATTTAATGGGGGAGGATGGAGTGAAGCAATATTAAAAATGATTTTGCTGATATCCAGGTGGTGAGATGTCTAGTTGAAACCCTTAAGTGGAATGGTTTTATTGGGTTGTTATTGTGCTATAGTCATAGAATTTAAAAATAAAGAAGTGTGGTGGAATGGTGAGGGGGAAAAATAAATATGCTGCTGTTGGAAAGTGATGATGAAAATACACTGTTGTCAGGCTACAAATACCACACACTATCATGTGTTCATAACATCAGTGTGGTATGGGGATGTTCCCATCACTTGAAACTTGGTGGTTTGTGATGTTTGTCTGTGACACTGCTGATCGGTCAAATACACATACAACATGAATTTGTGTTGGTCATTTATTTAGAAAAAAATTGCATTCATGCAAATAAGTAGTTGCAAAATTGCAAAATAAAACAACATTCAAACCAACGAGACGACCCATGTCCTCAAACAAACCAACCAAGCTTATACAACTGAAGGTCTGTAAAACTTTGTCAAAAATATTTAAACCAACTAAACAACCAACCTTACACAACTGAAGGTCTGTAAAACTTAGTCAACAATATTTAAACCAACTAAACAACTAACCATACACAACTGAAGGTCTGTAAAACTTTGTCAACAATATTGAAAACAACTAAACAACCAACCTTCCACAACTGAAGGTCTGTAAAACTTTGTCAACAATAATCAAACCAACAAAACGACCACTGTCCTCAAACAAACCAACCAACCTTATACAACAGAAGGTCTGTAAAACTTTGTCAACAATATTTAAACCAACTAAACAACCAACCTTACACAACCGAAGGTCTGTAAAACTTTGTCAACAATATTTAAACCAACTAAACAACCAACCTTACACAACTGAAGGTCTGTAAAACTTTGTCAACGATATTTAAACCAACTAAACAACCAACCTTACACAACTGAAGGTCTGTAAAACTTTGTCAACGATATTTAAACCAACTAAACAACCAACCTTACACAACTGAAGGTCTGTAAAACTTTGTCAACGATATTTAAACCAACTAAACAACCAACCTTACACAACTGAAGGTCTGTAAAACTTTGTCAACGATATTTAAACCAACTAAACAACCAACCTTACACAACTGAAGGTCTGTAAAACTTTGTCAACAATATTTAAACCAACTAATCAACCAACCTTACACAACTGAAGGTCTGTAAAACTTTGTCAACAATATTTAAACCAACTAATCAACCAACCTTACACAACTGAAGGTCTGTAAAACTTTGTCAACAATATTTAAACCAACTAATCAACCAACCTTATACAACTGAAGGTCTGTAAAACTTTGTCAGACTCTTAATATGTTTGTGTTATACCTTCGGGGCATACACATACATGTAATTCTAAATGTATATTTATTTTACCTAAGTACCATATATAAAAATATCAATTTAAATATTATAGAGTATATATACCCATTTTCATTACAAAAAATAAATAAGCAACTCCATTTTTTCCAATAATTCTCTTACTTTAGATTTAAGTGATATGAAATAAATCTGAGACTCTTGGGTATAATAGGTCAAGATTTTTATCACCATGCATTTGGATTTACTATAAAATTACATTACTTTTAAGACATTTATACACCCCTTAATATAAAGTTATTCTTAAAAAAAAACATTTCTTTTTATTAGACCTAAAAGTCTAAAAATATTTCTTTTTATTAGACCTAAGAGTCTATGTGAAATATATCCTATTATCTTTCTCAAAATCAAATATCACTAATAAAAATTTTTAATCCTTAGTATACACAGGTAGCAATTTTTCTCCTCAAAAACCACATGTTAGTAAAATTAGTATACGGTAAGTAGAATTTGTTTTTCTGCCAATAATATTTTTCAAAATCAAAAATTTTTGCATTAATTAAAGTGAAATTACTGCATTAAAATCTATTATCATAAATTCAGGTAGACATACAGTCAGGTAAATTTATAAAAGATATCACCATAACAACTAAAAATTAGTTTTAAAATATAAATTTTAAATTTTACCTGTAAAATGAAAAATTACAAAAAACTTTTAAAATTAATTTTTACCTACCTTTTTGCTAAGGAGATCTCAAATAAAGTCTGTGGATTTAACTGAGTTAAAGTCAGTGTCCTGATACTAAAACCGATTGCACTTAACGCAAGGTGTTCCATTTTTATTACACATAAAACTTTCCAAATTTTGTGTTAAACTTACGCTTTACGTAAAATCATCCTCATCATCGCGTCAGGACTGATTTGAGCGAGTGTCAACAGAACATCCTGAAGTTCCTCCTCACACTCTTTCTTATCGGCATGTGTTGGCACAGTTCCAATGCCTTGGTCATCCTGGTGGAACCGATAAAATAGGTATTTATCCTTAAACTGGTGTTCTCGGCACACTGAAAAATAAAATAATAACTGAACTCCACCATAATGTCCTACTGGATCATGATAATGATTTTACACAAGTATCCATGAAATTACACCAGACTGATATATCTGTGTGATAGCTGTCATAGTATAGGTTTATATGATATGTGCCTTAAAGCTGTCCCTAGTATAACTGGCTGTAGTAATTAATATCACACACACTCACAGCCAACATTTAACGACAGGGACAACGTTTATTGAATTTTTTCTCTTTTTTAAAGAAGAAAAAAAATACGAAATACATCCAAGCAATCAATTATAAGAATCAAATGTTTAACAGATATAAACATTTTTCCATCTTTATTTAGATATCAGTATTACAGAGATCGAATCTCACTCCTTTAACACACTGACAACATATCTATTGACTTTCTACATCCAACAATTTAAATTAACAAACAGAAAGATTATATTGTCAGGAATCATCATCATTATTTTTTCCAATCTCTCAAAAACAGATGCTCGTATTATAGAATAACAAAAAATAAATGAAAGAACATTCTCAGTATTTCAAAACTTCAGCAATCAAGTGAATAAATTTAGAAAAAAACGTTGTTATTGTTAGTATTTTTAATGTTTTTATTGTAAACTAAAAAGCAAGATTATGGTATTTCCATTTATGATTCTTTTCATGGCTATAAAATAATCTTAATGGTTTAGGAATTTATTAGAAATGGTTTATTATAGATATATATATACCATATAGAAGTCTATATACATATAAATAAAAAAATAAGTCTATCCAGAAGTATTGTCTTATGATAATGATCCCGTAAATCTAAACCAGGATTAAGATGAATTATTTCTCTCGAGACCATCTACAAGATGTATACATGGTAATAAAAAATAAGTCAATATGTTCCCATAAATGTTCTCTTAGACGTCATACGGTAAGTAGAATTTGTCAATACTGAGCCTTGTCAAGACTTCAATAACACTGTTTGGATTAGACACAAGTAATATCATAAAATATTATATCAATGGTAAAACTGTGACCTAATATTGAACAACAAGCCTATTAAGGTCTTTATCCTTTATCTGGCTCTTTATTTGTATTGAATAATATCAGGCGTTTATGGAAAAAATTTGATTAATTTTAAAAAGGCATCGACCAATTTTTTGTCAGAATGCCTATCATTCCATTTGGCCTAGGAATTATAAAAGAGAAGATTTTGAATTTCAAATTTGCAAATTGCATCATCCAGCATCTTCATTAGCACCTTTTGATTCTATAAAGATTTAAAAGGAAAACAAATATCTAAAACAGCCAGATCATTTACCGGTACATTATCTGTTAAAATTGGGTCAAAGACAGATTTCTTGGAGAAATCTGTTATATATGTTTAATGCTTACACATGTACTTTCTATAAATCACATTAGAGTTAATCGGCTCAAAATCTGTAGATGCTATTATCACCATGAATTATCACTTCAAAAGAAAAAAATCTTTAATATTCCTGAAGAAACAGTAACCTACTTTTGGTCAATATAGAAACACCATAAACAAACTATTTAAATTATACCAAACATGTTATCCTTCTAAAAAGTTTTTTTTTAATTTTGGAGATTTTAAAAAAGATTATATATAGAAACAGACAAACTGTTTTTATGCCATAAGCTCACATGGTCTTGTGGCAAGTTTAGCTAAAATTGATTTTAAAATTAATCATTTTAAACAGTCATTTCTTTCAATGTTGTAAACTTTCTGTAATCAAAAGTAAAATTACCTTTTTCATTTTTTTTCTAATTTTTAAATCTTATTTTTATATCATTGCTCTTATTTACAAATTTATTCAGCAGTCCACAAAATTTTTCAAATAAGAACTATTAGAAATTCAAAGTTAAGTTGCCCATTGAAAATAAAAACCACAATTTTAAAATTGGATGCTCACACTGATAATAATTGTAGACACTTAGACATGTAATCATGATGACCTAGCTGAGTATCATACAGGTAAGATATTCTACAATTATTTATCTAAAAATTCTAAAATCAAAAGAATTTAGGGAAGGTAAGATTGTTTTTGAATAAAAAAGAGAGAGATTTACATAGAGATTTTGACTTTAAAAAAAAAGAAAAAAAAAAAAAACTGTAGACAATATTAATCAATAATTGAGTGTTGTCATTTTAAAGCCACAGGTTGTCGGAGATAATCCCAGCTGAATGGCACCCCTAACAATTTATACTATTGTACTTTAAACATTGCACAGCAATATCTTTATATAAGATTTTTCATACATTTAAAATTCTCAGCATGCAGATGAAAACAAACCTGACTTTTTTAAAACTGAATTATTCAAGTATCTATGGTATATTTACATTTAACTTTTATTTATTAGTTCATCATTTTTAACCATAGATAAGTACAATGAAATTTTAAGTACAAGTACCTATGCATTCATATATATACAAAGTCAGGATTCCAGCTTATTTAAATCAACACAAGATGGACAGCCAGTGTCAGGATGGCTGAGGGAACCATGGAATGTATATAACTCGTTAATCTAATAAACAAAGTCCATTTTGCTCTGAATTATGTAACATTTACTGCCATACTTATGTAAGGTACTAACAAGAATTCCCTTGAATTAAATGTCTCGCCTGGTTAGTTATTCATCGAGTAGAAAATACATTACTTTAACATAAACTTTCACATTTTGACACGCCACCAACGCCGCCACCGCCGCCTACCACTGCACCAGAAAAGTAACACCTAAGACTCGCCTTACTGCAAAGTCAGGCTCGACAAAAATCAAGTAACAGAATGATACATCATATTCAATAATTCCGAAAATAAATCTATATACAATCGAAAGTTTTTTTTTAATAAAATGACAGAAAAATTACTTAATTTGATGTGAAAAAACTCCAAATGATGTATCAATAGTAATGATAAAGGAAACTTTCGGTGCATTTCAAATGATCAGCGAGAAAAAACGAGTGTAGTTTTTAATGCTATAAAAAAATTTCACACCTTAAAAAACAAATTGTAATGAAACAGCAAAAGCAACCAAGAAGACAGTGCAACAACACAAAAAAAGGAACAATATAAAAATATTTGGAACAATCTATAAGAGGATATAATGACAAAACAATTACCAAAGGGGGGGGGGGTCATCCTGAACACAAAACAATAAAATATACTAAGTAAACAAACAAGTGAAGAATTGAATGTAACATACTGAACCTTTAAATTATATTATTATTTAGAACAGGTGGCAATCTAGACAGATAAAGATATGATACTAAGTATTCCAGGAGAAAAGCTGTCTCCTAGCTGACATGTGACAGGCATCACATGATACAGCTGTCACATGATAACTGATATAATGTCTATTGGAGTACTGACCAGAAAAATGAATGTTGCACTAACAATGAGGTTAACCTGTGCACAAATTTTAACAAACCATTTACCATTTTTGTAGCTCCATTATTTCCACTAAATATAGAACTGCCTTATTTGATAATCAAATTCAATGCTTTATACTCAATAAAAACAATAAGTTGATAAAAATCTAAGCAGATCTTGCAAGGTATGTAAGTGCAAAAAATTACTGAATAACTTTAAAACTTAAACTCTAAATTACATGAAAAAAATATCTAAAAATGTTTAATTTACCATGGACAATTATTCCTTCCTCTAATAAAGCCTGCCATATCCCAACAGCCTGGTTCCTGGAGTGAACTAGTGGGCTCTGTTGCAGCAACCAGTCTACCATTTCTGTTCCCACCATGCATCTCCTATATGTCCTCAGATGGTACTTCCTGTCTCTTATCATGTGGGGGGCTCTTGATAGCAATACTGTGCGAAGTACATATCCAGCCCTGGAGAGCTTCTCTGAGGGCATCTAATGAAAGAAAATAGTATAGTGTTAGATATATTTAAGTTAGCTATTGTGAATACTTTAATCTGCTTTAACAATGGCATAAACTTATCAAGTAATTTAAATATTTTTTGTATTGGAAGTCAGTTTATAGTGAATGCTGAAGACCTCCCATCAGATTGAGACACTGACCACAACACTTAAAACAACTGAGATCAAACTGAAGGCCTAAAACAAGTTGAGTCAAACCATTGGATGTCAGATTGAGACTTTTAACTTTGAGAAAAACAAACATCAGGAGTAATGACACATGAAATAAACAGATATTTGTGAATATGAAAGAACTGTAACTCGGAAACTGTAACAGCACAGTGACCTGCAAAAATTCAAACGAGCACTTTAAGAATGTGAAATTAATTAAAACCAATTAAGCTTAGTTTTGCAATTAATTTCAGTTTTAAGACAAAGTTTCAATCTGTATTTGATAGTATATCTGGGTATAATTATCTCTTGTTGAACCAACATCCCTTAACAATACTATACCAGTTAATTAACTCACTGCTTTAACAATATTGATTTTATTAAACAAAACTTCTAATTGTATGCTTCAGTTCCAAGAGTCTTTAAAAGGAGGTAAATTAAACTATAAAAACCACAATTTTTACAATGACAAGTTCAAGTTTAAAGTGATCAATCCAAAGACATTTCTGTGTTAGTGGAACAAAGATGTCATATATTTTGTTTGTTTTTTAGCTGTTCATCATATCAGAAATTTTTAGGCATTTGTGACATGTAAATGTTTTTTTTTTCGTCAGAGTGAACAAAGAGATACACAGAAGTCATATAAATGCTATAGTAACTGCCATTATTGTCTACTCTGCAGAGATCGAGAACTCTGACACTGACTTTTAGAAAGATCGGGCCATTATTTTAAAAACATGGTCAATATTGTGACATCGATCCATTTTAATAATGAAAAATTGTGTGTTTAATTGTCATTAATACAACCAAATGTTGATAAATATGATACATCTCATGTTTGAAAACTGCTAGTCAAGTTTTAAGATAAAAAAGTAGTAGTAGAAAAATATTTTCCAAGCATTTAACTGATTGGTCAAATTGGCACCAATCACAGTCTAGAAACTAATTTTCATCAAACTTTTTCATGAATATTTTGTTACGAACTCTTCATAAACATGATGGTTCATCAAATTCCCCAATATTCATAAAATTTTTTGATGAATAGTTTATGAACTCCTCATGAACATAATGGTTCATCAGAATTAATTATTTGTTCATGAATTGTTAAGGTGTTCATTGCGATAATTTTGACGAATTGTTCATACACCAAAAAAATTCATTTAAAAGTTTGTGAACAATTCTCGCAGTGCAACATTGTTCATAAATATTTATATTAATAGAGTTGGTAAATATTTCATGAACTTCTGCGATGAACTGATTATGAACATACAAGAACTGTTCAAGGACATTCATTTTACTGTTCATGAGAGTTCATCAGGTCATGAATTTGATCTCCACTGGTAACTCATGAAAATTTTTCAGACAAGGAATGAGAAACCTTTACCTTTGACCAAAATAATATGACTTTTATCAATTAGCACTTTATAGTGATGCTTTTGATTCAATTATCTCTTGTTTTAATTGATCTAAAGATCATTCTTAATATAAGTTTCTTTGATGTGAAAGTTTTTTGATGGTAAAATTTAGTGAAAAAGCAAATATTAAGAGCAGTGTTTCCTATTTGGATTAGTGCCTTTCAGAAACAGAACCAAAAATTATACACACAAAAGTGTAGATTTTAAAATATGAGTCACTGCCAACAAACCTGAAATACATCGCTCTGAATGGCTTTTTTTATAATACTGATGTTGCCATTTCCGAAGCACCAACATCAGTATTTTAAAAAAGGCTGTTTGGAGCCATGTATTTCAGGTCTACACAGTGCCAACTGAAACATAACCTTGTACTGTAAGAGTCATTTTATTCCAAAGTTAAAAGATTCAGACACCATAAAACCACTGAATTGCTATGAACTATAACCGAAAAACAAATAGAATAACAAATGGCTTCTGTCTGTTTATTTTATTACAGAAAACACTAAATTATGACTTCTTTACAGATTTTCAATATACCTGTCAAAATCAATGCTTTTTACTATTTATATACAAGCTGAAGCTTTACTTTAAATCCTGTGTTTGTCTCCATCCTGGCTTTATTGCCTTATTATACTCTATTAAATGTCAAACTGTTAAGTAGGTGATTGTTTACAATGGTAAATTTTTTTACAAAAATAAGATAGTGATGACTGTAGTGGGGGTCAAGGTCGAGTTGCTTTTACAAACAGTACATGTACTTTAGTTGATTTAATAAAGTAATAGAATAAAGGAAAAATTCCAGATTATCAAAATTTTGAGTAAAATAAATACAAATTAACTCAACCAGACCTATCTTTAATCACCCACTGTACCCTTTACCTGACTATGTAAATCTTCATTTCTTTGCTTTACATTATGTTAAACTAAGCATCCATTGTTTAGTCAATTTTTTACCATTATGTAATGATCTATCTTAGTCATTTTACATGATATATTACTTAAGCAACAATTAAATCAAAATTGGGATTTTTAGAATTAACTTGGCACATATAAGTCTGTTTGTTTTTTCCCAATTCTTTTTGAAATCTCAGAAATTTTTTCATAATCTCTATGAAAAAAATACCTTTTTTATTAAAGTATTTGCTTTATTTCCATTCTTTTGAACAAAATGACACTAAAAAAAAGATAACACTAGTGAAATTGTTTCATAAGACACATGCAATTACCCCAGGAAAATGTTAAACTAGTGAAGCAATTCCATCAGATCCAATATCAACAGGCAAAAATTTAAATTAGTGATACTATTCCATAAGATCCAATATCAACAGGCAAAAAGTGAAACCATTCAACAAGATCCAATTTCAAAGGCAGAAAATTTGAATTAGTGATACTATTCTATCAGACCTTATTTCAACAGGCAAAAAGTTAATCTAGTTAAACCATTCCACCAGATCCAATTTCAACAGGCAAAACTTTAAATTAGTGATACTATTCTATCAGACCTTATTTAAACAGACAAAAAGTTAAACTAGTGAAACCATTCCACCAGATCCAATTTCAACAGGCAAAGCTTTAAATTAGTGATACTATTCTATCAGACCTTATTTCAACAGGCAAAAAGTTAAACTAGTGAAACCATTCCACCAGATCCAATTTCAACAGGCAAAGCTTTAAATTAGTGATACTATTCTATCAGACCTTATTTCAACAGGCAAAAAGTTAAACTAGTGAAACCATTCCACCAGATCCAATTTCGAAAGGCAAAAAGTTAAACCAGTGAAACCATTCCATTAAACCCAATTTCACCAGGACAAAAAGTTAAACTAGTGAATCTGTTTATCAAACCAAGGTAAAAAGTTAAACAAGTAAAACTGTTCCATTAGACTCAGCAAAATTTTCAGCCGTCTTAATTTTTGAAATTTGTTTAAAACTAAGGTTTGTTCCCTCATACGAAGCTTTCCTTAGCTGGATTTGGATTCATATAATTTTGGAACTGTAGATTGATTAATTTTTAACTGTTTGGCTTATGTTTTTATCTATCAAACTTTTCAGCCCCTAGTGTCACTGATGAAGAATGATTTTCCAACATGTGCAAATATGGCACATCAAAATTTAACAGGTATTTGTGATATATATATTAAAAAACAACAAAACATTGAAATATTGACACTGTTCCATTAGACTCAATTACACAAGACAAAAGATAACCTAGTAAAATTGTTACATCTGCACTCACCATAAAATATCATCCATTTCTTAAAACAAAAATATTTATTGCAGTGAACTTAATCATTATTCAGCACTTACACAGTAATTAAATGTAATGTACTAGATAAATTAAGTAATAGTTTGGTTATCCAAACACAATTAAATCATCTACCGAGCAACCGTTAGTATAATCTCTAAAACGATGATTGAATTATCATAATACAATTTTCATTGATTTTTTATTAACAAGTATTTATATGGAAAAAATTCAAAGTTTTTAGTTTTGTTTCATTTAATAAATGCTTTATTCCTGATTGTGGGGGCCTCGGTGGCCCAAGTGGTCTAAAGCGCACACACTTACAGATCACAGCGCCTCTCACTGCCTGGGTTCGAATCCCACTCAGGAAAGATCCTAGTGTAAGAAAGTTTGCAGTTCGCTTGCCGAAGGTCGGGGGTTTTCTCTGGGTTTCTCAGTTTCTTCCACCATTCCAGAACTGAACGCCTCGAAATAAGTGAAAAATTTTTGACTGGGGCGTAAAACACCATTACTCGACTCTACTCATTCTTGATTGTAAATTTTTTTTTTAACTCAGAGAATAAAAAAAAAACAGTACCAGTTTAAATTGGTATATTGTAGTGATTATTTTCTCTGTGCCGATGGCAATGTGCAATAAGGATTCTCTCTTTTGGTCCAAAAAATTGACATATATCATTTTTTGTGTCTCATCCAAAGAAACAGACTTTTATTGACGTTTAATATTAAGTAAAAGACAAGTCACTACATTTAACAGTCACTACATTTTTCAAAGTTATAGCTAAACACTTGGCCAGGATATTTATTGAACTAAGGACCTAGAATAAACAGGGGTTTAGTCTGGGTATTAGTGTAATTGTTACTATGCAGTTACTATCTGATTTTTTAATATCAAAATTGTTAAAATCTTTTTTTTTTCCAAATTTCCATGACAATACTCCTTAATTCAATCTGTAACATCATTTTGATTCTCCAATTTCTAGCATGTAACATAATAATCAACTCCTGATTATTTTATGGCAATAACTAAGAGGCTAAAGGATAAAAGTGACATTGACTCATTTATTACGAGATAACATATTTATCCTCTGGTCATATAGGTTGACAATTATAATGTGCACGATTTTCCTGTTTTATTAATTGTTTGTGTACAGAAATAAAATTGCCACTAGGACAGTACAGCTAGTGTATATATAACAGTATATAATCTGTGTGAGGTGACTTCATGCATGATAAGATATTGAACCACCATAACATGGCAACTGTACAACAAGAGTTGAGTTGAGTAATGGTGTTTAACGTCCCAGTCAAGAATATTTCACTTATATCGAAATGTCACCAGCTATAGGCAAAAGTGCAAAAATTTTGCCTGTGCATTGTGCTGATGGCATTCTACAGCAGGGTTTTTTATCGTGTCATGCCTACCGTGACATGGGACCTCGTTTATTTTAAGTTCCCAACCGAAAGAACCATGACTTTCATTTTATAATGCCGAGTGCTTGGTGAAAGAACAGCCATTACCCACTTTCAAGTCTTAGCTCAGACCTGGTCGGGGTTCAAACCCACGACCAACCACTTACGGAGCAAACACTCTACCAACTGAGCTACCACAGTGGTGCACTACAAGAAGTATTAAAGTACTCTAAAAGTCAGTTTTCAGACTGAACAAAAGTGTGATATAACAGTTCAAATTATTTAATACATTTTGATATTTGTTTTTTGAGGCTTTATTTTATTATTCTTTTTACATGACAACCACACCACTGGACATTATCTCCAGTGCTGGTGCAATGTGGGTAATTTCATAATTAGTGGTCCCAATGTGTCTTCTTTTCTTGTCCTGTTTGAATGTTTCATCATTTATTTTTTGTGTTTTTTATTCTTGCCTGTAATGGCTGTTGCCAAGTATGTGTTTTTTATATGTAAATTTCCTTGTTTATTCATTAATTTAATAATACAACATCTAAACTAACTTTTGCCTTAATGAAAGTACCGGTAAGTTCTTTTTGGTACTATGATAGTAGCAAAAAACTGCTTTTAAATATTATACTTTTAATCAATTCTTAAAGGACTTCACAAAATAGTCTTTTTAAGGATTATACATGAAGTTCAAGTACTTTTTAAGCTATTAATCAAAGTTCAAAACTACTGATGAAGGGTCTAAAATTGAAAAGTTTTTTATGAGTCTTGCAGGATTTTAGTTTATGTTTATTTAAGATAGTACCCGTGGGGTTTGAGCCCATAACCCTTGAATTAGAAAGTCATTGACAATACCATTAAGCCATGTCAGTTCAATGTTCCAATGTGCATATATTTGTAATTACACTAAGTACTATATATACCTCAAGCTATATCAATAATTAATAACTATTATCTAATGGTGATCTCAATCCAGGCTCAGATTTCAGAGATATATTTCTGTCATATCATTTATTATTTAAGTTTTGTTGCAAGCATACCTTTATATCTTTTCAAATATCAATAGATATATCTCAAAAGCAAAATGAAATTTCAAAGGAAATAGAAAACATTATTTTTTTTGATTTATTTATTTATTGGATTTTTTTTATTATATATTATTTATTTATTTATTTATTGAATTAATTTTTTTGATTGATTGATTGATTTATTTATTATTCATTTATTTATTTATTTATTTATTTATTTATTTATTTATTTATTCATTTATTTATTTATTTTAATTTTGCAGGAGAATAAACAAATTGTTACCATTCATCCATTCAATGAGACTGCAGCAGTCAGGGTAACAATTTATACATAAACTTACAATATAGAATAAACAATTGTTTAAAATATTCCAGGTATAAACCTTTAATGTGAAGCTACCTTAGCTTTTAACTTACCCTGTCTCTATAAATTCATGTAAGTATATATATAGAAACATTTATCTAACTAGCGCACTACTGTTAAAACCTTTTGAGAAATTCCAGGCTGTTGTGCGAGTGCTGATGTGTCCTGTTGGTGTAAAGCACCAAATTTAGATCACAGTACCTTCAACACTTAGTTTTATATGGCCTAATGTGAGAAAAGTTTCTGGTAGTCAGTGGATCTTTTAGCCTTTCTGATGTCTGACCACCACACAGCTGGAACCACCTCCCCCCCTTTTATATCTAACTGATTTTCTGATATAATTTTTTTTTTTTTTTTTTGGTTTTTTTTTCACATTGAACTATTTTAAATTTTATTCAATGTTTAGGATATATTCACAAATGGTAGGTACAGTTAAACAATTAGGAAGCAAATTTAGTAATACATGCCCAGTAAAATGAGGAATTTGGGGTAATACATGTCCAGTAAAAGTGAGGAATTTAGGGGTAATACATGTTCAGTAAAGTGAGGAATTTAGGGGTAATACATGTCCAGTAAAGTGAGGAATTTAGGGGTAATACATGTTCAGTAAAGTGAGGAATTTAGGGGTAATACATGTACAGTAAAGTGAAAAATTTTGGGGTAATACATGTCCAGTAAAGTGGGAAATTTTGGGGTAATACATTTCCAGTAAAGTGAGAAATTTTAGGGTCATTCTCCTGTTTTAACCTGGCTTTCTTCTTCCTGTTCACAGTTTGAATAAGATGAGTTACAGTTTCCATAGTAAGATAAGAGCAAAAAAGGTCAAGTCTTGAAGACATCTTGAAGTCTTGACAATAACTGATCGGATAAGCATTTAGTCTGGAACAATTTTGGATACAGTTAGGGTGACAGTCTAAAGGATTCATTTAAAAAAAATCACTGTCTTTACTTGTACATAATATTTTTATTAAATCATTATCGTATATACTAACCAAGGTGATTGGAGCTGCAGGATTCGGTATATCTTCCAGAGAGCCGACAGAAGCACTACTTCGTCTAGAAGATTTTCCAGGTGACAATTCATATCGTGATTGCTGTTGCTGAGCTGTAAATAAAACAAGCGATGTGTATTAACGCTATGTCCAATCTATCACTTTAAGAGTTGTATCTCTCTATAAATGATCTAATAAATGACCAGTAACCTAATGAAGCTAAAACACCAATATATCAAGTCATCTGTATATATATATATATATATATATATATATATATATATATAATATCAAAGTTATAAATTGTCCTGTAAAGTAAATAAACTATATTTGTTATCAGATGCTGGTGAGAAATAACACAATCTATGATATGTACAGGGAGATTCCTTGTTCAGTTGCAGATTTTTTTTTTTTTTTCAAAAATTTTACAAAGAAGTTTTTGACATACATTGAGTATATGAAACACATGATATTAATCTTTAAAATTTGTCAAATAAGACCAGTGATTTTGCTATGGTTTTTAAAAACTATCTTCTACCTTTCAGATTGGGAAAATTTGGACCCTTTTTATGTCAAATATTACACTCAGAATTTTGAAATTCATTGCAAAGATCTTATATTGTGACAATATCTAACATTTTCTGTCTGTCAGAACAATTTAGGACAACTGGATTGAACTTAAACTATTTGATTGTGTGTCAATGTTGTCTTTTGGGGAATTTTAGTTGTCAAATTGGGAAATTTTAGTCTTATTTCTCAAGGGGAAACTACCTTCATTCTGTAGTAATTTTAGGCAAACAAAACCACTGAAGACATAAATAATAACACCTTGTGTCGTAAAGAAAACAACTTTTAAGATAAACGATGAACAGATTTTGCATCTGGAATGAATTTCTCCCATTCTCATATCATTTCAGAGCAAATTTAAGAACCAAACATACAACAGCTGATTATAAAAGTTATCTTCAAAACAAGAAGTATGACACAGGCTCTACTGTGTTATAATTACATGCAAACTGAAATTGAAAAATGTATTTCTTCTATTAATGCTGATTTGTTTATACAAGAGTTGACCACGTTGTTTTGCGATTCAGTCAAGAATCTTTCCCTTATTTCGAGAGGGGTCAGTTCTAGGACAGTGGAGAAAACCATAGAGACAATAACCCTTCCAAAAGACTCATACAAGATTAAAGTTTCACAAAAATTATTTAATGCAAGTTGTTTAAAATTGTGGTATTACCAAATAAAATAAAAAAAAGTCTTGCATCAAGGAATATGAGTGTCATATAAAAATAAACCTAAAAGGAACACGATGTCATTTAAACCAAATTTAACATCTTATCTGTAGATTTAAAACTGTGTGAGTAGGTCTGAATGCAGCTACATGGCTAAACATGCATTTCAAAAATGGTGGTTTTCAAAAGAATTATGGAAAATCAAAATTTTGATAATGTACACATCTTTGACATATGTAAAAACATCCTGTAAAAATTAAAGGTAGCGGATTAAAAAAAAAGGAGTTAATTTGAATTGAGTAATGGTGTTTTATGACCCTGTCAAGATTCTTTTACTTATTCTGAGGTGGTGGGATCTGGGTTGGTAGGGAAACCAGAGTGTCCAAAAAACCACTGATCTTTGGCAAGCGAACTAAAAATATAGAAGAAATGCAGACAAACTAATCTCCCTATATAACTATATAGTGCTACAAAGTCAAAGTTTTGAACCATGACCTTTTATTTCTGATCAATCAACACTATAAATAACAATGTCTAATATATCTATAGATTTTATATAAATTCACTTACAATATCATAAAACTACAAGATAGCAAAATTAAAATATTCTTTCCTTCTAACTTTAAATTAAAATAATCATAAAAAGTGATGAAGGCTTCAACAATGAGGCTAGAAGAAACTTAAAAGTAGTTAAAAACCTAACCTTTATCATAAACATAATACATACTAATGATAATCAATGAAACATGTTTTATTGTTGACTTCAATAAAGGAAGCTTGATAATAAAAGAAATTGATAATCGCTGTGCTTTGAATACAGAAATATGAACTTTTATATTCCACTTCAGTGACTTTATCAATCTGTTTCTATATTTATGTGAATGTAAGTGTAGAGTCTGAGAAAAACAAACAGAAGGATAAGATTGAAATATACCGTTTTGAACACTAAACAGAAGACCTTGACCTTGACCTCACCTTTTGCTTCAGAAACTTTCTCAATCTCTTTGTTTTGAATACTAAACAAAAGACCTTGACCTTAACCTAACCTTTAGTTTCAGAAACTTTCTCAATCTCTTTGTTTTGAACACTTAACAGAAGACCTAACCTTTAGTTTAAGAAACTTTCTCAATCTCTTTGTTTTGAATACTAAACAAAAGACCTTGACCTTGACCTAACCTTTAGTTTCAGAAACTTTCTCAATCTCTTTGTTTTGAACAAGACAAGACAAGACAAAACAAGATAGGCAAGACAAGACACAAAACAAGACAAGATGGACAAGACAATACCAGGCAGGACAAGACAAGACAGAAGACAAGACAAGAAAGACAAGACAGACAGACAGACAGAAAAGACCAGATGAGATAGATGAGACAAGACAAGACCAGGCAGACAAACAACAGACACTAAACTAGACAAGACAGACAGAGAAACAGATAGACAGGACAAGATAGACTGGACTAGACAAGACAGACAAGAGACACGAGACAAGACAAACAGGCATAATAGACTAGACAAGACAAGACAAACCATACAAGACAGATAGACATACTAGACTAGACAGGACAAGACAGAAACAGACAGACAAGACAAGACAGACAAACTAGACTAGACTAGACTATATAAGACAAGACAGATTGACACAATATACTAGACAAGACAAGACAAACAGACAGACATACTAGACTAGACAAGACAACACAGACAAACATATTAGACTGGACAAAACAGAAACAGACATACAAGACAAGACAGACTAGACTAGACAAGACAGACAAGACAGAGATATACTAGATTAGACAAGACAAAGAAACACAGACAAGACAAAACAGACAGAACAAGACAAGACTGATGGAACAAAACAAGGCAGACAAGACAGATGAGACAAGACAAGATTGACAGACTAGACTGTGTCAGTGCTATCTTTTTAGGACAGGAATAAGTTGCATGCTACATCCTTGTACTTTATTAACATTTTATCTCTGAACTTCTTTTAACTTAAATGAGTTTTGTTTTGGAAGATAAATTTTAATATGCTTCTGCAATATGTCATTAACACAATACCAATTTTAAATACATCACTATATAAATGACTTGACTCTTTTATTTGTCTAAATATTGACTGCATCAGGAAATGAAAGTAATAGCCCTATAAACTAGTCATAATTGATTGAATAATAAAGAATTTAATACTGTTAATGGGGGATGGATTTAAGTAATATGTAAAGGACTTTTGGTAGAAGCTGTTTAAAATGTTTCAACATCATTTCAGGAGACAAAAGAGGATTTGGTTTTTATTTCTAATTTACAAACCACTATGGGAGAGGGGGTGACTTCTAACTGATGACAACTGGGGGGTTAACTTTTAACTGCCGACAACTTAGAAGAGGGGTGACTTATAACTGGAGACAATTCGGGAGAGGGGGTGATTTCTAACTGGATACAACTCGGGAGAGGGGGTGACTTCTAACTGGAGACAACTCAGGAGAGGGAGTGACTTCTTACTGGGGACAATATGAAGTGGGACTTCTAATCCATAAACAACTGGGGACTGATTGTGTTAGATTTTTCCCTAAATTCAATGTAGTAACAGTTCATGATAATTGTCACAATTATACTTACTTTTATTACACTATAAAAACAAAATAGGAAATATTGATTCTGAGGTAAAAATCACATCTATAAATGTCATTTTAAACAAATCACAGCTTTAACAATATGGTCACTATAACATGTTAAAATAAAAACAACATTTTGTAAATATACCTTACATATCAGTACATATGTTTACCATTAGTGTATGTACAAATTGTTAAATGGGCCTCTGACATACAAATATAATCGCCCAATGAAATCTGGGACCAGTTTAACATAGCTCAACTAGTGACAATAATTAAACTATTATCAACAAATCACTTAGTCCTGCACTAAATTTGGTTTTATTGATAATTTTTTATTAAACTTTGTGCAACTGGGCACTCAGCATGGTTCCAATGTTTTTGAAGGATCTCTAGTTTTTCAAAGTCACTTAAATTCTGACTATCTTTAAGCAAAGTGGACTAAACATTCTGTAACTAATGTGACAAAATTAGCTCTTGCATTCAACATACCATATATGGTAAATATTTTTATACTCCAGACAAGATAATCCAAACCAAGGAAACTGAATAAGTTGATTAAAGTCTACGAATAAAATTGATGAGAACAAAACTCTACAAGAGATCATTCAGATGAATTGTAGTAAATAATTGTTAAATTTACCAGTGTTAACTTCAGATATTTGAAGTTAAATCACAAACACATGGACTTGTTTAAGTTCTCATACATGTCAGTTTCATTCTTGTTTATTTTATTTTCCTAGTTATAATTGATGTTGCTTTATACTTTTATATTAACTGAATACAGCAGAATCTTTCTACAGTAAATGGAACTGTTTTCAGTTAGTTGAGTAAGTTGGGTAAAGGTATCCCAGTCAAGAATATTTCACTTATATCAAGACGTCAACAGCTATAGGCGAAAGTGCAGAACTTCTGCCTGTGGGTTGCACTGATGGCATTATACAGCAGGGTTCTTTATCGTGCCAAGCCTACCGTGACAAAGGACCTCATTATTTTAAGTTTCCATCCGAAAGAACTGTAAATTTCATTTTGAAATGCCAAGTGCCAGGCAACAGAACAGTCAATACTGACTTTCAAGTATTGGGTCACACCCAGTCGGGATTCAAACCCACTTACAAAGCAAGCACTCTACCAAATGAGCTACCACAGTGATGTTTTCATTTACATTTAGTGAAATCTAAGTAAGTGTACTCGAGAGTTCAGTTTACAAAAGGTGTAGGTTTACTCAGTGTTCAGTTTTTACAGTGTAGGTTTAAACAGTGATTAGTTTACACAGGTGCAGGTTTTCTTAAGGTTCAGTTTACACAAGTAAAGGTTTACATAGTATTCAGTTTTCACAGGTAAAGGTTTACACTGGGTTCAGTTTTCACAGATTAAGGTTACACAGGGTTCAGTTTTCACAAGTAAAGGTTTACATAGTATTCAGTTTTCACAGGTAAAGGTTTACACTGGGTTCAGTCTTCACAAGTAAAGGTTTACATAGTGTTCAGTTTTCACAGTTAAAGGTTTACACAGGGTTCAGTTTTCACAGGTAAAGGTTTACATAGTGTTCAGTTTTCACAGTTAAAGGTTTACACAGGGTTCAGTTTTCACAGGTAAAGGTTTACATAGTGTTCAGTTTTCTCAGGTAAAGGTTTACATAGTGTTCGGTTTTCACAGGTAAAGGTTTACATAGTGTTCAGTTTTCACAGTTAAAGGTTTACACAAGGTTCCGTTTTCACAGGTAAAGGTTTACATAGTACTCAGTTTTCACAGGTAAAGGTTTACACTGGGTTCAGTCTTCACAAGTAAAGGTTTACATAGTGTTCAGTTTTCACAGTGAAAGGTTTACACAGGGTTCAGTTTTCACAGGTAAAGGTTTACATAGTGTTCAGTTTTCACAGTTAAAGGTTTACACAGGGTTCAGTTTTCACAGGTAACGGTTTACATAGTGTTCAGTTTTCACAGGTAAAGGTTTACATAGTGTTCAGTTTTCACAGGTAAAGGTTTACATAGTGTTCAGTTTTCACAGTTAAAGGTTTACACAAGGTTCAGTTTTCACAGGTAAAGGTTTACATAGTGTTCAGTTTTCACAGGTAAAGGTTTACAAAGTGTTTAGTTTCCACAGGTAAGGGTTTACACAGGTAAAGGTTCACATAGTGTTCAGTTTACAGAAGTAAAGATTTACATAGGAAAAGGTTTAGTTTGGATTCAGTTTACACAGATAATGGTTTACTTGGGATTCAGTTTACACAGGTAATGGTTTACTTGGGATTCAGTATACACAGGTAATGGTTTACTTGGGATTCAGTTTACACAGATAATGGTTTACTTGGGATTCAGTTTACACAGGTAATGGTTTACTTGGGATTCAGTATACACAGGTAATGGTTTACTTGGGATTCAGTTTACACAGATAATGGTTTACTTGGGATTCAGTATACACAGGTTTGGGTTTACTTGGGATTCAGTTTACACAGGTAATGGTTTACTTGGGATTCAGTTTACACAGGTAATGGTTTACTTGGGATTCAGTATACACAGGTTTGGGTTTACTCTGTGATTTTATGTTTTACTGTATTTGTACATAATCAAAATGAAAATAAAACAAATAAGGTATATAACCTAACATATTCTCATGTAGATAGATACACCATACTATACTCATCAATAATAAAAACATTTTAAAAACATGACAATTACAAAAATAAGTTTTTTCTAAATATCATTTATGATGTCTTTGTCAAAACAACATTTAAAGAACAGGTATTCCTAGGGAACAGAATTATTTTTACATTAATTTTGCCTTCAAGCAAATAAAGCAAGCAGAGGATGATTTCCAACACATACTCATATACTTCTTACTGAAATAATCATCAAATAATGTAAAAATTAAAAATATTAAGAATTCTTTATTGTAAGAATTCATTTTTTGATGCAGCATAACAAATAACTTATTGATTTTTCCTGTTATCTCAAAATAAAGAAGACGGGTTAACTCGAGCTTTCATGGTGGACTTATGATGAAAGGAGTTGTCTCCCTTAGAGAAAACTTAAATATTTCCAATTAAATGCATTCAGATTTTTAAAAGGATGAAAACAATACATCCTTTGAAAGAACATATTAAGCACTCATTCATGCAATAAAACCAAACATACATTCTGCTAATTTTTATGATAAACACATTTAAAAAAAAAGAAAGAAAGAAAGACTGCCAGGGTGTAACAAAAATTAGCTGTCTGAATGTATATATAGTTTTGTATTTGTTCAACACTATAGCATGTTCACTCTTTCCTTTCGTTTTTTATTTGACTAAATCAGCCTTGATATCAATTTAAACAGGATACCTGTTGTTAGCATTAATATCAGTTAAGTTTCCATATGTGATTCTAGTTTCATAAAGCATTTTGTTGGTGAAGATTAAAGAAGGGTTCTAAAATAATGACACCAGATTTTTTTTCAGGTTGAAATTGAAGATATTAATACTGGCTTCATCAGTCAAAGGTCTTGAGTTCTAACCATAGCATATTAGACTTGAAAAACCTAAAAAACAGCTTCTGTATAGAAAAAAATGGATGGGTAATTAGGTATGACATTAAAAGTTGGTGTCCTATGCAGTACAGTAACTAGGTCCTTAAATAAACTGAGGCAAGAATTAAAGATCAATCTATATATATAATGACATACAGTACCAACAGAATATATTACATCTTAATACATTACTTGGAATGATTGCGACCCAATCACATCCCGAAAAATAAACATGACCGTTGGAGCTTCTCTCTCTCTCTCTCTCACTCTCTCTCTCTCTCAAAATATCACTTGTGAGAAAAAAGTACTCAATTAAATGTTTGCCGAGGCAGTTGCCTCGGTTGCCTCAAAGGTAGTTACAGTACTGCTATGTCATGAGTTGGTATGACATAAAAAAGTTACTGGCACTGTTCATTACTTTAAGTAGATCTGATTTATCCAACTTAACCTATTGTTATTTAACTCCTAACTTAATCTATCTTGGAAAGAATCAATCAATCTTTTATTTATTATTCAGTCTGATAAAAATCAGTAGGAATATTATAACAGTATATAGATGAAGTTTACAGTTGTAAGGGAGATAACTCTTTAAGTATTATTAAACAAAGCTACAAAGTTTGACTTGAATCATCAATAACCAACTTAGCTGATCTAAAGAAAAAATCAAGCATCTCTAAAAATTGAAGTATTCACATTTCTAGCACTGACTGGAAAGAATGAGATCAAAGATTGAATAAAAATAAGAATTGGCAGCATAATAATTTTTTAAAATTTGAAGTAAATTGCAATTTTTGTCTTTCCTAGAGAACATTAAAACCATGTGATCTTTTTTATCTTTAGGGAAAATAGCCATTTGATCTTTCAAAAATATAAAAAGAGAACATTATTTTTTATTATTGTACTTGAAATGAATATATATCTATATATAAACCTTTACACATTATGTTAGTTTTTAAAGAAAATTGGTGTCAATTGCACTAAGGAGAAAGTAAACTATGGATAGTGGATACCTGGAGCTTTCAAATTTAGATTGAAATATTTGACATACTAATCAATTATTAATCTGAATTTCCAAATTTTATTTCAATATAAGGGAGACAACTCTTCCAATTTTAAATCCATTTCTATGGTACATTACCATTTTGTAGGGAAGTCTTGTTTCTAGTCGATATTTCATAATGTAGTCATCTTTTTATAAAAAAAATCTGATTAAAAGCATCAATATTTATTTGAGTGATACCAGACATTTTTTATATCACAGTGCAGCAAGATAGTCATCTCCTGGTATAAAAAAAATCCTAGCATTGCCGGAGGTCAAGGGAAAAATCCATAAAATATGATATTTACTTGATTAATGATAGTGATTTAAAATACAAACAAGAGGCCCATTAGCCCTGATGTAATAACTTAAATTATGAAATAAAAAATGTAATTCAATTATTATCTAAAACACTACATAAAAACTGTAATATTTTTGATGGTCCAAGTTAACATACTACATGTCATACTACATTCTAAGCTTTCTGGTCCATGACTTCATGTTTCAAAATTCTAAGCTTTCTGGTCCATGACTTTATGTTTCAAAATTCTATGCTTTCTGGTCCATGACTTTATGTTTCAAAATTCTACGCTTTCTGGTCCATGACTTTATGTTTCAAAATTCTATGCTTTCTGGTCCATGACTTTATGTTTCAAAATTCTATGCTTTCTGGTCCATGACTTTATGTTTCAAAATTCTAAGCTTTCTGGTCCATGACTTTATGTTTCAAAATTCTATGCTTTCTGGTCCATGACTTTATGTTTCAAAATTCTAAGCTTTCTGGTCCATGACTTTATGTTTCAAAATTCTATGCTTTCTGGTCCATGACTTTATGTTTCAAAATTCTAAGCTTTCTGGTCCATGACTTTATGTTTCAAAATTCTAGCCTTTTTGGTTCATGATATCAGGTTTCAAAATTCTAAACTTTCTGGGACACGACTTCATGGTTCAAAATTCTAAGTTTTTTTGTTCATGACTTCATGGTTCAAAATTCTAGCCTTTTTGATTCATGGCTTCATGGTTCAAAATTTGAACCTTTTTAGTTCATGACTTCATGGATCAAAATTCTAAGCTTTTTGGTTCATGACTTAAAGTTTCTAAAATTCTAAGCTTTTTGGTTCATGACTTCATGTTTCTAAATTCTAAACCTTTTTTTATGACATAGGTGTCAGTGACCTTGAATGAAGGTTAGGTTGAGCTTGACAATAAATAATTTTTGTTTTATGCACTGATACTGTATAAAAATTTAAATATTTGAATCTTTTCAGTTATAACAATGTTTTATCATTGAAGGATGTTGTGACCTTAAAAAAGGTCAATGTCATTCTGCTTCACAAACTCTACAGGACGTTTTACACTGATATGCATATAAAGTTTCAAGTTTCTATTTCAACCTTAAATGGAGTGAAATTTAGGGAAGATATGTTTAAAAGGTTGAAATATTAAGGTCAATGTGATATCAAATAAAGGGCAAGGTCAACTAACTTTGTAAATTTAATCAGTTTTCACACTGATATTACATATAATGTTTCAAGCCTCTCTGCTTTTTGGTTTATGACAAGAACTTTAAAGATTTTAATGGTCAAGGTCACCATGACTTTAAAAAGTTCAAGATCACCTTCCTTTGCAAACTTGATAAGGCTTCATCACAAATGTATTAAATGATGTTTTAAAGTTAAAGAAAAACTTTAATTTCAATTCATAAATAAAAGATGTATAGATGTTTTTGTACACTGTGATCTTCAAGCTTCAATGGCATCAGCCACAAAACATTTTTGTTAAAATATATTCTGATAAGCTGGTTCTATAAAATAAGTTTTTCTTAATTTGTGAAATGTTCCAATTTGTCATGAGTTGAAATGTTAATATACTCCGAATTAAACCATCTCAACTAAAGTATTTACTTTGATGAGATAAAACAATTAAACCATCTCAACTAAAGTATTTACTTTGATGAGATAAAACAATTAAACCATCTCAACTAAAGCATGTACTTTGATGAGATGAAACAATTAAACCATCTCAACTAAAGAATTTACTTTGATGAGATAAAACAATTAAACCATCTCAACTAAAGTATTTACTTTGATGAGATAAAACAATTAAACCATCTCAACTAAAGTATTTACTTTGATGAGATAAAACAATTAAACCATCTCAACTAAAGTATTTACTTTGATGAGATAAAACAATTAAACCATCTCAACTAAAGTATTTACTTTCATGAGATAAAACAATTAAACCATCTCAACTAAAGTATTTACTTTCATGAGATAAAACAATCTGTTTTTACCCTTTATCTCCGAAGAAAATGTAAAAAAAAAATGTAATGAAACCAGTCAATTTAAAATAGACATAAATCAATTCTTATCATTTACTATAATAAATTTTCTTAGTAAAATATATTAAAAAAAATTTCCATCTTATACATGTATTAAGTTGCCTTTAATTCATCTGTGCATATTAATGTGTAATGTTTACATTACAAATGCATTGCCTTATTTGAATCTCTTTGGAACCACTGCGTTAATTTTTCGATGACAGCAGTGTGTCACGCGCTCTGTGATAAAGCGATACGTCAGCTATATCTTCAGCCAATCCGCTTTCGATGTAAAGCGAATGGCGGAGGAATACATACCACCAAGGAACTACTTATTCATTCATAATTTTCTACGGGTTCATTCATAAAGTCTGTCCGGCGACTGTAGGGACGCTCTTTACGAGCGGTAACAAACGTAGAAATTTGTCACACTGCACCAATTTTAAAAATAATTCAAAAAAAAAAAAAAAAAAAAAAAAAAAAATTAAAAAAGAAAAGAAAAGACAATTATAAAAACCAATATATTTGTTGTCTTTTTATTTCAAAATAATTTTTTAATGATTAATGAAAGGATAAAAATATTTGTAAAATCAAAACAATTCTATGTCAGAGTGGCACACAGAGGTTTATAATTATGGTGAAAGATTAAATTTTTCAAAAGGTACACCAGAAGAGTTATCAGAAAAACTTACAAAATTTTACTGCGAGGTTAGAACCAAAAAGGGAGAACCCTTATCATAAAAATACCCTAAAGAACATGTGTGCAGCAATAAATTGTTATTTTCAAAACAATAACATTAAAGTTGACATTGTAAATGATACAAAATTTAAATCATGTAACCGTGTGTTAAACTGATATATGAAAAACATAACACATACAGGTGTAGCTAGACCTACTTAACATTACCAACAGATTGCAGCAGCTGATTTACAAAAAATTACTGAATATTTAAGGGCAATGTCAGTATATCACCCATTGCATTAAGGCATTATGTTTGGTATATCTTAATTTTTCAGTTTGTTTCAAGAGATCTTGAATTCCACAATCAACTCTCTATTGATTCTCCTGATTTCAATGTAGATGACAATGGTTTGGAATATGTAACTTTTACCCAACAAACTCAGGAAAAAAATTCCAAGGTGGCCTATACTCTGATGACTTTTACAGAGACAAACAGATGTATGCCAATGGCGGTGATCTCTGTCCAGTGAAATTGCTGCAACTTTTAATAATAAAAACATCTCCAGATTCCCAATCTCTTTTTAATAGTATGACACATGAAGCTCTGAAATTTCCCCATTTATGCAATATCTGGTACAAAAATTCTCCCATACAAAAACACTCTTTTTCAGGTTTTATGCCAGACATCAGTAGTAATGCCCACTGTAGCCAGAAATACACAGCTCACTGTCTTAAGGCAACTGCAATCACTGGAATGAGTGATGCTGGATTTGAGGCACACCATATAAAGTATATGTCTGGGCATAGAAATGAAGCTTCCTTACGGAGTTATAACAGAAATCCATCTCAACTCCAATAAAAAGATCTTAGTCACACTTTAACTGCTGTTGCTACTGGAGAATGTCACAGGGACCTGGCCATTGCTCTAAGAACCCCAACTACATCCACAGTGACCCATTCACAAAACACTGTCAGTTCTGTTAACCACACAAATTCAACTAGTCCCTCATCAGCTGGCCAGTCTGTTG
This sequence comes from Tegillarca granosa, assembly GCA_029721355.1. Taxonomy (NCBI): domain Eukaryota; kingdom Metazoa; phylum Mollusca; class Bivalvia; order Arcoida; family Arcidae; genus Tegillarca; species Tegillarca granosa. Next base: position 8,062,275 of record CM056595.1, read on the forward strand.
TTATGTCCAATACATCTTCATCATCAGGGTTGTTGAACAATTCCATATTTTCTGGTTGTACCTTCAACATAGTTATGAAAAACTAAGTTTTGTTGGTTATGCTTAAATATTGGTAAATGTAACAATTTTTCAGGCTTTCATGATGAAATCAAGGTTATTTACCCCTTAAGATCAAATCCTACACAATTTTGTGTTTGTGATCTGCCTAAAACACTTGTGGCCTGACCTGAACCCACCCTGCACAAAAGTGAGACCAAAAATATGAAGACCAATTACTAAACCACTTGGCTAACACGGCCCCATGAAAAAGTATATAATCCTGTAACATTAAACATACATAAAGAACCCAGAAGTAAACACTACATACTGGTTCCCATACAAGTAATGGTTTCTTAAAACTCTTTCAAACAGTAACATATTCACAAATTTGTGAAAAAGTGAATTTGTTCAAAATTGTTCAATAAATACTTTTTTTTTTAATTTATGTGAAATTGGAAGTCGGATACATGAAAACGTTTGAAAATTTGTAATGTAAATCTATATCAGTACATACATTTTTGTAAAATGAAATATATGAATCTGGAAAATTTTGCATTTGAATTTCAGTTTACTACACTCTACAGTTTGAAGTCAATATTAAAGGGTCTTTTCACCCAATAAGATAAAATTATAAATAGGCTAGTGTGACAAATGAAATTTTGTTTCTCTGAAACATATTTTGGAAAGACATGTGCTAGGAAAGTATCAGGCATGTGTACCCCCCCCCCCTCCCCCAGTTATCATCTATTTACCCAATTTTTGGTGTTTTGTAAATCAAATGATGAATTGAAATCAGATGTGAAAGACTCGTTAATGCATTTTGACAGCAATAAGTCAACGTACTTACCAATCACTGCACTATTCCATGCCAATCCCCACAATCCACACAGCAGGTGGCCGACTTTCTGAAAATTTGATCATGACCTAATTTAAGTAGGTCAGCCTATTCACACTTTCATTATTAGTGAGTCCGAGAACACCACATTCAAATAATGAACAACTGTTTGTTATTCGACTAAATAATTATATTCATAGTAATATCTTACCAAACAGATTATTGTTTAATTAAAAAAAGGAGAAATAGAATTTGATTTTCAAAAGTGTTTTACGGAACTATATTTTACAATCGCCAAGCAACAAAACAGCTATTCTATTTATATGGTTTACAATAAGAGTTATCTCGCTTTAAGTGTTTCTAACCACATTAATGCACCGGCTTTCAGAAAATTAACAATACCTTTTTGTGGATAAAAATAATTTAAACATAAGGATTGAATGTCATTTTGAATGTTGTCATTGAGGTATGACAACATCAGACCACGTTCAAAGTTACATGAATCGCTTCGCGATTCACTTACTTTGAACGTGGTCTGATGTTGTCATACCTCAATGACAACATTCAAAATGACATTCAATCCTTAATTATGCAATATGCACTATGCACTAACTATATATATATATATATATATATATATATATATATATATATATATATATATGTAGGTGTTATAATCTAAAGAAATATTTTGAACAACATAAAGTTAAAAAAAACTGGTTTTCAACCTGCTAAAAATGAGTGAAAGAAAATTTACTGTTCAGAAAATAACTTTCTACATACCACATTTGATCTCAAATGGTGGAAAATAAATCCTGTATTGAACAAATTTTTTTTCTATAAATAACAACAGAGACTTCAGCATCATAAATGCCAGGTTGGTATGAACAAATTTGATCTTCTCTACCTAATCAAATATAGCCAGTTATATTTTTAAAACAGCTAAAAATCAGTATCTTATTTGTATTATATGCCAAATCTAGCCAACAACTAATCCAAAAAAATCTGTTACATGTATTAAATGACTATATATATGTGTACTTTCTATGTACTTTCTATACACTTAATTTGATAAAATTCAGTTTTATGAATAACAGGCAATGTTCAATTTTAACTATTTATAGTAATTTATGCTGCTATATCGAATGACATATTGAAATGTTATGAAAGAAACTTGATCTACTAATCTATAAACCTTTCACATCAAACATAGCTAGAAGCTTTTATTTGCCCAAGTTCTTTCCGAGAAGAAGATTAGTAAAGAATCAGCTAAAGCTAGCATCTTATTGGAATATTCCATTCCTATTGACTCAACAAAAATATTCAGAAAAAAATACATACATATAGTTATTGTCTATCTATCTTCCTTCTATAAATAAATTTGAACCAAACTGATTAATAAACATTTATCAGGCATTTATCTGTTTTTACAATTTATAGTAAAAGTGGCAAATCTTTAAGCTGGAATAGGCTGGTTTGCATAAACTTAATCTTATCCACCCAAGGACTTCCAACACCAAATTTGTCTCCAAATGGTCAAGTATTGCAAAGAGATTTAAAATTACGGATGCATGCATGGGCTTAGGTATGCTTGCACTCACACAGATACCTGGTCATGGCATTAGCTTTTAGCCAGGTGAGCTAAAACCATCTCTAGCTACTTAACAAATTAAACTGACAATTTAAACTTATATATACACCAGCCAGTAACAGTACTGGGCTGGTTATACACAGATTTAATAACAGTTTTAAAGTCACTGGACATGGAATGGTCATTTAATGGCCATAATCATAAGTTACAGAAACACAATCATATACTTACAGCACTTATAACAGAGGTCAATATCATAATTACAGAGTCAATATCATAATTATAGACTCCTGAAAGATAGCAGAGGTCAAAATCAGAATTGTAGACCCCTGAAACTTCAAAGATAGCAGAGGTCAAAATCAGAATTGTAGACCTATTGTAGCTAAAATTTCAATGTCAGAATGCTTTTACTTTAGGACTTATTTCGGACTTCACAACAAATCAAAGACAATGCTTATCAGTGTTTTCTTGCCAACTTTGATAAAAAAAATTCTCATAGTTTTATTTAAGTTATACAGTTATATTACATATGGACAGTCACAGAAGAGACTGGGCATTATATTAGTGTTTAAATAATTAAGATACATGTATATTAAATAAGTTAAAAGTTATATAAGAAATAAATAATGTATTAAGATGAGCTACAGTTGTGAAAGACATTTGAACTGTTAATTTAATATCTTCTATTGCTTTAAATATCATAATTTGTAAATTTTTAATTTGGTCAAAATTAGTAGAATACGGTAATTGATGTAAATTTTATAAGTCAAATGTTTATAGTTTAATAATAATAGGTGAAAAGGTTTATGACAAGAAACACAGTAGAATTTCATTTATGTACATTTATTTGAATTAACCACCAATTTATAAAATGTCTTCTATGAAGTCCACTAAAATGCTTTACATTTGGAGTGAGAGTTAAAAAGAACACACAGAGACTAATAGTAACATCATTCTGTAAGATCATGGGCTATAACATTGCCAAGCAATAAATCAGCATTAAGAAAACTTAGGAGTTTTCAAAGATAGCAGAGGTCAAAATCAGAATTGTAGAGTTTTTAAAGAAAAGGTTTAGATTAACTTTTTTCTTAACTATGTATAACAAATGTAAATATCACGCTAGCTAGACTGACCAATATCTCTGTGACTTGATAATGTCAACCTTCTGTTTTACAATATTTACTTTGTTTGCTTTATAATCCCTAGAGAACACTTCTAGTGTTTCCTAAATTTTGCTATAACATCCCATAACAATAGTAACCAATACAAGAGCAGTAGGTTTACACAAATAAGATTCAATTGTCCAATACTGTCCAAACCTAATTAACCTGACATAACATCTTTGCAATGAAGATAATACATTGTAACACAATGCAAATATCTGATAATAATGTTGGTTTTGTATTCATTTTGTTTCTAATTTTTTGTAAAAATGCTAATTTTTAAATCTATAAGGTTAAGTTATTAAAAACTTTAACAAATTTATTATACAAGTTAAAATATGTTTTTGAAATCAGATAATTTAGGTGCTCTGATTTAAAATCTGTCCAAGTAATCTTGATCATCTGTTACCAGATGTTTTGTGTCATCAACACAGGTACAATGATTGCATCAAATCACCTGTTAATAAACCTTCCATCTCTATAAAATTGAGGGTATTTTTATATACCGGTATACATTTAACAAGCCTTTTATGTCAGGGTAAGCTCAAATTTCTCTCTGCCAATCAAAAAGTTTTAACGAAATTTTTTGACAGGTTAACTATTCTAAAATAAAATACAAATTCAAGTGTAATTGTATAAATGTGGAGCGATTCTATTTCAAATCTGTGTGGTAGTTCGATTCTATTTCAAATCCGTGTGACAGTTCAAACTTTCTTTAATATTAGCAATTAAAACTGAGTTAAGGTGTGTATAGGGTATATACAGTACAAATAATTACAGTAACAGTAGTACATTATCCCCATCCCTCCCTTCATTTACCATGAATTATATACTATGTCAGTTTTAAGTCATTTACACATGTCAAGAGATATATTGTTTACAAACAATGGGTTTAACCTATAATATCAGGTAAACCAGCCCAGGTAAATAATGTTATATACCTTTATAGGTAATAATGTTAAAACATTCACTAATAATTTACATATGACACATGCTTAGTAAACTATGCCAAAATATATCATCACTGTAACATTGTAACCTTTACAATGAACAGGTCATAACCTAAATGGTTCCATATCACAAGTATTTTAGAAAAAGGTTATTCCCTAAAGCTGATAAAAAAAAAAATATTAAAAACTGTAAAGTATACAATGAATTAAACACATTTTTAGTAAAAAACAAATTGAAGTATTTTGCAGGGCAGAGGATATTGCAAGTTAAGAGTGAAATAATTTGATAACCCAGTGAGATAAATGTAGAGTATATAAAATTAATGGAGATCAAGAAACAGGAAAATTATATATTGCATTATTTTAGGAAAAAAATTACATTTTAAAAGCATCTCTTAGCAAGTAAAATGCTAATGGTACACTACAATTTTGTCAAAATGAACATGTACAGCATTTCAAATTCAACCTTGACCTGTATTTCATCAGTATATGTAGCATAAATCACAATCACAAATGTACCCAGAGGATTAATTTTACATTCTTTCTGGGGTTAGCTAATACCTCAAACTTTAATGTCAAAGAAAAAGTTTTAATTACCAAGATTCCTTAATGAGACTTATTTTTATAAAACATCTCCAAGAAATCTTCTCCTAATAAAATATTTTAAATCCAAAACCACAAAATTTTAACACCACAAATATCAATGTTTCTACAGCATTGTTTCTTTCCTTGATACTTTATTTATACTTAATGTATTCAATATAAAGATAAATGTATTGTATGCTTGGCCACCAGATACCAGGCCTATACAGAAATGACCATATTTTGTTACAGCCCATAATGCTGTCTGCACATTGGCCTGGGGCCACATGTAGATGTTAAAACTCCCCCAATCTAGGTACAGCCCATAATTCTCATGATGATCATACCAACAGTGGTTCTGTATCTTACACAATGTAGGAAGTAGAGATTTTAATTTAAAGCTACTATCCCCTTTTCCTACATTAAGTTGTAATACCATGTTATGATGGGCATCAGAAGTTTTAATGAAAACAAACAATTTTCTTTTTTGGCCTTTTGTATTTTTAAATAGACTATATATATTAAAGTATTTAAACTTTTGTTAAATACCATACCCCTAAAACAAAATATTAAAATTTTTACTAAAATTAGCTGAAAAATTTAATCAAGCATAAAATAACACAGATGTTAATGATAATGGCATTATGAATAAATAGCTAAGTAAATCAGTTCATTTAAAAGTCTCTCGGTCATATCATCATAAAGAAAGGAAAATTCCTGAAATCAAATTAGGCGATCTTTATAATATCACTGATAACAGTGATTTATATGTAGATTAAACCTCACTGTCTGGTGACAAAGGTATTATGTCTGCTACTGAACATAATAAGATATCTATATAAGAACCAATCATATGTTACAGCAGTGTCTCCAGGGCCAATCAATTCATGGTACTGGGTTGATTCAGGACTTAATTCATGTCTAAAAGTTAATTAAGAAAATGTTCAATTAAAATAAATTTACACAAGCTCTTCGAATTTCAACAAAAGTATTATTTCTGCTATATTACATGACATCAGATTTATGTATGGACCTAACAGATCTGACTGTCTTTGGGCTTAAAATTCACTTAACAAATTTTAGATTTTATCATGCAAATTATAATTCAACAACTAAATTGGGTCTTTGGACTTTATTCAGAAGAAAATCTGTGTAATCGGAGTTTTTAACTGTTGCTCTTTTCACTGTTGGTTTCTTGAGTTTTTTTTTTTTAATTTCAAATCATATTTATACATGAAATATTAATATTAATATACAACCATCTAAAGGAAAAAGCTGCAGAATTATTTTTATACTAATAAGCAATGAAAGATCTTTTCGGACAAATCATCTGTGACCAGAAAAAAAGAATAATAAAAAAATTATAATAATAATAATGATAAAATAAAAATAAAATATGGAAAGATTACAGGTCCCGAAGGATCACATAACCAAATTAACATATTGAAATTAATCCAAATCGTTAAATATTATTCAGCTTTAGAAATTTATAATGACGAAAAAACAAGTCTTCTTTACTAATAATACATATATTATGTATACGTAAGATAGGGGTCACAAAAGGTCAAACTAAAATAATTAGGAGATAAATGAATATGTTAAAAAAAAACCTCCTGGGTGTTCACAGCTTTGATGATTTATGAACAACGTTCTTAAGATTTATCTCTTCACTGTTGGTTTCTTGATCTTAAAAAGTATTTGATCTCAACGGAATTTACATTGTAAAAACTTTCAAAATTGTGTGTGGACAAAAAATAATATTCTTTCACCTTTTTTGTGTGATGTTTATATATATATATATATATATATATATATATATATATATATATATATATATATATATATGCCTCAATTTGCACATAAGAGAGGTATTAAAAAGTTGATAAATATAATCTTGCATGACAAATTTCATTCACTAATCTATAACTATGACTGAATGCTTATATTGCAAATGCCAATCTAAAAATACTTAACCTCTGGTCATTCTAGTTACTACATACTATGTGTACATATATGTATTTTCTATAAAGGGTTCATAGGCTTAGCTGACCACCTAGAACATTTTTAACCCTTCTAAACATTTCTCCTGTACAATGGCTTTTTACACAAATGACAAATCTTCCTTTACAGAGCCTTATTATATACAGTAAAACCTTCTTGAGCTACCATCTGTTTATAAAGGCCATTTGTACATTTAGTAAAGCAAGAGAATATTGTTTTTTTGCTCAAATCAAGATCCTGCCCTTGTATCAAGGAAGTCAGCTCATGCATGGTGGAGGATTCTTTCTCTTATAACAAGGAAATCAGCTCATGCATGGTGGAGGATCCTTTCTCTTATAACAAAAAAGTCAGCTCATGCATGGTGGAGGATCCTTTCTCTTATAACAAAAAAGTCAGCTCATGCATGGTGGAGGATCCTTTCTCTTATAACAAGAAAAGTCAGCTCATGCATGGTGGAAGATCATTTCTCTTATAACAAGAAAGTCAGCTCATGCATGGTGGAAGATCATTTCTCTTATAACAAGAAAGTCAGCTCATGCATGGTGGAAGATCAATTCTCTTATAACAAGAAAGTCAGCTCATGCATGGTGGAAGATCATTTCTCTTATAACAAGAAAGTCAGCTCATGCATGGTGGAGGATCCTTTCTCTTATAACAAGAAAGTCAGCTCATGCATGGTGGAAGATCATTTCTCTTATAACAAGAAAGTCAGCTCATGCATGGTGGAGGATCCTTTCTCTTATAACAAGAAAGTCAGCTCATGCATGGTGGAAGATCATTTCTCTTATAACAAGAAAGTCAGCTCATGCATGGTGGGGAAACAGGAATACCCATAGAAAAACACTGATAACAAAAGTAAAAGCTACACATTAAAATCATCTGCTAAATTTTCTTAACTACAAACTTAGCATATTCTTTGCTTGCTATATATAAATTAAAGAAATGAAACTAATCTTCAATGGTAAAACATTTGACATCAAAGCCAAATTTTAATTTTTCTAACAAAGTAAATAAAAATGAAAGGTTTAAAAACAAACAAGAACAAAAGACTGATTGAGAAAATATTTGTCAACAGAAAAATTTATCATCTGGATTTTTCACTTTGTTTCTTTCAGAGACTGAAAGTGATATCAGGCCATTACGCTCATTATACTCTTTTCAATTTGATGTTACTAGGAGTAAATAACTCAGCCCCCTTGAGTTAGTATTTCTGCAAATACTGGCTTATTTATCAGTTTGGTCAAGTGGAACAAAGTAAGAAATACTATTTTGCTGACCAAAGAGCCTGCTAGGGTTCAAGCACATGTACATCTAGAGCCGTAACCACCCAGCCATGGGTTTTACCTGCTGCACCTCTATCTTATAATAATGAGTGTGTGAATCAAGTTGATTTTGCATAAAAAATCTGTATCCAGCAATATCTCATTTGGGTGTAAAACAAAATCATGTACTCAACATAACTCTAGAACTACCTTTGATAGTAAAATATAAGAAATTTGAAATAAGTTGTACTTACCTGAAGCGATTGAAGTAATTGGTGTTATGATCCCCTCTAACAGCTTCTTATTTCTCTGTAATGTATAAATACAATAAGTAGTATCTAATTCAGGAATTGTAAACTCAAACGCTACATATCCTAAACGAATGTCGTAATGTTCCTCGATATCACTAGACAAACGTTTCTTAGACAGCTGTGAGACAGATCTAGTCCGAAGTGGAACATTTGTACTATTGCAACTACAACTTGACTGTTCTTCCACAAGACTTGGTAGAGAAGATGCTGATGGTGATGACGAACTTCGGAATAAATTTGGTAAAGATTTTGTTTTGTTTTTAAACTTATTTCCCACAAGTCTCGGCAATGATTTAAATGTTGTGTTGTCAAATAAAACCATTTTTATACTAAAATAAAAGGTTTTGCAGATTCAAAATATTTTCACATTATGATTTAATATAACTTCGTTCAATAAAAACTATTTTTTTACAATTACTGCAATTATTAACACAACATCTCAAGTTATCATTTTGACAATTCAAAACTTCTAAAAACAAAACTTTAACCTACAGATTACAATATTGAATTAAATTTCATAACTTTTCACAGAAAATGTTTATAAATCCAATATCATTGACACTTAAGCTAAAACAATCCAGCACATAATTTTTTTTCCAGATTCTTACATCCTTGGCTAATAAATATTAATTCTACAAACATTATAAAATCATTTTCAACTGAAATAATAGATGGTTTTCCTTAATGGGTTAATTGGCGATTTTTTCCTTTAAACACTTCATGTAAACAAATTTATCATAAATCTTCTCTTTAACAAAAAAAAAAAAAAAAAACAATTTTCTTGATTAAACGTCACATCTGTTACATATACAAATGTTAATATGTGTATAATATATCATTTCAATTTAAAAGGGAAGGATACCCATCAATAACACTATATATATGTCATAAATTCTTCCTTTAATATCAAAGATAACTGACAAAAGTCACAAATATGGGTATTTATTCCAATTAGAATTATAATCACTTTATTCCATACTTTTTAAAACTTTCAAATTTCACTATTACAAAGAATTATGCCAAAATCTTCTTCTGACCACAATGAGATAAAACTCGTTAACAGGTGTTGTCCAGAATTTTTGTGCACACTAATACACAATTAGCAGCAGTGTAAAATTTTTCTTTCTGCTCAAAACATTCCAAATATTTATATCCATACAACAGGCAACTTTAAAATTTCCCTCTCTTAAAAAATAATGCCAGAATGACCACTTGACCACAATATAAGATAAATCTCATACACAGGTGTTGTCCAGATTTTTGTGGTGCACCTTAATATACAACTAGATAAATGACATTTTAAAATTTCCTTGCTCAGCGGAGGATGAGAACTCATTGGCTGTTTGCCACAATAAAAACCTCAGTTGTTACCTGTGGGTATAGTATTCTATTTACCTAATATTGTATATAAATCTCATATTAAACTTAGAACAAATTTTGTATATATAGGTCTATGTTAAATATAGGGTATCTCGATCTGTGTATATGTGTTAATATCTAAAAGTAAAGCACTTCAAACTTTCACATCCTACCCATAAAGTAATTGTGCTAATAAGTATTTAAGCAATTCTGATACACAATGCTATCTCTACAGGTATTAAACCTTTATCAAATCTATATAGAGTTTGAATTATATTTATCAGCATGTTAAATCGTTTTGACCTCTTTGCTTTGAAGTGCCGATGGCTCTCCATTTCTGAATGGAAAGTTAATACACGGAAAAGTTAAAAAGTTTGAAGTGTGTCATTTCACTGTTTATCTCCTCAAATTGTATAACAATTTTATTTCACTTTCAATATCTCCTCAACAATGTCAAATTGAATAACAGTTTTATTTCACTTTTAATAATGGAAACAATAATCAAGCATTAATAGTTAAAATATATAACTTGTGCATAACTGTTTATCTTTGTATCATATAATTTCATTAAAGGAAAAAAATATCTTAAAGTGAATCAAGTGTCACATGTGAGGAGGTTCAGGACATTATAGTTGATTAAGTCAAGTGTCACATATGTGGAGGTTGAGGACATTATAGTTGGTTAAGTCAAGTGTCACATGTGAGGAGCTTCAGGACATTATAGTTGATTAAGTCAAGTGTCACATGTGAAAAGGTTCAGGACATTATAGTTGATTAAGTCAAGTGTCACATGTGAGGAGCTTCAGGACATTATAGTTGGTTAAGTCAAGTGTCACATGTGAGGAGGTTCAGGACATCATAGTTGATTAAGTCAAGTGTCACATGTGAGGAGCTTCAGGACATTATAGTTGGTTAAGTCAAGTGTCACATGTGAGGAGGTTCAGGACATCATAGTTGGTTAAGTCAAGTGTCACATGTGAGGAGGTTGAGGACATTATAGTTGATTAAGTCAAGTGTCACATGTGAGGAGCTTCAGGACATCATAGTTGGTTAAGTCAAGTGTCACATGTGAGGATGTTCAGGACATTATAGTTGGTTAAGTCAAGTGTCACATGTGAGGAGCTTCAGGACATCATAGTTGGTTAAGTCAAGTGTCACATGTGAGGAGCTTCAGGACATTATAGTTGGTTAAGTCAAGTGTCACATGTGAGGAGGTTCAGGACATCATAGTTGGTTAAGTCAAGTGTCACATGTGAGGAGGTTGAGGACATTATAGTTGATTAAGTCAAGTGTCACATGTGAGGAGCTTCAGGACATCATAGTTGGTTAAGTCAAGTGTCACATGTGAGGATGTTCAGGACATTATAGTTGGTTAAGTCAAGTGTCACATGTGAGGAGCTTCAGGACATCATAGTTGGTTAAGTCAAGTGTCACATGTGAGGAGCTTCAGGACATTATAGTTGGTTAAGTCAAGTGTCACATGTGAGGAGGTTGAGGACATTATAGTTGGTTAAGTCAAGTGTCACATGTGAGGAGGTTGAGGACATTATAGCTGGTTAAGTCAAGTGTCACATGTGTGGAGGTTGAGGACATTATAATTGGTTAAGTCAAGTGTCACATGTGAGGAGCTTCAGGACATTATAGTTGATTAAGTCAAGTGTCACATGTGTGGAGGTTGAGGACATTATAGTTGGTTAAGTCAAGTGTCACATTTGAGGAGCTTCAGGACATTATAGTTGATTAAGTCAAGTGTCACATGTGAGGAGCTTCAGGACATTATAGTTGGTTAAGTCAAGTGTCACATTTGAGGAGCTTCAGGACATTATAGTTGATTAAGTCAAGTGTCACATGTGAGGAGCTTCAGGACATTATAGTTGGTTAAGTCAAGTGTCACATTTGAGGAGCTTCAGGACATTATAGTTGATTAAGTCAAGTGTCACATGTGAGGAGCTTCAGGACATTATAGTTGGTTAAGTCAAGTGTCACATGTGAGGAGGTTGAGGACATTATAGTTGGGTGAATCAAGTGTCACATGTGTGGAGGTTGAGGACATTATAGTTGGTTAAGTCAAGTGTCACATGTGAGGAGGTTGAGGACATTATAGTTGGTTAAGTCAAGTGTCACATGTGTGGAGGTTGAGGACATTATAGTTGGGTGAATCAAGTGTCACATGTGAGGAGGTTGAGGACATTATAGTTGGTTAAGTCAAGTGTCACATGTGAGGAGGTTGAGGACATAATAGTTGGTTAAGTCAAGTGTCACATGTGAGGAGGTTGAGGACATTATAGTTGGTTAAGTCAAGTGTCACATGTGAGGAGGTTGAGGACATAATAGTTGGTTAAGTCAAGTGTCACATGTGAGGAGGTTGAGGACATTATAGTTGGTTAAGTCAAGTGTCACATGTGAGGAGGTTGAGGACATTATAGTTGGGTGAATCAAGTGTCACATGTGTGGAGGTTGAGGACATTATAGTTGGTTAAGTCAAGTGTCACATGTGTGGAGGTTGAGGACATTATAGTTGGTTAAGTCAAGTGTCACATGTGTGGAGGTTGAGGACATTATATTTGGTTAAGTCAAGTGTCACATGTGAGGAGGTTGAGGACAATATAGTTGGGTGAATCAAGTGTCACATGTGTGGAGGTTGAGGTCATTATAGTTGGTTAAGTCAAGTGTCACATGTGAGGAGGTTGAGGACATTATAGTTGGTTAAGTCAAGTGTCACATGTGAGGAGGTTGGGGACATTATAGTTGGTTAAGTCAAGTGTCACATGTGAGGAGCTTCAGGACATTATAGTTGGTTAAGTCAAGTGTCACATGTGAGGAGGTTGAGGACATTATAGTTGATTAACACAAGTGTCACATATGTGGAGGTTGAGGACATTATAGTTGATTAAGTCAAGTGTCACATGTGAGGAGGTTGAGGACATTATAGTTGGGTGAATCAAGTGTCACATGTGTGGAGGTTGAGGATATTATAGTTGGTTAAGTCAAGTGTCACATGTGAGGAGGTTGAGGACATTATAGTTGGTTAAGTCAAGTGTCACATGTGAGGGGGGTTGAGGACATTATAGTTGGTTAAGTCAAGTGTCACATGTGAGGAGGTTGAGGACATTATAGTTGGTTAAGTCAAGTGTCACATGTGAGGAGGTTGAGGACATTATAGTTGGTTAAGTCAAGTGTCACATGTGAGGAGGTTGAGGACATTATAGTTGGTTAAGTCAAGTGTCACATGTGAGGAGGTTGAGGACATTATAGTTGGTTAAGTCAAGTGTCACATGTGAGGAGCTTCAGGACATTATAGTTGGTTAAGTCAAGTGTCACATGTGAGGAGGTTGAGGACATTATAGTTGATTAACACAAGTGTCACATATGTGGAGGTTGAGGACATTATAGTTGATTAAGTCAAGTGTCACATGTGAGGAGGTTGAGGACATTATAGTTGGTTAAGTCAAGTGTCACATGTGAGGAGGTTGAGAACATTATAGTTGGGTGAATCAAGTGTCACATGTGAGGAGGTTCAGGACATTATAGTTGGTTAAGTCAAGTGTCACATGTGAGGAGGTTTAGGGCATTATAGTTGGTTAAGTCAAGTGTCACATGTGAGGAGGTTCAGGACTTTATAGTTGGTTAAGTCAAGTGTCACATGTGAGGAGGTTGAGGACATTATAGTTGGTTAAGTCAAGTGTCACATGTGAGGAGCTTCAGGACATTATAGTTGGTTAAGTCAAGTGTCACATGTGAGGAGGTTGAGGACATTATAATTGGTTAAGTCAAGTGTCACATGTGAGGAGCTTCAGGACATTATAATTGGTTAAGTCAAGTGTCACGTGAGGAGGTTGAGGACATTATAATTGGTTAAGTCAAGTGTCACATGTGAGGAGGTTGAGGACATTATAGTTGGGTGAATCAAGTGTCACATGTGTGGAGGTTGAGGATATTATAGTTGGTTAAGTCAAGTGTCACATGTGAGGAGGTTGAGGACATTATAGTTGGTTAAGTCAAGTGTCACATGTGAGGGGGTTGAGGACATTATAGTTGGTTAAGTCAAGTGTCACATGTGAGGAGGTTGAGGACATTATAGTTGGTTAAGTCAAGTGTCACATGTGAGGAGGTTGAGGACATTATAGTTGGTTAAGTCAAGTGTCACATGTGAGGAGGTTCAGGACATTATAGTTGGTTAAGTCAAGTGTCACATGTGAGGAGGTTGAGGACATTATAGTTGGTTAAGTCAAGTGTCACATGTGAGGAGCTTCAGGACATTAAGTTGGTTAAGTCAAGTGTCACATGTGAGGAGGTTGAGGACATTATAGTTGATTAACACAAGTGTCACATATGTGGAGGTTGAGGACATTATAGTTGATTAAGTCAAGTGTCACATGTGAGGAGGTTGAGGACATTATAGTTGGTTAAGTCAAGTGTCACATGTGAGGAGGTTGAGAACATTTTAGTTGGGTGAATCAAGTGTCACATGTGAGGAGGTTCAGGACATTATAGTTGGTTAAGTCAAGTGTCACATGTGAGGAGGTTTAGGGCATTATAGTTGGTTAAGTCAAGTGTCACATGTGAGGAGGTTCAGGACTTTATAGTTGGTTAAGTCAAGTGTCACATGTGAGGAGGTTGAGGACATTATAGTTGGTTAAGTCAAGTGTCACATGTGAGGAGCTTCAGGACATTACAGTTGGTTAAGTCAAGTGTCACATGTGAGGAGGTTGAGGACATTATAATTGGTTAAGTCAAGTGTCACATGTGAGGAGCTTCAGGACATTATAATTGGTTAAGTCAAGTGTCACGTGAGGAGGTTGAGGACATTATAATTGGTTAAGTCAAGTGTCACATGTGATGAGGTTGAGGACATTATAGTTGGTTAAGTCAAGTGTCACATATGAGGAGGTTGAGGACATTATAGTTGGGTGAATCAAGTGTCACATGTGAGGAAGTTGAGGGCATAATTGTTGGGTGAATCAAGTATTACATGTGAGGATGTTGAGGACAGGCTCTTAAAATATTAATTGTAAAAAAGAAGTTTTTTAAGTAAAAAGTGATCATTAATTTTCTTTTCACCTGCCTGACAACATTTTTCAGTATCTCTTGTAGAAAGTTAAATAGGAAATTTTGGAAACTTTCATAATTTAAAGAGCTCTTCAGTTTCCATATTTTGAACACGAAAATTCTTGGAAATAAAAAGTAAGATTGATAGATATAAAATATCTAAGGCCCAGCCCTTAAATGTATACCATAGAATATTTTTGAAAATAAATAGGGGCCTCACAAGTTTTCTTAATGGGGACCATATCTAACCATATATAACAAAGATTTGTGCAGAATATAAACTACATGTAAAAAGGATGCTAGATTCAAAATATCTTAAATCTAGCCTTTATTCTTTGAAACAAGAAGATTTTTGAAGATCTTCATTATTTTATCCTTCATTTGTGCAAATCTGAAAGCAGTTTCGCCTGATCATTGCCAAATATTAAATTTGGTCCTGCAGTTTAGAAGACAATTAAATTGTAAAGTGTTGACAGATGGACAGAAGAAAAATTAGCATAAGCTCAGAAGAGACAGAAATATGTTTTGTTTGTGTTTAGAATGAAGTTTTTCTTTATTTTCATATTGATATCTTAATGATTTTGTTGATATTTTTAGAAAACCTTAAACTTTCCCAATGTACACACACATTTATATATACTGACAAACCTCCTGGCATTCTTGTCAATTGACCTTTATTTTATATGTTACACCCAAGAATTGAAGCCACAACCCACAACAAATTAATGACCAATCATCATAATATAGAGTAACTTATATGACACTTTTTCGGCACTTGACATGATTTCAATCACTTTACCAGCTTCTACACATCAATATGCTTTGTAAGTTGTAGAGCAGAATTTTTGTTTTTAATTTCTTCATTATTTTCATAATTTTATTTTTATATTTTTATTAAATCATGCAGGAAACAGGAAAGGATTGCTAGATTAAAACAAGAACCTTGCTGCAGTCTATTTAAGTTAAATTTGTTTCAACTCTATAGGCTTACCAGCCTGTTGCTTATTTCAACAATTTCAATGGCATTAAATGATGAAGTGTATAGAATACCAATTTCAATGGCATTGAAAAACCAAGTGTATAAAATACCGATTTCAATGGCATTAAATGACCAAGTGTATAAAATACCAATTTCAATGGCATTAAATGACCAAGTATATAGAATACAGATTTCAATGGCATTGAATGACCAAGTGTATAAAATACCGATTTCAATGGCATTAAATGACCAAGTGTATAAAATACCAATTTCAATGGCATTAAATGACCAAGTGTATAAAATACCGATTTCAATGGCATTAAATGACCAAGTGTATAAAATACCGATTTCAATGGCATTAAATGACCAAGTGTATAAAATACCGATTTCAATGGCATTAAATGACCAAGTGTATAAAATACCAATTTCATTGGCATTAAATGACCAAGTGTATAAAATACCAATTTCAATGGCATGAAATGACCAAGTGTATAAAATACCGATTTCAATGGCATTAAATGACCATGCAAGTGTATAAAATACCGATTTCAATGGCATTAAATGACCAAGTGTATAAAATACCGATTTCAATGGCATTAAATGACCAAGTATATAGAATACAGATTTCAATGGCATTAAACGACCAAGTATATAGAATACAGATTTCAATGGCATTAAATGACCAAGTGTATAGAATACTGATTTCAATGGCATTAAATGACCAAGTGTATAGAATACAGATTTCAATGGCATTAAATGACCAAGTGTATAGAATACAGATTTCAATGGCATTAAATGATGAAGTGTATAGAATACCGATTTTAATGGCATTAAATGACCAAGTATATAGAATACAGATTTCAATGGCATTAAATGACCAAGTGTATAGAATACCGATTTCAATGGCATTAAATGCCCAAGTGTATAGAATTCCAATTTCAATGGCATTAAATGATCAAGTGTAAAGAATACCGATTTAAATGGCATTTAATGACCAAGTGTAAAGAAAACCGATTTCAATGGCATTCAATGACCAAGTGTATAGAATACCGATTTCAATGGCATTAAATGACCAAGTGTATAGAATTCCAATTTCAATGGCATTAAATGATCAAGTGTAAAGAATACCGATTTAAATGGCATTTAATGACCAAGTGTAAAGAAAACCGATTTCAATGGCATTCAATGACAAAGTGTATAGAAAAGCGATTTCAATGGCATTAAATGATCAAGTGTATAGAATACCGATTTCAATTATATTAATCAACCAAGTGTATAGAATACCGATTTCAATGGCATTAAATGACCAAGTGTATAAAATACCAATTTCAATGGCATTAAATGACCAAGTGTACAGAATACTGATTTCAATTATATTAAATAACCAAGTGTATAGAATACTGATTTCAATTATATTAAATGACCAAGTGTATAGAATACCGGTTTCAATTATATTAAAAGACCAAGTGTATAGAATACCGATTTCAATTATATTAAATGACCAAGTGTATAGAATACCGATTTCAATTATATGAAATGACCAAGTGTATAGAATACCGATTTCAATTATACTAAATGACCAAGTGTATAGAATACCAATTTCAATGGCATTAAATGACCTAGTGTATAGAATACCAATGTCAATGGCATTAAATGACCAAGTGTATAGAATGGCATAGAATAACCAAGTGTATAGAATACCGATTTCAATGGCATTAAATGACCAAGTGTATAGAATACCAACTTCAATGGCATTAAATGACCAAGTGTATAGAATGGCATAGAATAACCAAGTGTAAATAATACCGATTTCAACGGTATTAAATTACAAAGTGTATAGAATACCAATTTCAATTATATTAAATGACCAAGTGTATAGAATTCCGATTTCAATTATATTAAATGACCAAGTGTATAGAATACCAATTTCAATGACATTAAATGACCAAGTGTATAGAATGGCATAGAATCACCAAGTGTATAGAATACCAATTTCAATTATATCAAATGACCAAGTGTATAGAATACCGATTTCAATTATATCAAATGACCAAGTGTATAGAATACCGATTTCAATTATATCAAATGACCAAGTGTATAGAATACGATTTCAATTATATCAAATGACCAAGTGTATAGAATACCGATTTCAATTATATCAAATGACCAAGTGTATAGAATACCGATTTCAATTATATCAAATGACCAAGTGTATAGAATACCGATTTCAATTATATTAAATGACCAAGTGTATAGAATACCAATTTCAATTATATCAAATGACCAAGTGTATAGAATACGGATTTCAATTATATTAAATGACCAAGTGTATAGAATACCGATTTCAATTATATTAAATGACCAAGTGTATAGAATGGCATAGAATCACCAAGTGTATAGAATACAGATTTCAATTTTATCAAATGACCAAGTGTATAGAATACCGATTTCAATTATATTAAATGACCAAGTATATAGAATACCGATTTCAATTATATTAAATGACCAAGTGTATAGAATGGCATAGAATTACCAAGTGTTTAGAATACCGATTTCAATTTTATCAAATGACCAAGTGTATAGAATACCGATTTCAATTATATTAAATGACCAAGTGTATAGAATACCGATTTCAATTATATTAAATGACCAAGTGTATAGAATGGCATAGAATCACCAAGTGTATAGAATATTGTATAATCAAACTTTAAATCTAAAATGTCAACACAATTTATGTCAATTTGCCACAAAAGAAAGTATTTGTTATTAGCAAATCCAAAAACGTTTTAAAGCTCTTTCTTTAATTTGGATGTATTAATAATTTAGAATCATTAGTATTATTGTTTGTGACTATTCACATATTTATCACAATGATTTTCTTCGATAATCAATGAAAAATTCATCCTTCAGTTTAGAGGCTAATGAAAGTCTTAACCAATAACAGATCAATATATCTGAAACTTTGCCAGTCAACACTTGGTTATGGCACTTATAACAACAGAGACTAAATCAAATTAATTGTTTTTGTTATTGTCTAACAGTTAATATTCTTGTACACCGAGGAAAACATGCTTAGGATGTATGATACAAATTGTTACAAAATGAGCTACATAAAAAGAACCATTCCAGTTTTGTTGGCTGATTTTTTTTAACAGTTTAAAGTACATCAAGCAAGTCAATCAGGTGAACCGTGTTATTTGACAGGGTAAAAAAAAACATTCAAGAGAGAATACATTATCAATACAATAGTTAAAGCCTGATACAAGGACCTAATTAAATGGGAGGTGTAATGAGAGGTCTGAAGCTATTGGAACTTCCAAACTTTATAGAAATATATAGTTTACTAGATATTAAATGGTTGGTACAATTTGTCAGTTAGAACAATAAGTAAAACAGAAAATTAATAGTGCATATCAGACAAGGTTTAAATTTGACAAACTGAAAAGTACAAGTACTAAAAACGAAGGGTATGAACAATACCAGCAGAGGTCAAATAGTTCAAAGAACAAGGTGTATATTGTAGCAGCTAACTACCCACTGTAATCATTGCTTCAATATTGCCTTCATTAACCTCAACCACTTTTCTTTCAAACTGGCCATATCTTTGATAAAATAATCTTCAGTTTGCTTCTAAACATCTGCAGCCCAGAAATTCTAGTCCAGGGTTCGTACAGGTTTAGGCCGACAAAACTCAAGGACTTTTCCAGGACTTTTCAAGAACTTTTGAACCATTTTCCAGGCCACCAACAGATGTTATGAATGTCAAAATAATCACACTTTGAAGACATAATATCCAATTAAAGTCGAATGCAAATTGGATTTCAATTTCTAAAAATTAAATGTAATCACTGGAGGCTAGATCTAGACTAAAGGGTGGGTGATTTAGTTGTTTTAAATTTACGATCCAGAACAGTAACTTATGTAATCTTTGACTTGTGCACTGATAGATTTTCACTAAGCAAAAAAGCCACAGTCTGTCACTCTTGTTTTCTTTGATAACATCTCTTAGCTTCTCTTTAATATATTTACATGGTAAACCCCAAGGAAGGAGAATCCAGTGATTTATAGTGATCAACAAACACTCTAAAATCCCTAAACACAGTACTTAAGATTTTGTAAGCTGATGAGGACTGGTTTTTTTTAGTGCACCAGGTGATCTACTCTTTGTTGCTCTTCAATTAGTCAAAGCAAAAACCACTATATATTTTTGAGTCATGAAATGATAAAACAGAAAAAAGTTTTTCAGCTTTGTAAAAATGTAGATGTCACAGACATAAAACTAACAAAGTTGGTAAAATATAGAAACAATAGCTAAAAAAAAGAGAGCCATGAAGGCCCCGGACGCTCACTTGAAAATGATGTACACTCAGCTTGATTTTGGCAAACTGGAGCATCTATTTTTAAAGGAGATTTTTCCTATATTTCTAACTAGTAACCTACATATTGAGCCAACATGACCCATATACAAACTTGAGCAAGCTTTTGTCAAGAGGATCATTCTCAGCAAGTTTGATTAAGATTGCATTTAAATTGTGACCTCAGGAGTGTTAACAATCAAAAGTTGACGCAAGATGCTGACGGGCAATGGCCCATCACAATAGCTCAGTTCAGCACTTTGTGCTGAGGTGAGCTAAAAACAGAGTTTTAAGTTATAATGATTATGGTTTAGTAACTTTTTCCAGTTTTATCAACCTAAACCCAGTACTGCTATTGAACAAAAAAAATGATAGAAATTAATCCTGTGTTATTACTAGTAAGTGATATTATAGATTTTTCCCCCATTACATTCAATACCAATAGACTTGATTTTGTATTCAACTAGAACAAAAAGTTACAGTTAGTGTTTAATCTGACAGACAAAGCAATAAGTATAAATATAGATTGACAATGCTAGAGAAAGTTCAATTTTGCACAAAAAAATATCTATTGACATTATTTCTTTGTAAAAGAACAAGAGAAATGTATTGTTGTTTTATGAAGAAAGGATGTGTTAATAGTCTACATGACTTTACTTATTATGAGACATTACCTTGTATCAATTTTAAGGTCTTGTCTAAAGCAACCTATTACTTGTGCTTAGTGCTTGTATCCCATCATTTTCATTTATGTTGCAAACAAAAACCAAGTAGCACATATCCGCCATTTTCTAACAAGATACTGGTTAGGTGATGAAGACATGAAATCAAGCAATAAATCAATGTATTGTATTAATAAATACTTCAATCAAATTGTTCATTATAATTTGATCTGTTTCTCAGAGGCAAAAAAAAAGCGAATGTAATTAAAAAATCAGAATGTAATTCCGTTCCCCGTTATGTTCCATTATTGACCACTGTTAACTCTAATGAAATTGTAAGGTCATAAAATTCTAAAAACAGGAAAATGATCCTGTCTGTGACAACAAGTTTGCCATTTACCTGGATGCATTTCACTTACTAGTCTCAGCAACGTCTTAAACGAAAATATTATATGCATTATCTTATAGAATGTCAGAGCTCAGATGTGTAGTGGTCTAGGTAGCTCAGGGAATTTAAGGTGAGATTTTCCATAGGATCATGGGAAACTCAAGAATAAAAGGGAAGGAATGTAGCGGTCTGGGTAGCTCAGTTGGTAGAGCACTAACCTATAGTGCGGAAGATCCCGGGTTCGATCCCAGGTCCGACCCTGCATTTTTTCTCCCTTCTGTTACAGATGGAAACTTTACATGTTGACAAATTGGTAAAACTTCCTTTTGTACCCCCCCCCCCCCATTAAATTCTATGTAATTTTTTCCACAGAAATGTTCAAAATAAAATAATTCCTTCATTTTTAAGCATTTCAGTAAAAATTAAAATTTTTGTGGAGGGTACAAAAGGAAGCATTCTGATGAAAAAAGTTCTTTTGGGTATTACGGTTATATGACACTTTACAATATCAAAATTGCTCATCTTGACACGTAAATTTCCAATAGCAAAAGCATTTACATCTTTGATGAGATAGTGGATATGTACCATAATTTTCAGTAATAAAAGACATCAAACTTCATTCCAAGTTTTTATTGTGATAAAGACAGAGCTCGAGGCACAAACAGGACACAGTACGTCATTTTAGATATTTCTAAACAAACTGTCTTTTCTATCCTTATCTTCTACAAATGTTACCCATAAGACCAAAAAACATTTATCAGAACCAGATAAAGACACGATTAATGAAAACAAGCGGACCACACTAGAATTAAATAAGCACCTACAATTTGAACTCTTTGGAAAGATTATTCATAATTAATTTTTCAAATTTGTCCTTTTTATTTGACAAAGAATAAAGACAGCCAATGTACATACACGTGTCTGTTATAACCATGAATGCATTTCTTTATAACAAGACCAAAAAAATTTATATTCTTTTATATTTTATATAGTCTAGTTAACATAAGCATAAAATAAACCTAAAAAAATCTCATTTGAAGTTATGTCAATTAAAATTGATCAAAGACTACCTAAAAATGTTTTATCTTGTCAAATAATGAAAGATGTGTATTTTAATACCAAATTAATGACTGGTTTAAGGTAAAAATTATTATCAAACTGCATAAAAATTTCATATATATCGGTATATATATTTACTAGAATTTTAATATATCTGTAAGAAACAGTTTGAAGATAGTGTTTAAAGAATGACTTTATTAGTTTGGTTTAAATGGGGCAGTATTACAAGTTTTGAAATAAGAATATATATTTAAATGTAAAATATATACCATTAAGACATATTTTATCATATACAAAATGGAAAAATTTGACCTAATTTTTTAAACAAAATTTACACTCAAACATGAAACAACTTGTTGAAATAAATATCTATTAGACACACTGTTAGCAGTATTAAAAACAATAATGATAACTAGAGCAGTTTCTTAAAAGACAAATACTCCTAATAACTAACATGACCAACAGGGCCAAATCGAAAATTTGACCTTGGGATCTTTTTATTTAACCTGATAACTTGAATTATTTATTAAACACATTGTCTCACATTGGTATACCGGTAATATGTTGCTAAGTTTGATGATAATCCATCCATTGACAAGAACTCATTATGACATTATTCCTTAGAGATTAATAACAATGTTCTCATCAAAAAAAAATAAAAAATTGCTGATGTGACTTTAAACAACAATTCACTACCAACCAACCAACCAAGATGTGGAAGTTGAGTTGAGTTGAGTAATGGTGTTTAACATCCCAGTCAAGAATATTTCACTGATATTGAGACGTCGTCAGCTATAGGCGAAAGTGCAGAACTTTTGCCTGTGTGTTGCGCTGATGGCATTATACAGCAGGGTTCTTTATCGTGCCATGCCATGACACGGGACCTCGTTTATTTTAAGTTCCCATCCGAAAGAACCGTTCGAACCCAGGACCTCCCACTTACGAAGCGAGCACTCTACCAACTGAGCTACCTCAGTGGTTAAGATGTGGAAGTCATGACAAAGATACGATACAAGGTAGATAAATTGAGCAATTCTCATGTATCTCCTTAACTTCATTGCAGAGGATGTCCATATCAACAGAATTATTTCTTACACCAATAAAATTTTTCAATTTTTGTTTTTTTTTAATTTTTGTGAAAACCATCATTTTCAAAAACATTAAATGATATGTTAAAGAGATAAATCAATATTTTTATTTTAAGTCAGTACACTATTTTGATTGTGTAACATTTAAAATTTTAATTTTCTTTTCAAAATTGAGGAAACCTACATTTACATGTTCAGCCTATGATGAAAAGTGATATGGATTGTTTTTATCACATAAGAACATTTTGTCATGCTAATACCTTTCAATACAAACAACACATCAGTCAGTGACAGTAATCTCATTCTACAAACCTACGCAGAATTACTTGTTCTCCATTAAAAAGTTTTAATCTTGCTTCATATCTTATTCTTACCATTGTATTATATTAAAAAGTTTAAATCTCGCTTCATATTCATTAAAAGTTAAAATCTCCCTTCAAGCTTTTTTTATCCCTTTTGTACCATTGTATTAAATTAAAAAGTTTAAATTTTGCTTCATTTCTTCTTATTTCTTTTTCTTACCATTGTATTCATAAATTAATTTTGTTTTTCCTATGTTTAATATAAACTAATCTTTTAACATAAGAGTCTAATTTCTCAATAAAATCAGCAATTTCTGGCAATGTTGGAAATCTGTTATTGTCAAATATACAAAGTTTTCCTTCATGCATAATGTACATATCTATCAAAATTGTTCACTGTAATACAGTCAAACCTGCCTTAAAGACCACCTCTCTATAAGGGCCACCTGCTTATAAAGGACAATAAAATTTTATCCTAGTTGCTCTTTGTCTATATTATTTGAACTTGTATATAAAGGCCACCTGTCCATAAAGGCCACTTTTATTTATTCCCATGGGTGGCCTTTATAGACAGGTTTGACTACATGTAATTAGAACCTGTAAATTTGTATACAAACTTGTCAACAGATTGGTATATTGTTAATTAATCAGAATTAATAAGATTCCTATTTTATATCAAAATGAAACTTTTGCTACTAGAATAAGCATTTAGATCATTTAAATTGTAAAGCTGAATTTCAAGCTAAATAAACTTGACAGTAATCAACATGGTTAGAGATATTTGGCAGTCAAT